>JASTWF010000691.1:79389-238971 GCA_030390025.1 Squalus acanthias
CCCCCCCCCCCCCCCCCCCAACCCCCCCCTCACCACTCCGCCCCCCTCCCTCCACTCTGCTGCCCCCATTCAAGTCTCCACCCCCTCCCAGTTCTGGCATCGTCTTTGTAAATCTACTGGAACTAGATTCAAAAAGTGAAAAAAATACTTCAGTCTCTGAATGTCAAGGCCCTCAACTTATTGAGCACAAAAATTAATAAAGTATTTTGGCCACCAGCATCCAATTTGTGTCTGCGCCTAGTTTGTGTAGCTGAATCCTGTTTAAAAAATGTTACATAGGTACATGAGGGTGAAAGGAGTAGAAGGATATGCTGATAGGATGAGATGAAGTAGAGTGGGTGCAGGTGTGGAGCAGAAACACCGCATGGACCAGATGGGCCGAACGGCCTGTTTGTGCTGTAAGGTCTGTGTAAAATGGGCTGGAGTACAGAGAGTGGTAAACAGCCTGTGTGCTTGAAGAACGTCTCAAAGGTACATTTAAAGGTCAGGTACATCATTTGATCTTGTGCTTATATCGACTTGTGTCCCAATGATTGGGACTCTTGGAGTGGCTGTGTCTCTCTTTTAAATGGTGAAGTCTGTATTTCTTAAAACATTAGCTATAGAATACATTGGCCCTCACAGCATCAGTTGGCATTTGCAGTTTGTGTTTACTCCATTATATGTCAGTATTGGATGGTGGAAATTGGTGGGCAATTGAGAGAACCTAATTTGTGGTCTTGCACATGTGGTATGGTACATGAGTTTAGAAGAATGAGAGGTGATCTCATTGAAACATACAAATTTCTTACAGGGCTTGACAGGGTAGATGCTGGGAGGATGTTTCCCCTGTCTGGAGAGTCTAGAACCAGGGGTCACAGTCTCAGAATAAGGGGTCGGCCATTTAGGACTGAGATGAGGAGAAATTTCTTCACTCAGAGGGTGGTGAATCTTTGGAATTCTCTCCCCCAGAGGGCTGTGGAGGCTCAGTCTTTGAGTATATTCAAGGCTGAGATCGATAGATTTTTGGATATCAAGGGATATGGGGATAGTTCAGGAAAGTGGAGATGAGGTCGAGGATCAGCCATGATCTTATTGAGGGGCCGAATGGTCGACTCCTGCTCCTATTTCTTATGTTCTTATGTATAACATAATCTTAGGCACTGGAATGAAGATAATTGCAGTAACAAGTAACCAAATAATTCGCCACGAAAAGGAGATAGAATACAAATAATAGAAGAAATGTAATTTTCACTTTTAGTCTGGCAGATAATCAGGACAGTGGGGAGATGGAGGTTCCCACTATTTCGAAGTGAAATGTGTACTGTCCAGTTATCTAAGTGAGAACTCCCAGTCACTGCCCATCTCTACTATACAAGATGTATTCCAGGTATTTTTTTTTTAAAGAAAATTGATTTGAAATTGTGACAAACTATGGAATATTTATATTTGGCCAAATTCCCAAAGAATTAACAATTGGCTAACTAATTCAGTGCTAAATTTCTTAGCTGTCACTTTTTGCTAAAGTTCAATTAATTTTTTGAATGCCCAATGCCAAAGAAAGCCTCCACAGTCAGCACTTCTTCCCAAAGCAATACTATTGTATTTTAACTCTGATTGTGGGATTCTATCCGTAAACTTGAGGTCATCCAAAACTCTGCTCACTCACTGAAATATTAATGCATAAATTGGCCAGCAAGTCCAGGGGATGAAGAGCTGTGCCGTGAGCGTCTGTCTGAGGCTGAACCAGGCTGTTAAAACCTTGACCCCGTGATGAGCTTCCGACCACAGATCTGCACCATCACGAAGACCGCCTAGTTCCACCTCCAGAACATCGCCTGATGCCGCCCCTGCCTCCGCTCATCTGCTGCTGATACCCTCAACCATGCCTTTGTTACCTTCAGACTCGACCATTCCAACGCACTCCTGGCTGGCGCTGTAAAGGCGCTATATAAATACAAGTTGTTGTTATGTGAATGAGCAGGAAAGGACCTTGTATTTATATCGCGCACCTCACAACCTCAGCCCAAAGTGCTTTACAGCCAAGGAAGTACCGTTTGAAATGTAATCACTGTTGTAATGCAGGGAAATGTTGTAATATAGGGCAGAGTAACATCTATCGTAAATTTCAGCACACTTCGACTTAATTTCCGTTTGACTCTTAACAAAGAAAATAATTAATACGCCACACTGTCCCTGATAGCTGGCAAAATATTCACTTTTCTGGTCAGCCTTTCCCCTTGACCTGACTGGCTATATCGTAAAATGGAAGCTCTTTCTCTCTGGCTCGAGTCCCAGGTTATCCAGACCTACGTATTTATTCTCCAAGCTGGTCAGGAAAGCCAGTGACCTTTAACTTTCTCCTGACCCAGGGTTGGCCAATGAAAGAAAAATAAAGATTTGCATTTCTACAGCACCTGTCACGACCACCGGACGTCCCAAAGCGCTTTACAGCCAAAGTGTAGTCACTGTTATAATGAAGGAAACGCGGCAGCCAATTTGCGCACAGCAAGCTCCCACAAACAGCAATGTGATAATGACCAGATAACCTGATTTTAGTGAGGGATAAATATTGGCTACGACACTGGGGTGAGCTCCCTACACTTTGCAATAGTGCCATGGGATCTATTACGTCCACCTGAGAGGACAGACGAGGCTTTGGTTTAATGTTTCATCCGAAAGACGGCATCTCTGACAGTGCAGCACTCCCTCAGTATTGTACTGGGAGAGTTGGCCTAGATTTTTGTGCTTGCATCTCTGGAGTGGGACTTCTTCTGACTCGGGCGAGAATACTACCCACTGAACCAACGCTGACACATGGGACTGTCAGTTAAACTGGCTACTGCCTCCCAGGCATGAGCTCCTTGAAACTTTATTATATTGTAGAATCCTACAGCACAGAAGGAGGCCATTCAGCCCATCATGCCTGTGCCTCTCCAATTAGTCCCACACTCCCTGCTCTTTCCCCATCGCCCTGCAAATTTTTCCTTTTCAAGTATTTATCCAATTCACTTTTGAAAGTTACTATTGAATCTGTTTCCACCGCCTTTTCAGGCAGCGCATTCCAGATCACAACAACTCGCTGCGTAAAAAAAAAAAAAATAATAATCTCCACATCTCCCCTCTGGTTCTTTCTAACTCCAGTTGAGCTCTAATAGATAGGGCCGTTCAATCCCATATGTGTCAATGTTTGCTGGGATGTTTTAGTGACTTCCATTGTCTCAAGTTGGAGTGGGATGAAGGAGGTACCATTCTGGATAGATAAGAACATAAGAAATAGGAGCAGGAGTAGGCCATTCGGCCCGTCGAGCCCACTCCGCCATTCAATGAGATCATGGCTGATCTTCTGCCTCAATTCCATTCACCGGCCCTATCGCCATATCCCTTGATGCCCTTACTAGTCAGAAATCTATCGACTTCTGTTTTGAATATACCCAATGACTAAGCCTTCACAGCCCTCTGGGGTAGAGAATTCCAAAGATTCACCACCCTCTGTGTGAAGAAATTTCTTCTCCTCTCAGTTCTGAATGACTTAACCTTTAGCCTGAGGCTGTGGCCCCTGGTTCTGGACTCCCCAGCCAAGGGAAACATTCTCCCAGCATCCATCCTATCAAGCCCTGTAATAATTTTGTATGCTTCAATGAGATCCCCACTCATTCTTCTGAATTCAAGAGAATACAGGCCTAGTTTACTCAATCTCTTCTCATACGACAGTCCCGCCATCCCAGGAATCAATCTCGTGAACCTTCGTTGCACTCCCTCTATGGCAAGTATATCCTTCCTTAGGTAAGGAGAAGAAAATTGTACACAGTACTCCAGGTGTGATCTCACCAAGGCCCTATATAATTGGAGTAAGACTTCTTTACTCCTGTACTCAAATCCTCTTGTAATGAAGGCCAGCATACCATTTGCCTTCCTAATGGCTTGCTGCACCTGCACATTCACTTTCAGTGACTCAAGTACAAGGACACCCAGGTCCCTTTGAGCATCTGCATTCCCCAATCTTTCACCATTTAGGAAATACTCTGCCTTTCTGTTTTTTCTACCAAAGTGGATAACTTCACATTTATCCACATCATAATCCATCTGCCATGTTCTCGCCCACTCACTGAGCCTGTCGAGATCCCCTTGAAGCCTCTTCACATCCTCTTCGCAACTGACACTGCCACCTAGCTTTGTGTCATCAGCAAATTTGGAAATGTTACATTTAGTCCCCTCATCCAAATCATTGATATAGATTGTGAATAGCTGGGGCCCAAGCACCGATCCTTGCGGTACCCCACTAGTCACAGCCTGCCATCCTGAAAAAGACCCGTTTATCCCTACTCTTTGTTTTCTGTCCGTTAACCAATTCTCAATCCATGCTAGTATATTACCCCCAATTCCATGTGCCCTAATTTTGTTCACCAATCTCGTGTGGGACCTTATCGAAGGCCTTCTGAAAATCCAGATACACCACATCTACCGGTTCCCCTTTGTCTACTCCACTAGTTACATCCTCAAAGAACTCCAATAGGTTTGTCAAACAGGATTTCCCTTTCATAAGTCCATGTTGACTCTGCCCAATCTTACTATTAGTTTCTAAGTGCCTAGTTATTGCATCCTTTATAATAGATTCCAGCATTTTCCCAACTACTGATGTGAGGTTAACAGGTCTGTAGTTCCCCGTTTTCTCTCTCCCTCCTTTCTTAAATAGCGGGGTTACATTTGCTATCCTCCAATCTGCCAGAATCTATAGAATTTTGGAAGATGAAAACCAATGCGTCCACTATTCCAATGGCCACCTCTTTCAAAACCCTAGGATGTAGGTCATCCGGTCCTTAGGGATTTATCGACTTTTAGTCCCGTTAATTTTGCTAGTACAGTTTTTTTTACTAATTTCTTTATGTTCCTCATTCTCGCCACACCCTTGGTTTTCTCGTATTTCTGGGAAGTTTTTTGTGTCTTCCTTGGTGAAGACAGAAACAAAGTATTTAATTTCTCCACCATTTCCTCATTCCCCATTATAAATTCTCCCTTCGCCAGTCTTTTCCTTTTCACATACCTATAGAAGCTTTTACAATCCGTTTTTATATTTTTCACTAGTTTGTGCTCATATTCCATTTTCCCTTTCTTTATCAATTTCTTGGTTCCCCCTTTGCTGGTTTCTAAAAAGATCTCAATCCTCAGGCTGACTGCTTTTTCTGGCAACTTTATAAGCTTCCTCCTTTGACTTAATACTAGCTTTAATTTCTTTTGTTAGCCATGGTTGGATCACTTTTCCTTTTGGGTTTTTATGCTTTTGACTGAATTTGAATCCACATCTCCCAGCCCTACAGTTCGAGAATTTAACCCGAGAACAAATTGTAACTTTAAAATATTTTAATATAAATCATACCATGGCAAAAAGTTAGAAATTCTGGGGACTTGACCGTGCTGGTTCCTTTAAGTCTGGCTAATATACAATTTTCAGCTCCCACCGCTAGTGTGCTCCCTGCACTCATCCAAGTCTGCACTGAAGCTATGCTAATGAGTTGACCACAGAAAATTGGGTGCAAACAGCACACTTCCCTCTCTCAGCGTAAGCTCGAGGAACAGCACCTCATCTTCCGATTAGGCACTTTACAGCCTTCCGGACTCAATATCGAGTTCAACAATTTCCGATCATAACCTCGGCCCACATATATATATATATATTTTATCCACCCTTTTGGTTTGTGCCTTTTCCCTTTTTTCTCTCTCTCTCCCCCACGGCAGCTGTCTTTCATTCTGCCAGCATTTCACACTTCTGAGCCATCTTTTGTTTTTTAACCTGTCCCATTACCATCTCGTCTTGCCTTGAGCATCTCTTAATGTCTCTACTTACCATAGACCTCCCCTTTGTTCTTTTATTCCTCCCCCTTGCTTTTTTATCTGTTTCATTTCCTGCTTTTTTCTCCGTTCTGACGAAAGGGTTTCGACCTGAAACGTTAACTCTGTTTCTCTCTCCACGGATGTTGCCTGGCCTGCTGAGTGTTTCCAGCGTTTTCTGTTGTTGTTACACTTCCCTCTCTTTGTCTAACCATTTCTTTTAAACTGCAACCATATCGAAAGGTCCAGGCCACTGCTTCCTCATTCCAAGTACATGTGCGCGTATCTTGATGATGTAGGTTTCTGCTTTTTTAAAACTTATTCTCTGGATGTGGGCGTTGCTGGCAAGGCCAGCATTTATTGCCCATCCCTAATTGCCCCTCGAGAAAGTGGTGGTGAGCTGCCTTCTTGAACTGCTGCAGTCCGTGTGGTGAAGGTGCTCCTACAGTGCTGTTAGGGAGGGAGTTCCAGGATTTGGACCCAGTGACGATGAAGGAACGGCGATATATTTCCAAGTCAGGATGGTGTGTGACTTGGAGGGGATCTTGGAGGTGGTGGGGTTCCCATGCGCCTGCTGCCCTTGGCCTTCTAGGTGGTGGAGGTCGCGGGTTTGGAGGCTGTTGCATTAAGTGTGTAGGGAGTAGTTGTTTGTTGTAACTGAGTAACATCTTAAGGTTTGCCTGATTTCTTTTCCAGGTAACTGTTGATAAATGGGAACCATTAATGAATAACCTGGGACATGTATGCAGGAAGCTCAAGTAAGTATCAATGGCCAATGTGTCCATGTGAGACTCCAGTCCTCAAGTAAATGATGTCCATTTTCCTCACTTGCTCTGGATGGTGTGTTGTAACAAATGGTGGTGTGATTTACAATACAGCACTTGTAGACAAACAGAAGCGTGTGTCCAGAGAATATGCTTGCGTTTCTTTGCTTCATTAGTAATGCAGAATATCTTAATCGTGGATTTACGGTAATAGGGGAAGAATTCTCATTATATTTCTAACTTTCAAAAGGGAATTGAATATATGCTTGAAAAGGAAAAATTTGCAGGCTTATGGGGAAAGAGCAGGGGAAGTGGGACTAATTGGAGAGCTCTTTCAAAGAGCCGGCACAGGCACGATGGGCCAAATGGCCTCCTCCTGTGCTGTAAGATTCTATGATCTGGATATATGCCCCCACTTTTGAGCAGAATATCTGTGTCTCTAGGGCCAAGTTTTAACCCTTTGTGGCTGAGAGATCTGGACCAGTTACACAGCAAACTGGTTTCAATGTGGATAAAATATAAGGTCGCAGATCAGGAACTGAACGATGCATTTAAAGGCTAGTGAACCCATTAGTTGCCACTTGGGAATTAAACTTCCTGCTGTGTCTCTGCTGAACTGGTTCGACTGGTTTTTCAGCTCTGCTGGCTTGTAGGTAAAAAATGAGAAGTCGCACAACACCAGGTTATAGTCCAACAGATTTATTTAATTTTACAAGCTTTCGGAGCTGTTGCTCCTTCTTCAGGTAGGGTTGTAGGTAGCACTTGCTGTCCTGTGACTCGTTCTGCCGGTTTTCAGCTTTGCTGGTCGCTGGCTTGTGGTTTTACTTTTTCTACCTTGACCTCCGACTTGCGCCAATTTAGCCATCACCTTTCTGCATCGCTACCGACTCTCATTCCCACGGCAACAACCTCCATCATCGAAACCCCTACCCTTCAAATAGCTTCTGGACTTCACTCACCTGCTTTGGACAGCGGTTTGTCGATGCTCCGTACCGGCCCCTTCCTGCTTACGTCGGCTTTACATAAGAACATAAGAATTAGGAGCAGGAGTCGGCCATTCGGCCCCTCGAGCCTGCTCCGCCATTCAATAAGATCATGGCTGATCATCGACCTCAACTCCACTTTCCCGCCCGATCTCCATATCCCTCGATTCCCCTAGAGTCCAAAAATCTAGCGATCTCAGCCTTGAATGTACTCAAAGACTCAGCATGCACAGCCCTCTGGGGCAGAGAATTCCAAAGATTCACAACCCTCTGAGTGAAGAAATTCCTCCTCATCTCAGTCTTAAATGACCGACCCCTTATCGTGAGACTATGCCCCCTAGTTCTAGACTCTCCAGCCAGGGGAAACAACCTCTCAGCATCTATCCTGTCAATCCCCTTCAGAATCTTGTATGTTTCAATGAGATCACCTCTCATGCTTCTAAACTCCAGCGAGTATAGGCCCATTCTACACAATCTCTCATCATAGGACAGCCCTCTCATCCCAGGAATCAATCTAGTGAACCTTTGTTGCACCGCCTCCAAGGCAAGTATATCCTTCCTGAGATAAGGAGACCAAAACTGTGCACTTCCATGGGACCTCTGATTTTGACCTTGGCCTCCCTACTATTGTCCCCAACCTATTCCTGCTACCAGGAAATATGTATTCCATGAATTATTACATTTAAACAGGCCAAAGCGTGTCAGCCGTGGCTCAGTGGGCGGCACTCTCACCTCTGAGTCAGAAGGTTGTGGGTTCAAGTCTCAGTCCAGGGACTTGAGCACATAAAGCTAGGCTGACACTCCAGTGCAATGCTGAGGGAGCGCCGCACTGTTGGAGGTGCCATCTTTCGGATGAGACGTTAAACTGAGGCCCCGTCTGCTCTCTCAGGTGGACGTAAAAGATCCCATGGCACTATTTTGAAGAAGTGCAGGGGAGTTCTCCCCGGTGTTTTGGCCAATATTTATCCCTCAACCAACATCACTAAAAACAGATTATCTGGTCATTATCTTATTGCTGTTTGTGGGAGCTTGCTGTGCGCAAATTGGCTGCCGTGTTTCCCACATTACAACAGTGACTACACTCCAAAAAAGTACTTAATTGGCTGTAAAGCGCTTTGAGACGTCCGGTGGTCGCGAAAGGCGCTATATAAATGTAAGTCTGTCTGTCTTTCTATGTAACCTGAGCTTTTCGCGTGTGCACTTTGGCTGCCGCTCCAGACCCGAGCCATTCCACTTGTTCCTCCTATTTTCTTTTTCTCTCTATCCCTCCCTGACCGCTCTCTCCTGTCGTCATGCCTCCTTTCATCTCTCCTCTCTCAGATAAACTGCCCTCCCAAATCCCTACCCCAATCCTTCATTACTCTTCAATCTTCCTACTCTCCTGCCGCTGTCCCAGGCTTGACTCCCTCTTAGATAAGCCCACAGCTTCCCTCTGAGCCTCTCTTGGCGTCCCTCAAAGGGCCCATCGAGGCACTCGTCGCTGCATCCTTACGAGCAACTGTCCCATCCTACTCTCTCGCCGACCTTCCCGCCCAGCGTGCCCACTGGGGGCAAATCTTGCTATTCTCCTCCCCATCCAACTCATCCCCCCCCCCCCAGCGCTGACCCTGTGGACGCGGGCAGTGGGTCAGCCATCACCGACACTCTCCGCATCTCCCTCCAGAATGTCTGTTCACTTGCAAACAAGGCCCTTCCCATCCATGAGCTTATCGTGGATGATTACATCGACATCATGGCCCTGACGGAAACTTGGTTGAGGGGTGATGACACCTTACCCTTAAATGAAGCCTCCCCTCCTGGCTATACCTTCCACCACTTGCCTCAGACCTCAGACCACCATGGTGGCGGTATGGCTCTCATCACCAAATCACACCTTGGTCTGTCCCCCTACTCCTCCGGCACTTTCTCCTCCTTTGAGCATCTCACCTTATTCCACCCCTCTCACCTCTCATTTAAAATTGTCATTCTCGTTCTCTACCACCCACCCAAGTAATTTTATTACTGAGATATCTTCACTGTTCTCCTCCCTCAGCCTCTGCACCGAACGACTTCTCATCCTCGGTGATTTCAACCTCCATCTCAATTCATCACGCTCCCTCTCCTCTGAGTTCACTAGCCTCCTACCCTCCCTTAATCTCTCCCTCCATGTAAACTCCCCAACCCAAATTCACGGCCACCCCCTCGACCTTGCCAGTTCTCGTGGCTTCGCTACTCCCATCGTGTCAATTGCAGATAAGGCCATCTCCGACCAATTCCTCATATCGCTCTCCACCCACTTTCCCCTTCCACCCACCTCCAACCCTACTTCCTTCTGTGCCCGCCCCAGAAAAAAACTCTCAACTCTCTTACAACTGCACTTATGAAATCCCAGCTGTCCAGCCTCAGGCCCTCCATTCACCATGACCTTTCTGCAGCAACCGATCTGCTCAACCACACCCTCACCACCACCTTTGATGCCCTAGTCCCTACTAAAACAATTGCCCTCTCGCACCCTGGCCGTTCCCCCTGGTACAGTTCTCATCTTCGCTCCCTTAAGTCCAAAGGACACAGACTTGAAAGGATATGGCAGACAACTGGTTTAGCCATTCACCGCCAGATCTGGCTGGACCACATAAAGCACAATCGGGTCCTGCTCTCGCCTGCCAAAATTGCTCACTATTCCAGAATCTTTCTGGAATGCAGAGATAAACCCCGGCTCCTATTCCCTACTGCTAACCGTCTCCTTAAACCCCTCTCCCGTGTCCTCCACCCTCACCTCCGATAACAAGTGTGAGGAGCTCATGGGCTTCTTTATCTAAGATTGAGACCATCTGTTCAGCTGGCCTCTGCTATTTCCCTTCCTTCCCTAGCCCACTAGGCCAAACTTCCTCTAAGGTTCACCCCTGCCCTAGCCCTGAACTCACATCTTTCTCCAGTTTCTCTCCGATCTCCCCATATGACCTCTATGTGCTTATTTTGTCTGAGACCCACCTCCTGCTCCCTCGACCCGATTCCCACCAAACTGCTGACCACCCAACTTCCTTTTCTGGCTCCAATATTAGCTGATATTGTTAACGGTTCTCTCTCCTCAGGTACTGTCCCCGTCTCCCTCAAATCTGCTGTCGTCACCCCTCTCAAAAAAACAACCCTTGATCCCTCCGTCCTTGCAAACAACCGCCCCATCTCCAACCTCCCTTTCCTCCAAAATCCTTGAATGTGTTGTCGCCTCCCAAATCCGTGCCCATCTTTCCCGCAATTCCATGTTTGAATCCCTCCAATCAGGTTTCCGCTCTTGCCACAGTACTGAAACGGCTCTCATCAAAGTCACAAATGACATCCTTTGTGACTGTGACAAAGGCAAACTATCCCTCCTCGTCCTTCTTGACTTGTCTGCAGCATTTCACACGGTTGACAACTCCATCCTTCTCCAACACCTCTCCACTGTCGTCCAGCTGGGTGGGACTGCACTCACCTGGTTCCATTCTTATCTATCTAATTGTAGCCAGAGAATCACCTGCAACAGCTTCTCTGCCCACTCCCACATCGTTACCTCTGGTGTCCCCCAAGGATCTATCCTTGGCCCCCTCCTATTTCTCATCTACATGCTGCCCCTTGGCGACATCATCCGAAAACACAGCGTCAGTTTCCACAGATACGCTGCCGACACCCAGCTCTACCTCACCACCACTTCTCTCGACCCCTCCACGGTCTCTAAATTGTCAGACTGCTTGTCCGACATCCAGTTCTGGATGAGCAAAATTTTTCTCCAATTACATATTGGGAAGACCGAAGCCATTGTTTTCGGTCCCCGCCACAAACTCCGTTCCCTAGCCACTGACTCCATCCCTCTCCCTAACATCCATCTGTGGCTGAACCACACTGTTCGCAACCTTGGTGTCATATTTGACCCTGAAATGAGCTTCCGACCACATATCCACAGCATAACAAAGACCGCCTATTTCCACCTCCGTAACATCGCCCGTCTCCGCCCTTGCCTCAGCTCATCCGCTGCTGAAACGCTCCTCCATGTCTTTGTTACCTCGAGACATGACTATTCCAACACACATGTGGGCTGGCCCCCACATTCCACCCTACGTAAACTTGAGATCATCCAAAACTCGGCTGCCCATGTCCTAACTCGCACCAAGTCCCGTTTGCCCATCTCCCCTGTGCTCGCTGACCTACATTGGCTCCCAGTTAAGCAACGATTCGATTTCAAAATTCTCATCCTTGTTTTCAAATCCCTCCATGGCCTCGCCCCTTCCTATCTCTGTAATCTCCTTCAGCCCCACAACCCCCCCGAGATATCTGTGCTCCTCTAATTCTGCCCTCTTGAGCATCCCTGATTATAATTGCTCAACCATTGGTGGCCGTGCCTTCTGTTGCCTAGGCCTTAAGCTCTGGGATTCCCTCCCTAAACCTCTCTGCCTCTACAACTCATTCCTCCTTTAAGATGCTCCTTAAACCCTACCTCTTTGACCAAGCTTTTGGTCATCAGCCCTAATTTCTCCTTATGTGGCTCGATGTCAAATTTTTTGTCTTATAATACTCCTGTGAAGCGCCTTGGGACGTTTTACTACATTAAAGACGCTATATAAATACAAGTTGTTGCTGTTGAAACAGCTGCACCTTTTCTCTGTCGTGCTGGGACTAAATCATGAAGCCATTAATTCACTTGAACCACTTCCTTCATATTTAACTGATGCGCAATTAGCTACATTGGCAGACTCGAATCATTTAGAATGGCACTGACGCTCACTTGTGCAGTATTGTATCCAATTCTGGGCACCACACTTTAGGAAGGATGTCCAGGCCTTGGAGAGGGTGCAGAGGAGATTTACCAGAATGTACTAGGGATGAGGGACTTCAGTTATGTGGCGAGACTGGAGAAGCTGGGATTGTTCTCCTTCGAGCAGAGAAGGTTAAGGGGTGATTAAATAGAGGTGTTCAAATTCATGAGGGGTATACAAGGAGAAACTTTTCAGTGGCATAAGAGTCGATAACCAGAGGACACAGATTTAAGGTGATTGGCAAAAGAACCAGAGGGTGAGATGAGGAGAATGTTTTACGCAGCGAGTTGCTGTGATCTGGAATGCGCTGCCTGAAAGGGCGGTGGAAGCAGATTCAGTAATAACTTTCAAAAGGGAATTGGATAAATACTTGAAAAGGAAAATATTTTCAGGGCTATGGGTAAAGATCAGGGGGGAGTGGGACTAATTGGAGAGCTCTTTCAAAGAGCAGGCACGATGGGCCAAATGGCGGCCTCCTGTGCTGTAAGATTCTACGATCTCCACATCTCTTCAGTTTCTGCATCTTATTAAGCACGTTGTGTGTAAACGGGGCCATTCTCAATTCTGAAAAGTTTAATAATTGACGGAACCTTTACTTTTCTTTCAGGAAATATGATGAAGCATTAGATTATCACCACCAGGCTCTAGTCCTCATTCCCCAGAATGCGTGCACCTATTCTGCTATAGGTTATGTGCTGAGTCTCATGGGCAACTTTGAGAGTGCCATCAACTATTTTCACACGGTATGGTTTTTGATCCCTTGAATCTCCTTCAGACATAAAACACACTAACCTTCAATTGATTCTATTTGCTGCCCAATTGCTTAACTCCATTATAGAAAAAAAAAGTGTTGTGTGATCTTTCCTTTGTCTTTCTCGCCAGGATTGTCAGAAATGGGGAACTGGGTGACACACTGCGTTAGACACCTGATTCAAATGGGGTGAAAGTCTCCTTTGTCTGATGGCAGTAAAGGGTTCTCTCTGTGAAATGAGTTTGGGATGATCGGGGTGGGGTGGGGGGGGAGAATTAAAAAAAAATTTTTTTTTAATTCTTTCCTGGGATGTGGGTGCCGCTGGCGAGGCCGGCATTTATTGCCCATCCCTAATTGCCCTCAAGAAGATGGTGGTGAGCTGCCGTCTTGAATACAACTGAGTGACTCGCGAGGCCATTTCAGAGGTCAGTTAAGAGTCAACCACATTGCTCTGGGTCTGGAGTCACATATAGGCCAGACCGGGTAAGGACGGCAGATTTCCTTCCCTAAAGGACATTAGGGAACCAGGTGGGTTTTTACGACAATCTGATAGTTTCATGGTCACCATTACTGACATCTAGTTTTTTATTCCAGATTTATTTAATGAAGTGAATTTAAATTCCCCAGCTGCCGTGAATGGGATTTGAACTCATGTCTCCAGATCATTAGTCCAGGTCTCTGGCTTACTAGGAGGGGGCTCATCTGAGGTTGGACAGAGTCGAGAGAGCTTGACTCTGCATCTAACCATTGCCATGCCTGGCCTGAGAGAGTGCTTGACACTGACACTGGGTGACTGAAATAGAAAGTGTTCCATTCCCCAGCACTGATGCCTCTTGCATTGATGAATGTACAAAAAAAATTAAATTGAAAACCAAATATGCCCAAATCACGTAAGATTTTTTTTGGAAATCCTTTTCATGACTTTTTTTTGACAGTTACAGTTATACGACAAGAGGGAGCCCCGTCACCTCCCCTCTTGCCTTCAAAGCCCTTCTTAAAAGTACAATTTGTCTGTGATTTTCCATCCTTGGCAACAACTTGCTTTTATATTGTGCTTTTAATGTAAAAAGGTGGCCTCTCACCATGGAGAGAGAGAGAGGGGAAATGGTACTGAACCATGGAGGGAGAAATTAGGGCAGGCAACTAAGATTGCCTCAAATATCGCTCCAATTCTCCTGTAAATATTTCCACACCACCTGCCTCTCGGGGTGGGGGGGGGGGGGGTGGAAATCCACACCACCAGCCACCACCCTCTGTAAAGTAGTTCAATCTAAACCGTCTGTGACCCCCTTCTCTCTCTCTCTCTCTCTCAAGCTTGTACCTGCGTTCTATCAATCCGACAAAAATGTTGAAGCAGTTAATTACTAGAGCTACTTTTTTTTAAATATACACATTCAGTTCCCATGAAGGTGGGTGACTTGTGTTTGATTTTTCTTTCTCTTGTTCAGGCCCTGGGTCTTCGCAGAGACGATACCTTTTCAGTCACGATGCTCGGCCACTGCATAGAGATGTACATTGGGGACACAGATGCTTATATTGGTGAGCAACATTCTTAAAATGTTTCTACCGGCTTTTCGGCCATTATCGAGGCTCATTTTAGCTCTGATTCAGAGAGACTAGCATTCGTGAGCTGGCTCCCAGCCTCCGCTCCATCCACCACAACAAGCCCCAGAATAAAAGCTGCTTCGTAGGCCCAGTTAATCAACGCATCTTTTTTTCTTAGTAAGTAAGAGAGTCTTGCATTTCTACAGCGCCTTTCAGAATCTCAGGACATCCCAAAGCGCTGTACAGCCAATGAGGTACTTTTTGAAGTGTCGTCACTGTTGTAATGGAGGAAACGCAGCAGCCAATTTGTGCACAGCAAGCTCCCACAAACAACAATAAGATAAATGACCAGATAATCTGTTTTAGGTGGACACCAGGGAGAACTCCCCTGCTCCTCTTCAAATAGTGCTATGGGATCTTTTGTGTCCACGTGAGAGAGCAGACGGGGCCTCTGTTTAACGTCTCATCCGAAAGACGGCCCCTCCGACAGTGCGGCGCTCCCTCAGCACTGCCCCTCCGACAGTAGCGCTCCCTCAGCACTGCACTGGGAGTGTCAGCCTGGATTATGTGTTCAAGTCTCTGGAGTGGGACTTAAACCCACGACCCTCTGACTTGGAGGTGCGAGTGTTACCCACTGAACCATGGCTGACACAGGAGTTGTGGCAAAGGACTGGGGTATGGCAAATGTAGGAGCCCTGTGCAAGAAAGAGGAAAGGGATAAGCCAGGATGTCACAGACCAGTTTTAATTAACTTGGTTGAGTAAACTTCTAGAACACGCAATGTGGGATGAAATTAGTCTGTGCTTTGGAAGCTACGAGTTAAACTGGGCCGATCAGCATGGAATTCTAATGGGCAGATCGGAAGATGTTGGCTAAGGTGCCACATAAGCCTTGTGACATTTAAAACAAAGAAATTAGATCAGAGAGATGAATGTTGGCTAGGACACTGGGCGAATCTCCTCCTGTTCTTCGAATAATGCCGTGGGGATCATTTACCTGAGCAGACAGGTGTCCTGGTGTAATGTGTCTTTTTGATAATTAATTCTCGGAATGTGGGCGTTGCTGGCACGGCCGGCATTTATTGCCCATCCCTAGTTGCTCTGAGAAAGTGCTGCAGATTTTGATGCAACTGAGTGTCTTGCTGGGCCACTTGAGAGGGTGGTTAAGGGTCAACCACGTTGGTGTGGGACTGGAGTCACATATAGGCCCAGACCGGGTAAGAACGGCAGGTTCCCTTCCCTAAAGGGATTTTAGTTGGGTTTTCATGGCGGTCCGACAGCTTCATGGTCACTTTTACTGAGACCAGTTTTTTATTTCCAGATTTTTCTGTTAATATATAACTGAATTCTAATTCACAAATTACCATGGTGGGAAGTGAGCTCGCGTTCTCTGGATTATTAGTCCTGGCCTCTGGATTACTAGTCCAATAACCTAACCACTACACTGGCGTACCCATAAATCATCTCCAACAATGCAGCACTGCCTCAGTACCACAGCGGTGTCTCAGCCTAGATTATCGGCTGAAGTCCTAGCGTGGGGCTTGAACCCACCACCCTTTGACTAAGGTGAAAGTGGTGCCAAGCTGATGCCGAGCAGTGATCCCTTCATGGGTGCCATTGTTTACTATTCAGATTAAGGTTGGTAGTATAATTGACACAAGCGTTACTTTCTGACGGTTTAAATGGTAGAATCCAGAGGAGTCTCTGAATCCTATTGTGCAAATAGGAGACACAGAGATCGATAGATTTTTGAATATTAAGGGAATCAAGGGATATGGGGATAGTTCAGGAAAGTGGAGATGAGGTAGAAGATCAGCCATGATCTTATTGAATGGCGGAGCAGGCTCGAGGGGCCGACTCCTGCTCCTATTTCTTACGTTCTTAGGAAGAGGCCATTCGGCCCATCCTGCCTGTGCCGGCTCTTTGAAAGAGCGATCCAAATAGTGCGTGCTTTTTTTGAATTGCCATAAAGGTAAATGTTCCATTCATTGCAGGGACGGAGATAAAGGAGAAACTGGGGTGCTACGAGCTCGACATGTCTGCAATGAAGGCACCCGTGATCAGAAAGATGATTTACCCCTCGTGGGAGGAGAGGGAGCTTGACACCGAGTTTGAAAGGCAGCCCCTCGAAGAAAGTGGCATCATGGCCCTGGACCCCTCGCCTCAGCAGGGCAAGTTAGCAAACGCCGGCGCTCCTCCCGAGGACACCCCACTTTTCATGGAGATGAATGAAAGTGACATGATGTTGGAAGCCTCCTTGTCTGACCACAGCACCTGAGTGCCTTTTCACCAGCCGCTTCTGACCAAGAATTTCCAAACTGTCCCTCACCTCCGGTATCAAGTTTGTTAATCTGAGCGGTGCCAATATTCTGTGTTGTGCGGTGCTGAGTTAGAACTAACTGGTGAGACGGGGCCCATCCAGCAGACAGTGATCCGCTCCTCCTGCACCAATATTTCAGTAGCAGTAAACTAGTAAAAGTGATGGTTAATTAGGGATTTAACGATCGCGTGGTGACCTGCAGAGTAAAAGGTGATCGTGAGATTTGGAAAAGTTGCAACCTGTCAATTCATTGTATTAAAATCTCAAAAAAATCTTGGCCTCTTATATTGTTCCATCTTTGTTCAGCGACTAATCTTGGGTGTCCCCCCTACACATCCCCTAAAGTCATAGAAATTACAGCACAGAAGGCGACCATTCGGCCCATGGCGCCTGTGCTGGCTCTTCCACAACAGCTGTCTGCTCTGATCCCATTTATATGCCCTTTCCCCACTATCTTTTTACATCGTTTTATCTTTCACATATAGTTTCCATTGAGATCTTATACAGAACACCATTACAGTAACCAAATGCTTTACTAACGTTTATTTTTGAAAATGTTCCCTATAAATGGTGCAAGAATGCAGAATGCTTCTGGCCTGATTACAAACACAAAGACTTATCCTGCACCCAGAGTTGTTCTGCAAGGACAATGCATTTAGTTTCTAATAGAGCTTGTTTTTTTTAAAGACATGGTACCGTGTATCATTCCTTAATTCTGAGAGATCATCCCTGCGATGATATTCCTGAAGGGGACACCACGAGGGGCCTGGATCTTGGTTAGTTAGAACATTGAGCCTGGAACTCCAGGTGCCATTGGGATGATCCTCCAGGAATATAGACCGCACGGTGAGATGCTGTTCTTGGCTCTGTTGAAGAGGGTATATGATTTAGTTTTCTGGTTCTCAACTTGCAAGATTGTGCGCAGTCAGACCAAGCTGGAAGGGTGCTCCCTGTTGCTCTAAGAAATGTGCTGCCTCTGTGCAGGGCAAATAATGAGCTGTGGAGGCTCCTTTAACACCTGCAGCTGAACATATCAACCCAACACTTCATGTACAGTGGCCCACACAATTAAATTCCTCTTGCAACAACTTGCATTTATATAGCACCTTTAACTTACTAAGACGTCCTAAGGCCGCTGGACAATAAGTCAGACATCATTCACTATTGAGCCACGGGAGATATTTGGACAGGTGACCAAAAGCTTTGTCAAAGAGGTAGGTTTTAAGGCGTGTCTTAAAGGAGAAGAGAGAGGCGGAGAGGTTTAGCGAGGGAATTCCCGAGCTTAGGACCAAGGCAGCTGAAGGCACGGCCGCCAGTGGTGGAGCGATGAAAGCGGGGGATTTTTGGACAGGATGGCAAACCCCATCACCGTAATGCTTCAGCCAAAGACAAGTGCAGAAAGTATTGGCCTACCATGTCACATCCTGCCCAACAGGACAGCTAAATGGCAGGAAACCATCTGTGTGCAGTTGTCAAGCAGGTGTGACAATGAAGCTTGATGATTTTTTTTTAAATTCCTTCTTGGGATGTGGGCGTCACTGGCAAGCAATGAGATCGATAGATTTTTGGACTCTAGGGGAATCGAGGGATATGGAGATCGGGCGGGAAAGTGGAGTTGAGGTCAAAGATCAGCCATGATCTCATTGAATGGTGGAGCAGGCTCGAGGGGCCGAATAGCCGAGTCCTGCTCCTATTTCTTACGTTTAAGCTGCGCTGCCGCCTGGGGCTTCCACACAGGCTGCTCAACAGTTTTTAAATGGAAAAACCGCGCATTCGCAGAAATTTGAATGGGCCGCGCACTAAAAAAAAAATGAGCGGGAACATTGCTGGCAAGGCCAGCATTTATTGCCCATCCCTAGCTGCCCTTGAGAAGGTGGTGGTGAGCTGCTGCCTTGAACCGCTGCAGTCCGTGTGGTGAAGGTGCTCCCACAGTGCTGTTAGGGAGGGAGTTCCAGGATTTTGACCCAACGACGATGAAGGATCGGCGATATATTTCCGAGTCAGGATGGTGTGTGACTCAGAGGGGAACTTGGAGGTGGTGGTGTTCCCATGCGCCTGCTGCCCTTGTCCTTCTAGGTGATGGAGGTTGCGGGTTTGGGAGGTGCTGCCGAAGAATCTGCCCTCCCTCTGTCAGGTACGAGTGGAGATTCCGGGCACAGCAGAGCAAATACTTTACCATTAGTGTTCTGAAATGTTGCGATGACCCTGCACAGTCCTTACTGGGATGTAGCTCACCAGAGGCAGGGTGATGGTTTCAAATTGTTAATGTGAATGTGTTCTCTCCATAGTGTAATAGTTCCGGTGATCAGAGTTTATCAATTCTGGCCAGGACACTTTAGGAAGGACATGAAGGCTTTGGAGAGGGGACAGAAGAGATTTACTTGAATGGTTTCAAGGATGAGGGATTACAGTTACGTGCGTAGACTGGAGATGCTGGGGTTGTTCTCCTTGGAGCAGAACCTGGATTCTATAACCTGGAAGCTGTACTTATTCTAAATCTACCTCTGCAGACAACAAATGAACCTCCCTGATTTACACCACTGGGGTTAGAAGCCAATATAGGCTCTAAATTCCCATTGATGGGTGGCCTGATCTCCCACCCTAACTTTGGCGCGAGATTGATCCCCCTCCCCAAGGAAACCACATGAATGGGCCATTGACCTCATTTCTCTGGAGGATCCATAAATCATCCTGGGGAATTACGGTGGGAGATCAGGGACCCTGAATGTACTTGGACTTTCGGCCTCCGTAACTTTGTCGGAAGTGCGGCAGAGAGCTGGATTAGTGCATGCAGGGTTTCTGATTAAGTTGCAATGGTGCAATGACAAAAGGTCCAAGATCATTCAGGGCCCAGGAGAACTCGGCTGAGAATAAGGCCCCGTATATTGTCCAGGATAACGAATGATGAAAGGTAGACCACTTACTTCAGCAAAGTCTCCAGATTAGATCCTCTTTGTACCAACTTCCCACCATTCCCCTCTGAATGCAAAGGGGTTTTAATACACAAATATTTGATGCTTCGGCATAGTGGGATAGTTGTGTACTGAGGGAGCGCTGCACTGTCGGAGGAGCAGTACTGAGGGAGCGCTGCACCGTCGGAGGGGCAGTGCTGAGGGAGCGCCGCACTGTCGGAGGGCAGCACTGAGGGAGCGCCGCATTGTCGGAGGGGCAGTACTGAAGGAGCGCCGCACTGTCGGAGGGGCAGTACTGAGGGAGCACCGCACTGTTGGAGGGGTAGCACTGAGGGAGCGCCGCACTGTCGGAGGGCAGCACTGCGGGAGCGCCGCATTGTCGGAGGGGCAGTACTGAAGGAGCGCCGCACTGTCGGAGGGGCAGTACTGAGGGAGCGCCGCACTGTCGGAGGGGCAGTACTGAGGGAGCGCTGCACTGACGGAGGGGCAATGAGGGAGTGCCGCACTGTCGGAGGGGCAGTACTGAGGGAGCGCTGCGCTGATGGAGGGGCAGTAATGAGGGAGTGCCGCACTGTTGGAAGGGCAGTACTGAGGGAGCATCGCACTGTCGGAGGGGGCAGTACTGAAGGAACTCTGCACTGTCGGAGGGGCAGTACTGAGGGAGTGCTGCACTGTCGGAGTGCCAGTACTGAGGGAGCGCTGCACTGTCGGAGGGGCAGTACTGAGGGACTGCTGCACTGTCGGAGGGGCAGTACTGAGGGAGCGCCGCACTGTCGGAGGGTCAGTACTGAGGGAGCGCTGCACTGTCGGAGGGGCAGTGCTGAGGGAGCGCCGCACTGACGGAGGGGCAGTACTAAGGGATCGCCGCACTGTCGGAGGGGCAGTACTGAGGGAGCGCTGCACTGTCGGAGGGGCAGCACTGAGTGAGCGCCACACTGTCGGAGGGGCAGTGCTGAGGGAGCGCCGCACTGTCGGAGGGGCAGTACCGAGGGAGCGCCGCACTGTCGGAGGGGCAGCACTGAGGGAGCGCCGCACTGTAGGAGGGGCAGTACTGAGGGAGCGCCGCACTGTCGGAGGGGCAGTACTGAGGGAGCGATGCACTGTCGGAGGGGCAGTACTGAGGGAGCGCTGCACTGACGGAGGGGCAATAATGAGGGAGTGCCGCACTGTCAGAAGGGCAGTACTGAGGGAGCGCTGCACTGTCGGAGGGGCAGTACTGAGGGAGCGCTGCACTGACGGAGGGGCAGTAATGAGGGAGTGCCGCACTTTTGGAGGGGCAGTACTGAGGGAGCATTGCACTGTCGGGGGGGGGGCAGTACTGAAGGAGCGCCGCACTGTCGGAGGGGAAGTACTGAGGGAGCGCTACACTGTCGGAGTGCCAGTACTGAGGGAGCGCTACACTGTCGGAGTGCCAGTACTGAGGGAGTGCTGCACTGTCGGGGTGCCAGTACTGAGGGAGTGCTGCACTGTCGGAGGGACAGTACTGAGGGAGTGCTGCACTGTCGGAGTGGCAGCACTGAGGGAGTTCTGCGCTGTCGGAAGGACAGTACTGAGGGAGTGCTGCACTGTCGGAGGGTCAGTACTGAGGGAGCGCCGCACTGTCAGAAGGGCAGTACTGAGGGAGAGCCGTACTGTCGGAGGGGCAGTACTGAGGGAGCGCCGCACTGTCGGAGGGGCAGTACTGAGGGAGCGCCGCACTGTCGGGGGGGCAGTACAAAAGGAGCGCTGCACTGTCGGAAGGGCAGTACTGAGGGAGCACCGCACTGTCGGAGTGCCAGTACTGAGGGAGTGCTGCACTGTCGGGGTGCCAGTACTGAGGGAGCGCTGCACTGTCGGAGGGACAGTACTGAGGGAGTGCTGCACTGTCGGAGTGGCAGCACTGAGGGAGTTCTGCGCTGTCGGAGGGACAGTACTGAGGGAGTGCTGCACTGTCGGAGGGTCAGTACTGAGGGGGCACTGCACTGTCGGAGGGGCAGTACTGAGGGAGCGCTGCACTGCCGGAGGGGCAGTACTGAGGGAGCGCTGCACTGTTAGAGGGTCAGTACTGAGGGAGTGCTGCACTGTCGAAGCGCCAGTACTGAGGGAGCGACGCACTGTCGGAGGGGCAGTACTGAGGGAGCGCTGCACTGTCGGAGGGGCAGTACTGAGGGAGCACTGCACTGTCGGAGGGGTAGTACTGAGGGAGCATCGCACTGTCGGAGGGGCAGTACTGAGGGAGCGCTGCACTGTCGGAGGGGCAGTACTGAGGGAGCACTGCACTGTCGGAGGGGTAGTACTGAGGGAGCATCGCACTGTCGGAGGGGCAGTACTGAGGGAGCGCTGCACTGTCGGAGGGGCAGTACTGAGGGAGCGCTGCACTGTCGGAGGTGCCGACTTTCAGATGAGGCGTTAAACCGAGGCCCCGTCTGCCCTCTCAGGTGGATGTAAAAAATCCCATGGCATTAAAGAACATTATTCAGCCAACTCGCTCCTCACGAGAAAAGGCAAATGAGTTGAAAGCAGCCCTGTGGTCTGTTGAAAGATGTTCAGTGCTGCGGTACTGCATGTTTAGGCTGCTGGGATATTCAGCGTGTATGTTGCTGAGAGATGCAAATTGGAAGAATGGAACTTTGGCCAGGTTCCTCCTTTAGATTGAGCTTAGACTTTTTAACAGTCGTGAAGAAAAGTTGTTCTTAATCCTTCCCCGTGCGCCATTGTTGTGCTTTGACTTCTGTAGCCTGTGGATTCCTGGTCCAGTGGGCAGGACTCCAACCTGTTGAGTTCGGATGGTTTATAGAAAAGTCTTTACAGTGAACTGAGATACAGGGAAGTTTGACCAAGTTAATTGAGAAAGTGAAGTGGGTGAAACCGGAGGGTTGCCAACTCCCCAGGATTGCCCGGGAGTTTCTAGGGAATTAAAGATGAAACTCCGAGACCCTGCTGGCGAGCACAACCCGGGAGAAAAGTCATGGGGCAATAAAACATCTGTGTTTTTTTAAAACATTTTCTTTGAGCACTTCCACTTGCTAGTTTCAATAATATCAGTCAAGAACCATCCAATCAGGTAATGAAGAATCTGTTCGCTGTCCAATTGGGGTGGGAAGGTGGGATGTCATGAGGATGGACATGTCAGGCGACCAATGGGGGGAGTCGGGGGGTGGGGGGGGGGGGTGGGGCGAGAGATCATGTAATTAAACCTCTTGGAATACATTCAACCAAAGCTGGCAACTGCTAACAGGAAGGCAAGAGGCATTTCAAATCATGGGAGAAATGAATTTCAAAGATGGAGGAGAAAGAGACTGAGAAAAGGGGGAGAAACTGAGGCAACCTAGGATTAAAAACAGGATGGCATGGAGAAAATGGAGAAATATTAAAAGTCTTGGGAAATGGAGGTAACAGAATTACAAACCCCAGAAAAAGTGCAAAATACTGCGGATGCTGGAAATCAGTAAAAGGGCATTGGTCGGAATGATTACCATGTTCGACAATCTGTTGCATTAAAATATAATCACATAGCAACTGATACTTAATCTGGTGCAAAAACTGAAACTATCCCATAGAATTTAACATGACGGCAAGTTTAGTTTCAACCATTTTTATAACATTTTTTCAATTCACAGAATTTTCCTTGTCTCCAGCTTGCAATGTGTTACATTCCTCGCACTATACACTGGAGCTGAGGCTACATAAGAACATAAGAAATAGGAGCAGGAGGAGGCCATTCGGCCCCTCATGGCTGATCTGATCTTGGCCTCAACTCCACTTTCCCGCCCGCTCCCCATAACCCTTGACTCCCCTGTAGCTCAAGTATCTGTCTATCTCCACCTTGAATATATTCAATGACTCCGCCTCCACAGCTCTCTGGGGTGGAGGATTCCAAAGATTCACGACCCTCTGAGAGAAGAAACTCCTCCTCATCTCCGTTTTAAATGAGCGACCCCTTATTCTGAAACTATGCCCCCGAGTTCTCGATTCCCCCACGAGGGGAAACATCCTCCCTGCATCTACCTTGTCAAGCCCCCTCAGAATCTTATACGTTTCAATAAGATCACCTCTCATTCTTCTAAACTCTTCTAAACTAAGGCTCTTGCATTGAAACACAGTAAGGATATTTCTGAACCATTTGAAACACTGGAGACTTGAGTGAAAGCAATCACAGAATCTACCGCATCCAACAAACTGCGCATGGACAGACAGATTCAAAGCTTATTCAAAATATTAAAATATTCATTAGTCAAATGGCAGAATTTAATTTATTTGATTACAGGATCCTATTAAATGAAAAAAAGAGCAGATTATTAACTGTTTGTAATAGTCTTCAAAGATCACTTTCAGGATTATATAATCCAATTCCAGGCAATTTACAAAAACAGAGTTTTGGATTAAACCCATTGATAAACACATACTGAAATAACAACAGAAAGTGCTGGAAACACTCAGCAGGTCAGGCAGCATCGAGGAGAGAGAAACAGAGTCAACATTTCGGGTCGAACGCTTCGTCAGAACTGGAAAAGATTAGAGAGGAGAGATTTCTAAGCAGGGGCCGGGGGGAGGGGAGGAAAGAACAAAGGGAAGGTCTGTGACAGGATGGAAGGCCGGAGAGATTGACTGACAAAAGGGATGATAGTGCAAGGCAAAAGGAGATGGTAATGGGACAAGTTAAGAAACAAAAGATGGCTCTAGATGAGGTGTGAATGATGATGGCAGCAACATTAACAGCTACCATGTGAGGAAACAAGTGGAAAAAAAATAAAGAAATACAGGGGCCAATTTATAGTCTGAAATTGTTGAACTCAATGTTGAGTCCAGAAGGCTGTAAAGTGCCTAATCGAAAGATGAGGTGCTGTTCCTCGAGCTTACGTTGAGCTTCATTGGAACAATGTAAGAGGTCAAGGACGGAGAGATCAGAGGGAGAGGAGCGGAAAATTAAAGTGACAGGCGACCGGAAGCTCGGGGTCACCCTTCCGGACTGAACGGAGGTGTTCCACAAAGCGGTCACCCAATCTGCGTTTGGTCTCCCCAGTGTAGAGGAGACCGCATCGTGAGCAGCGAATACAGTATACTAAATTGCAAGAAGTACAAGTAAATCGCTGTTTCACCTGGAAGGGGTGTTTGGGGCCCTGGACAGTGGGAAGGGAGGAGGTAAAAGGGCAGGTGTTGCATCTCCTGTGCTTGCACGGGAAGGTGCTGGGAGAAGGGGAAGGGGTGTTGGGGGTGATAGTGGAGTGGACCAGGGTGTCGCGAAGGGAGCGGTCCCTTCAGAATGCTGAAAGGGGGTGGGAGGGGAAGATGTGTTTGGTGGTGGGATAAAGCTGGAGGTGGCGGAAATGGCGCAGGATGATCCTGATAGCTATAGGAAAGAGGAAGGACAGAAAGAGACCATTCAGCCCCAAAACTCTTGATCTACTCCAATCCTACTTCCTTGCCCTTTCCCTGAATCCTTTTATAGTCCCTACTTCAATCATCACTGTGACTTCCCCCTTCATTCTTCCAGTAATAATCCTCAGTCTTTCACTGTTTAGCCTCTTAACTGTTGGCTCAGCTTCTTATTTTGCTGTTCTTTCAGTTATAAGGCAGGCTAAGAATTTAAACAGAAACCTTGTGTTGGCATGGGCACCATTCGCAACTTTCCCCATTCAGTTCCCCCATTCAGCTGAGTGCGTGGCCTGACCTCCCAGCAGCAACTGGGTACCAGCAGAAGCTCGGGAGCTGAGAGGTCACCCTCTCAATTTCTTGCTGAGTGGCCTGGGAAGAAGACCAGTGAGACTCCAGACCTTCACAAGAAATCTCTGGGGGGTGAAATTCCTCTTGGCTGTAGCGGGAAACTGGCGATAGTGAATCGGCGGCGCATCCGATTTTCTTTCCCAGTGTTAAAGAACATAAGAACATAAGAAATAGGAGCAGGAGTCGGCCATTCGGCCCCTCGAGCCTGCTCCGCCATTCAATAAGATCATGGCTGATCTGATCTTGGCCTCAACACTTTCATGCCTGTTCCCCATAACCCTTGACTCCCCTGTAGCTCATATATCTGTCTATCTCAGCCTTGAATATATTCATAGAAACATAGAAGATAGGAGCAGGAGTAGGCCATTCGGCCCTTCGAGCCTGTTCCGCCATTCAATGAGATCATGGCTGATCATCCAAATTCAGTACCCTGTCCCTGCTTTCTCCCCATATCCCTTCATCCCTTTAGCCTTAAGAAATATATCTAACTCCTTCTTGAATATATTGAATGAATTGGCCTCAACTGCCTTGTGTGGTAGAGAATTCCACAGGTTCACCACTCTCTGGGTGAAGAAATTCCTCCTCATCTCAGTCCTAAATGGCTTACCCTTATCCTTAGACTGTGACCCCTGGTTCTGGACTCCCCTGCCATCGGGAACATCCTTCCTGCATCTAGTCTGTCTAGTACTGTTAGAATTTTATAAGTTTCAATGAGATCCCCTCTCATTCTTCTAAACTCTAGCGAATAAAAGCCCAATCGTCCCAATCTCTCTTCATACGTCATTCCTGCCATCCCAGGTATCAGTCTGGTGAATCTTCACTGCACTCCCTCCATGGCAAGAACAGTCTTCCTCAGATAAGGCAACCAAAACTGCACACAATACTCAAGGTGTGGTCTCACCAAGGCCCTGTACAACTGCAGCAAGACATCCTTGCTCCTGTACTCGAATCCTCTTGCTATGAAGGCCAACATACCATTTGCCTTCTTAACCGCCTGCTGCACCTGCATGCTTACTTTCAACGACTGGTGCACAAGGACTCCCAGGTCTCGTTGCACTTCCCCTTTTCCCAATCTATTGCCGTTCAGATAATAATCTGCCTTCCTGTTTTTGCCACCAAAGTGGATAACCTCGCATTTATCCACATTATACTGCATCTGCCATGCATCTGCCCAATCACCCAACTTGTCCAAATCATACTGGAGTTTCTCTGCATCCTCCTCACAACACACACGCCCACCCAGCTTTGTGTCGTCTGCAAACTTGGAGACATTACATCTAGTTCCCTCGTCTAGATCATTAATATATATTGTAAATAACTGGGGTCCTAGCACCGATCCCTGCGGTACCCCATTAGTCACTGCCTGCCACTGGGAAAAAGACCTGTTTATTCCAACTCTTTGCTTCCTGTCTGCCAACCAGTTCTCTATCCAAGTCAGTACCTTATCCCCAATCCCATGTGCTTTAACTTTGCACGCTAATCTCTTATGCGGGACCTTATCGAAAGCCTTCTGAAAGTCCAAATACACCACATCCACTGCTTCTCCCTTATCTATTCTACCAGTTACATCCTCAAAAAATTCCAGTAGATTAGCCAGGCATGGTTTACCTTTTGTAAATCCATGTTGACTTTGTCCGATCCTGTCACTGCTATTACATCTTTTATAATGGACTCTAGCATTTTCCCCACTACCGATGTCAGGCTTACCGGTCTATAATTCCCCGTTTTCTCTCTACCACCTTTTTTAAATAGTGGGGTTACATTAGCTACCCTCCAATCCATGGGAACTGTTCCAGAGTCTATAGAATTTTGGAAGATGACCAGTAATGCATCTACTATTTCTAGGGCCACTTCCTTAAGTACCCTAGGATGTAGATTATCAGGCCCTGGGGATTTATCGGCCTTCAATCCCGTCAATTTCCCGAACACCATTTCCCTACAAATACTGATTTCATTCAGTTCTTCCCTCTCATTAGACCCTATGTTCCCCGACATCTCTGGGAGGTTATTTGTGTCCTCCTTTGTGAAGACAGAACCAAAGTATGTATTTAAATGGTCTGCCATTTCTTTGTTCCCCATTATAAATTCCCCTGATTCTGACTGCAAGGGACCTACGCTTGACTTCACCAATCTTTTTCTCTTCACATATCTATAGAAGCTTTTACAGTCAGTTTTTAAGTTCCCTGCAAGCTTACTCTCATACTCTATTTTCCCCCTCTTAATTAATCCCTTTGTCCTCCTTTGCTGAATCCTAAACTGCTCCCAATCCTCAGGTTTGCTGCTTTTTCTGGCCAATTTATATGTCCTCTCCTTGGATCTTATGCTATCCCTAATTTCCCTTGTTAGCCACGGTTGAGTCACCTTTTTTGTTTTATTTTTATGCCAAACAGGAATGAACAAATTCTGTAGTTCATCCATTCGATCTTTAAATGTTTGTCATTGCCTATCCACCGTCAACCCTTTAAGTAACGTTCCCCAATCCATCCTAGCCAATTCGTGCCTCATACCATCATAGTTTTCTTTATTTAAATTCAGGACCCTAGTCTCTGAGTCAACTACTTCACTCTCCATCTTAATGAAGAATTCTATCATATTATGTTCGCTCCTCCCCAAGGGGCCTCACACAACAAGATTGCTAATTAATCCTTTCTCATTACATAATACCCAGTCTAAGATGGCCTGATCTCTCATTGGTTCAATGACATAGCCTCCACAGCACTCTATGGTAGCGAATTCCAAAGATTCACGACCCTCTGAGAGAATAAATTCCTCCTCATCTCCATCTTAAATGGGAGACACCTTATTCTGAAACTATGCCCCCTCGTTCTAGATTCCCCCACAAGGGGAAACATCCTCTCAGCATCCACCTTGTCAATCCCCCTCAGAATCTTACACGTTTCAATAAGATCACCTCTCATTCTTCTAAACTCCAATGAATATAGACCCAACCTGCTCAACCTTTCCTCATAAGACAACCCCCTTCACCCAGGAATCAACCTAGTGAACATTCTCTGAACTGCCTCCAATGCAAATATATCCTTCCTTAAATAAAGGGCGGCCGAATCCGCTATCAACCGTTTTGCATTACCAAGATCAATTTCTCCTCTGCGTTAACACTGGAATACAATAACCAAATATTTAGCTGCCCTGTATTTATCAGTTGTTCAATGCACCATATTAAAAATAAATGCAAAATCCACCAAAGAGCTTTGAGATAATGTTATGGAAGAATTATTGATTCAAATTTTGTTGCAGATTAACAAGAGGATCTGATAATGGAAACATTCCTTCAGCATCAATCTTCAGTGAACATTTGGTATTTAAAATCTACCGAAAATGGAATCTCGTGTTTTGATCCGTGACCAGCTGGACTCAAGCTATATGTAAACTGACAAGTAGTCTTCTTTTATCCTTCTGATTAGCATAAATAACTTTTATAAAATCGAATCCATAAATATTTAAGTATTTCTATCCCAAATTTATTTTAACACCCATAAGGAATTGTAGTCAATGTTAATGTATTTCACATTAGGATATTCTAGTCCTAGCATTGTTGTGCTGATAAATGTCCACTGCCTCCTAAAATCTCAAAAAGTACTTTCTCCTCCAATAAGATGTTTGAGTTTATAATTTATTTTTCCCCAATTGGATTCAGGTTCCCTTCCCCACACCCAGGAACACCAATAATATCAGCCCTGAGCCAGGAAGTGATCACGAGCAGCCCCCAAGGCAAGTCCACTCTCCCACTTTCCCCTCTCTCCTTGGCAAAGATTTGTGTTGGGTAAGGGTATTGCGGGTTACGGAACCAAGGCGGGTAGGTGGAGTTAAGATACAGATCAGCCATGGTCTAATTGGATGGCGGAGCAGGCTCGAGAGGCTGAATGGCCTCCTCCTGTTCCTATGTAAAATGCCAAGCCTCCCATACTGTACCTCACCCCACCTGTGTGTAACATCAGTAAACTTGCCTTGTGGGAAGTTCCAGCTCTGAGGTTATGTTCAACCAACTCACTGGAGCACCATTGCACTGTGGGACACCAGCCGTACCTCTATTTCAGGACAGCAATGGATCAAGAGCATTTCTTTCAGACAGAAGCAGCAGGTATTCGATGCTAAAAGTTTGAGCTGTGCATTATAAATGCTGTCTGTTGTCTGTTGGACTATAACCTGGTGTTGTGCGACTTCTCATTTTTGTCCACCCCAGTCCAACGCCGGCATCTCCACATTATAAATGCTGGACAGACATTTAATTTAAGAGTTTAAAAAATAACAACATTCGTTTCGTTTATTGAAGAGAGGCTCCCACTTCAGTTCTGGTATGAATATTCCATGTGAATCACTGACAGAATTTGTAGTGGTTTATAGTGTTGAGCAGAGTCTGTCATTGCTGGTGTCCCTGTGGACTCTCAGTGTCTGAAGAATCGCTGTCACTGATACTTGGCTTGGTGCCACTCCGTGTCTCGCTGTGTGAACTCTGTGAGCTCCATTCATCCGGACTAATAGTTCGGCTCAGACTGCGGCCGTGGTAATCGCGTGTAGGAACTGAAACAAGACAGTGACCGTAGTTAAGTGCAATCACTTCCATCACGTAACATGCAACACAAAGATACAGAGACAACACGTCGCTACAACTGTCTAAGCTGGTCCTTAGGAGGAATGAGGTGAAATGCTACCTCATAGCTAGAGGGAAAGAGCAAAGAGAGAGGCATGCCTCTGTTGTGCATCTCCTAATCACTTATCCACTGTCTCTAAATTGTCAAAAATGAGAAGTCGCACAACACCAGGTTATAGTCCAACAGTTTTATTTGAAATTACGAGCTTTCGGAGCGCTGCTCCTTCGTCAGGTAAAGTGAGAGAATACAAATCAGATACAAAGCTCTATATAGACAGAGAACAATGTGTTTCTGACTGCCCTCCATCACACCACCTCGGCAGAGATACAATCCGTCAGGGAGGCATTACATCAAAGACACAGCAAAATACAGCTAAGACAATGAGGTGGGGTCACAGGGGGTCCAACGTGTCAAATGCTGCAGTCTGCAGTTAAACTTTTTATTTTTTTTAAAAACTGGAAATCACATCTGTGAACAAGACAATGACGACTGGAGTCTGGATGACTCTACGTCATGTAGCGTGACATGAAACCCAGATCCCGGTTGAGGCCGTCCTCATGGGTGCGGAACTTGGCTATCTCTGTCTATATAGAGCTTTGTATCTGATTTGTATTCCCTCACTGTACCTGACGAAGGAGCAGAGCTCCGAAAGCTCGTAATTTCAAATAAAACTGTTGGACTATAACCTGGTGTTGTGCGACTTCTCATTTTTGTCCACCCCAGTCCAACACCGGCATCTCCGCATCATGGCCTCTAAATTGTCAGACTGTTTGTCCGACATACAGTTCTGGATGAGCAGAAATTTCCTCCAATTAAATATTGGGAAGACCGAAGCCATTGTCTTCGGTCCCCGTCACAAACTCCGTTCCCTAACCACCGACTCCATCCCTCTCCCTGGCAACTGTCAGAACCAGACTGTTCGCAAACTTGGTGTCATATTTGACCCTGAGATGAGCTTCCGACCACTAAGAACGCCTATTTTCACCTCCGGAACATCGCCTGACTCCTCCACTGCCTCAGCTCATCTGCTGCTGAAACTCTCACCCATGTCTTCGTTACCTCTAGACTTGACTATTCCAGCGCACTCCGAGCCAACTTCTCAAGTTATACCCTCCAAAAACTTCAGCTCATCCAAAACTCGGCTGCCTGTGTCCTAACTCGCACCAAGTCCCGTTCACCCATCACCCCTGTGCTCGCTGACCTACATTGGCTCCCGGTTAAGCAACACCTCAATTTTAAAATTCTCATCCTTGTTTTCAAATCCCTCCAATGGCCTCGCCCCCTCCCTATCTCTGTAATCTCCTTCAGCCCTACAACCCTCCGAGATCTCTGCGCTCCTCCAATTCTGGTCTCTTGAGCATCCCCGATTTTAATCGCTCCACCATTGGCGGCCGAGCCTTCAGCTGCGAGCCATAAACTCTGAATTCCCTGCCTAAACCTCTCCGCCTCTCTCTCCTCCTTTAAGATGCTTCTTAAAACCGACCTCTTTGACCAAGCTTCTGGTCACCTGTCCTAGTATCTCCTTACGTGGCTCGGGGTCAAATTTTGTTTTATAACGTTCCTGTGAAGCGCCTTGGGACATTTAACTAAATTAAAGGCGCTATATAAATGCAAGTTATTGTTGTTGTTGTCCTAATCCTAGAATGATACAGCACAGCATACTATTCGGCCCATCGTGCCTGTTCCAGCTTAATATCTGATTACACAGAGGGAAGTGTCTGAGACTGAAAGCCTCTAAGACAAAGACACAGCAACACAAAAGATACAACACACTGAGATACAACACAGAGATACAGATATAACACACTGAGATACAGATACAACACACTGAGATAGATACAACACAGAGAAATTCAGATACAACACACTGAGATAGATACAACACACTGAGATAGATACAACACAGAGAAATTCAGATACAACACACTGAGATAGATACAACACAGAGAGATACAGATACAGCACACTGAGATAGATACAACACACTGAGATAGATACAACACACTGAGATAGATACATCACACTGAGATACAGATACAACACACTGAGATAGAAACAACACACTGAGATAGATACAACACAGGGAAATACAGAAACAACACACTGAGATACAGATACAACACACTGAGATAGAAACAACACACTGAGATAGATACAACACAGAGAGATACAGAAACAACACACTGAGATACAGATACAACACACTGAGATAGAAAGAACACACTGAGATAGATACAACACAGAGAGATACAGATACAACACACTGAGATAGATACAACACAGGGAGATACAGATACAACACACTGAGATAGATACATCACACTGAGATACAGATACAACACACTGAGATAGAAACAACACACTGAGATAGATACAACACAGGGAAATACAGAAACAACACACTGAGATACAGATACAACACACTGAGATAGAAACAACACACTGAGATAGATACAACACAGGGAGATACAGAAACAACACACTGAGATACAGATACAACACACTGAGATAGAAAGAACACACTGAGATAGATACAACACAGAGAGATACAGATACAACACACTGAGATAGATACAACACAGGGAGATACAGATACAACACACTGAGATACAGATACAACACAGAGAGATACAGATACAACACACTGAGATAGAAAGAACACACTGAGATAGATACAACACAGGGAGATAGATACAACACAGAGAGATACAGATACAACATACTGAGATACAACACAGAGATACAGATACAACACACTGAGATAGATACAACACACTGAGATAGATACAACACACTGAGATACAACACACTGAGATACAACACACTGAGATAGAAACAACACACTGAGATAGATACAACACAGGGAGATACAGATACAACACACTGAGATAGATACAACACAGAGAGATACAGATACAACATACTGAGATACAACACAGAGATACAGATACAACACACTGAGATAGATACAACACACTGAGATACAACACACTGAGATAGATACAACACACTGAGATACAACACACTGAGATACAACACACTGAGATAGAAACAACACACTGAGATAGATACAACACAGGGAGATACAGATACAACACACTGAGATATAGATACAACACAGAGAAATACAGATACAACACACTGCGATACAGATATAACACACTGAGATAGATACAACACAGGGAAATACAGAAACAACACACTGAGATACAGATACAACACACTGAGATAGAAACAACACACTGAGATAGATACAACACAGGGAGATACAGAAACAACACACTGAGATACAGATACAACACACTGAGATAGAAAGAACACACTGAGATAGATACAACACACTGAGATAGAAAGAACACACTGAGATAGATACAACACAGAGAGATACAGATACAACACACTGAGATAGATACAACACAGGGAGATACAGATACAACACACTGAGATACAGATACAACACAGAGAGATACAGATACAACACACTGAGATAGAAAGAACACACTGAGATAGATACAACACAGGGAGATAGATACAACACAGAGAGATACAGATACAACATACTGAGATACAACACAGAGATACAGATACAACACACTGAGATAGATACAACACACTGAGATACAACACACTGAGATAGATACAACACACTGAGATACAACACACTGAGATACTACACACTGAGATAGAAACAACACACTGAGATAGATACAACACAGGGAGATACAGATACAACACACTGAGATATAGATACAACACAGAGAAATACAGATACAACACACTGCGATACAGATATAACACACTGAGATAGATACAACACAGGGAGATACAGAAACAACAGACTGAGATACAGATACAACACACTGAGATAGAAACAACACACTGAGATAGATACAACACAGGGAGATACAGAAACAACACACTGAGATATAGATACAACACACTGAGATACAACACACTGAGATACAGATACAACACACGGAGATACAGATACAACACACTGAGATACAACACACTGAGATAGATACAACACACTGAGATACAACACACTGAGATAGAAACAACACACTGAGATAGATACAACACAGGGAGATACAGATACAACACACTGAGATATAGATACAACACAGAGAGATACAGATACAACACACTGCGATACAGATATAACACACTGAGATAGATACAACACAGGGAGATACAGAAACAACAGACTGAGATACAGATACAACACACTGAGATAGAAACAACACACTGAGATAGATACAACACAGGGAGATACAGAAACAACACACTGAGATATAGATACAACACACTGAGATACAACACACTGTGATACAGATACAACACACGGAGATACAGATACAACACACTGAGATACAACACAGAGAGATACAGATACAACACAGAGAGATACAGATACAACACAGAGATACAGATACAACACACTGCGATACAGATATAACACACTGAGATACAGATACAACACAGAGAGATACAGATACAACACACTGAGATAGATACAACACAGGGAAATTCAGATACAACACAGAGAGATACAGATACAGCACACTGAGATAGATACAACACAGAGAGATACAGATACAACACACTGAGATAGATACAACACACTGAGATAGATACAACACGCTGAGATAGATACAACACACTGAGATACAGATACAACACACTGAGATAGATACAACACACTGAGATACAGATACAACACACTGAGATACAGATACAACACACTGAGATACAGATACAACACCATGAGATAGATACAACACACTGAGATACAGATACAACACACTGAGATACAGATACAACACAATGAGATACAGATACAACACACTGAGATACAGATACAACACACTGAGATACAGATACAACACACTGAGATAGAAACAACACACTGAGATAGATACAACACAGGGAGATACAGATACAACACACTGAGATATAGAAACAACACAGGGAGATACAGGTACAACACACTGAGATAGAAACAACACACTGAGATAGATACAACAAAGAGAGATACAGAAACAACACACTGAGATACAGATACAACACACTGAGATAGAAACAACACACTGAGATAGATACAACACAGGGAGATACAGAAACAACACACTGAGATATAGATACAACACAGAGATAAAGATACAACACACTGAGATAGAAACAACACACTGAGATAGATACAACACACTGAGATAGATACAACACAGAGAGATACAGATACAACACACTGAGATACAGATAGAGCACAGAGAGATACAGATACAACACACTGAGATACAGAAACAACACACTGAGATACAGAAACAACACACTGAGATACAGAAACAACACACTGAGATAGATACAACACAGGGAGATACAACACATTGAGATAGATACAACACACTGAGATAGATACAACACAGGGAGATACAGATACAACACATTGAGATACAGATACATCACACTGAGATACAGATACAACACACTGAGATAGAAACAACACACAGAGATAGATACAACACAGGGAGATACAAATACAACACTCTGAGATATAGATACAACACAGAGAGATACAGATACAACACACTGAGATAGAAACAACACACTGTGATAGATACAACACAGGGAGATACAGAAACAACACACTGAGATACAGATACAACACACTGAGATAGAAACAACACACTGAGATAGATACAACACAGGGAGATACAAATACAACACACTGAGATATAGATACAACACAGAGAGATACAGATACAATACACTGAGATAGAAACAATACACTGAGATAGATACAACACAGAGAGATACAGAAACAACACACTAAGATACAGATAAACACAGAGAGATACAGAAACAACACACTGAGATACAGATACAACACAGAGAGATACAGATACAACACACTGAGATAGAAACAACACACTGAGATAGATACAACACAGGGAGATACAAATACAACACACTGAGATATAGATACAACACAGAGAGAAACAGATACAATACACTGAGATACAGATACAACACACTGAGATAGATACAACACACTGAGATAGATACAACACAGAGAGCTACAGATACAACACACTGAGATATAGATACAACACAGGGAGATACAGATACAACACACTGAGATACAGATACAACACAGAGAGATACAGATACAACACACTGAGATAGAAAGAACACACTGAGATAGATACAACACAGGGAGATAGATACAACACAGAGAGATACACATACAACATACTGAGATACAACACAGAGATACAGATACAACACACTGAGATAGATACAACACACTGAGATAGATACAACACAGAGAGATATAAATACGACACACTGAGATAGATACAACACAGAGATACAGATACAACACACTGAGATAGATACAACACACTGAGATAGATACAACACAGATACAGATACAACACACTAAGATAGATACAACACCTTGAGATACAGATACAACACACTGAGATAGATACAACACAGAGATACAGATACAACACACTGAGATAGATACAACACAGAGATACAGATACAACACACTGAGATAGATACAACACAGAGAGATACAGATACAACACACTGAGATACAGATAGAGCACAGAGAGATACAGATACAACACACTGAGATACAGAAACAACACACTGAGATACAGAAACAACACACTGAGATACAGAAACAACACACTGAGATAGATACAACACAGGGAGATACAACACATTGAGATAGATACAACACACTGAGATAGATACAACACAGGGAGATACAGATACAACACATTGAGATACAGATACATCACACTGAGATACAGATACAACACACTGAGATAGAAACAACACACAGAGATAGATACAACACAGGGAGATACAAATACAACACTCTGAGATATAGATACAACACAGAGAGATACAGATACAACACACTGAGATAGAAACAACACACTGTGATAGATACAACACAGGGAGATACAGAAACAACACACTGAGATACAGATACAACACACTGAGATAGAAACAACACACTGAGATAGATACAACACAGGGAGATACAAATACAACACACTGAGATATAGACACAACACAGAGAGATACAGATACAATACACTGAGATAGAAACAATACACTGAGATAGATACAACACAGAGAGATACAGAAACAACACACTAAGATACAGATAAACACAGAGAGATACAGAAACAACACACTGAGATACAGATACAACACAGAGAGATACAGATACAACACACTGAGATAGAAACAACACACTGAGATAGATACAACACAGGGAGATACAAATACAACACACTGAGATATAGATACAACACAGAGAGAAACAGATACAATACACTGAGATACAGATACAACACACTGAGATAGATACAACACACTGAGATAGATACAACACAGAGAGATACAGATACAACACACTGAGATATAGATACAACACAGGGAGATACAGATACAACACACTGAGATACAGATACAACACAGAGAGATACAGATACAACACACTGAGATATAGATACAACACAGGGAGATACAGATACAACACACTGAGATACAGATACAACACAGAGAGATACAGATACAACACACTGAGATAGAAAGAACACACTGAGATAGATACAACACAGGGAGATAGATACAACACAGAGAGATACACATACAACATACTGAGATACAACACAGAGATACAGATACAACACACTGAGATAGATACAACACACTGAGATACAACACACTGAGATAGATACAACACAGGGAGATACAGAAATAACACACTGAGATACAACAGAGATACAGATACTACACACTGAGATACAGATACAACACACTGAGATAGAAACAACACACTGAGATAGATACAACACAGGGAGATACAGAAATAACACACTGAGATACAGATACAACACACTGAGATAGAAACAACACACTGAGATAGATACAACACACTGAGATAGATACAACACAGGGAGATACAGAAACAACACACTGAGATACAACAGAGATACAGATACTACACACTGAGATACAGATACAACACACTGAGATACAACACACTGAGATACAGATACAAAACACTGAGATACAACACAGAGAGATACAGATACAACACAGAGAGATACAGATACAACACAGAGATACAGATACAACACACTGCGATACAGATATAACACACTGAGATACAGATACAACACAGAGAGATACAGATACAACACACTAAGATAGATACAACACACTGAGATAGATACAACACACTGAGATAGATACAACACACTGAGATACAGATACAACACACTGAGATAGATACAACACACTGAGATACAGATACAACACACTGAGATACAGATACAACACACTGAGATAGATACAACACACTGAGATACAGATACAACACACTGAGATACAGATACAACACACTGAGATAGAAACAACACACTGAGATAGATACAACACAGGGAGATACAGATACAACACACTAAGATATAGATACAACACAGGGAGATACAGATACAACACACTGAGATAGAAACAACACACTGAGATAGATACAATAAAGGGAGATACAGAAACAACACACTGAGATACAGATACAACACACTGAGATAGAAACAACACACTGAGATAGATACAACACAGGGAGATACAGAAACAACACACTGAGATATAGATACAACACAGAGAGATAAAGATACAACACACTGAGATAGAAACAACACACTGAGATAGATACAACACACTGAGATAGATACAACACAGAGAGATACAGATACAACACACTGAGATAGATACAACACACTGAGATAGATACAACACAGAGAGATATAAATACGACACACTGAGATAGATACAACACAGAGATACAGATACAACACACTGAGATAGATACAACACAGATACAGATACAACACACTGAGATAGATACAACACCTTGAGATACAGATACAACACACTGAGATAGATACAACACAGAGATACAGATACAACACACTGAGATAGATACAACACAGAGATACAGATACAACACACTGAGATAGATACAACACAGAGAGAAACAGATACAACACACTGAGATACAGATAGAGCACAGAGAGATACAGATACAACACACTGAGATACAGAAACAACACACTGAGATACAGAAACAACACACTGAGATACAGAAACAACACACTGAGATAGATACAACACAGGGAGATACAACACATTGAGATAGATACAACACACTGAGATAGATACAACACAGGGAGATACAAATACAACACTCTGAGATATAGATACAACACAGAGAGATACAGATACAACACACTGAGATAGAAACAACACACTGTGATAGATACAACACAGGGAGATACAGAAACAACACACTGAGATACAGATACAACACACTGAGATAGAAACAACACACTGAGATAGATACAACACAGGGAGATACAAATACAACACACTGAGATATAGATACAACACAGAGAGATACAGATACAATACACTGAGATAGAAACAATACACTGAGATAGATACAACACAGAGAGATACAGAAACAACACACTAAGATACAGATAAACACAGAGAGATACAGAAACAACACACTGAGATACAGATACAACACAGAGAGATACAGATACAACACACTGAGATAGAAACAACACACTGAGATAGATACAACACAGGGAGATACAAATACAACACACTGAGATATAGATACAACACAGAGAGATACAGATACAATACACTGAGATACAGATACAACACACTGAGATAGATACAACACACTGAGATAGATACAACACAGAGAGATACAGATACAACACACTGAGATATAGATACAACAAAGGGAGATACAGATACAACACACTGAGATACAGATACAACACAGAGAGATACAGATACAACACACTGAGATAGAAAGAACACACTGAGATAGATACAACACAGGGAGATAGATACAACACAGAGAGATACACATACAACATACTGAGATACAACACAGAGATACAGATACAACACACTGAGATAGATACAACACACTGAGATACAACACACTGAGATAGATACAACACAGGGAGATACAGAAATAACACACTGAGATACAACAGAGATACAGATACTACACACTGAGATACAGATACAACACACTGAGATAGAAACAACACACTGAGATAGATACAACACAGGGAGATACAGAAATAACACACTGAGATACAGATACAACACACTGAGATAGAAACAACACACTGAGATAGATACAACACACTGAGATAGATACAACACAGGGAGATACAGAAACAACACACTGAGATACAACAGAGATACAGATACTACACACTGAGATACAGATACAACACACTGAGATACAACACACTGAGATACAGATACAAAACACTGAGATACAACACAGAGAGATACAGATACAACACAGAGAGATACAGATACAACACAGAGATACAGATACAACACACTGCGATACAGATATAACACACTGAGATACAGATACAACACAGAGAGATACAGATACAACACACTAAGATAGATACAACACACTGAGATAGATACAACACACTGAGATAGATACAACACACTGAGATACAGATACAACACACTGAGATAGATACAACACACTGAGATACAGATACAACACACTGAGATACAGATACAACACACTGAGATAGATACAACACACTGAGATACAGATACAACACACTGAGATACAGATACAACACACTGAGATACAGATACAACACACTGAGATAGAAACAACACACTGAGATAGATACAACACAGGGAGATACAGATACAACACACTAAGATATAGATACAACACAGGGAGATACAGATACAACACACTGAGATAGAAACAACACACTGAGATAGATACAATAAAGGGAGATACAGAAACAACACACTGAGATACAGATACAACACACTGAGATAGAAACAACACACTGAGATAGATACAACACAGGGAGATACAGAAACAACACACTGAGATATAGATACAACACAGAGAGATAAAGATACAACACACTGAGATAGAAACAACACACTGAGATAGATACAACACACTGAGATAGATACAACACAGAGAGATACAGATACAACACACTGAGATAGATACAACACACTGAGATAGATACAACACAGAGAGATATAAATACGACACACTGAGATAGATACAACACAGAGATACAGATACAACACACTGAGATAGATACAACACACTGAGATAGATACAACACAGATACAGATACAACACACTGAGATAGATACAACACCTTGAGATACAGATACAACACACTGAGATAGATACAACACAGAGATACAGATACAACACACTGAGATAGATACAACACAGAGATACAGATACAACACACTGAGATAGATACAACACAGAGAGATACAGATACAACACACTGAGATACAGATAGAGCACAGAGAGATACAGATACAACACACTGAGATACAGAAACAACACACTGAGATACAGAAACAACACACTGAGATACAGAAACAACACACTGAGATAGATACAACACAGGGAGATACAACACATTGAGATAGATACAACACACTGAGATAGATACAACACAGGGAGATACAGATACAACACATTGAGATACAGATACATCACACTGAGATACAGATACAACACACTGAGATAGAAACAACACACAGAGATAGATACAACACAGGGAGATACAAATACAACACTCTGAGATATAGATACAACACAGAGAGATACAGATACAACACACTGAGATAGAAACAACACACTGAGATAGATACAACACAGGGAGATACAGAAACAACACACTGAGATACAGATACAACACACTGAGATAGAAACAACACACTGAGATAGATACAACACAGGGTGATACAAATACAACACACTGAGATATAGATACAACACAGAGAGATACAGATACAATACACTGAGATAGAAACAACACACTGAGATAGATACAACACAGAGAGATACAGAAACAACACACTGAGATACAGATACAACACAGAGAGATACAGATACAACACACTGAGATAGAAACAACACACTGAGATAGATACAACACAGGGAGATACAAATACAACACACTGAGATATAGATGCAACACAGAGAGATACAGATACAATACACTGAGATAGAAACAACACACTGAGATAGATACAACACAGGGAGATACAACACATTGAGATAGATACAACACACTGAGATAGATACAACACAGGGAGATACAGATACAACACATTGAGATACAGATACATCACACTGAGATACAGATACAACACACTGAGATAGAAACAACACACAGAGATAGATACAACACAGAGAGATACAAATACAACACTCTGAGATATAGATACAACACAGAGAGATACAGATACAACACACTGAGATAGAAACAACACACTGAGATAGATACAACACAGGGAGATACAGAAACAACACACTGAGATACAGATACAACACACTGAGATAGAAACAACACACTGAGATAGATACAACACAGGGAGATACAAATACAACACACTGAGATATAGATACAACACAGAGAGATACAGATACAATACACTGAGATAGAAACAACACACTGAGATAGATACAACACAGAGAGATACAGAAACAACACACTGAGATACAGATACAACACAGAGAGATACAGATACAACACACTGAGATAGAAACAACACACTGAGATAGATACAACACAGGGAGATACAAATACAACACACTGAGATATAGATACAACACAGAGAGATACAGATACAATACACTGAGATAGAAACAACACACTGAGATAGATACAACACAGGGAGATACAACACATTGAGATAGATACAACACACTGAGATAGATACAACACAGGGAGATACAGATACAACACATTGAGATACAGATACATCACACTGAGATACAGATACAACACACTGAGATAGAAACAACACACAGAGATAGATACAACACAGGGAGATACAAATACAACACTCTGAGATATAGATACAACACAGAGAGATACAGATACAACACACTGAGACAGAAACAACACAGAGATAGATACAACACAGGGAGATACAGAAACAACACACTGAGATACAGATACAACACACTGAGATAGAAACAACACAATGAGATAGATACAACACAGGGAGATACAAATACAACACACTGAGATATAGATACAACACAGAGAGATACAGATACAATACACTGAGATAGAAACAACACACTGAGATAGATACAACACAGGGAGATACAGAAACAACACACTGAGATAGAAAGAACACACTGAGATAGATACAACACAGGGAGATAGATACAACGCAGAGAGATACACATACAACATACTGAGATACAACACAGAGATACAGACACAACACACTGAGATAGATACAACACACTGAGATACAACACACTGAGATAGATACAACACACTGAGATACAACACACTGAGATACAACACACTGAGATACAGATACAACACACTGAGATACAGATACAACACACTGAGATACAGATACAACACACTGAGATAGAAACAACACACTGAGATAGATACAACACAGGGAGATACAGAAATAACACACTGAGATACAGATACAACACACTGAGATAGAAACAACACACTGAGATAGATACAACACACTGAGATAGATACAACACAGGGAGATACAGAAACAACACACTGAGATACAACAGAGATACAGATACTACACACTGAGATACAGATACAACACACTGAGATACAACACACTGAGATACAGATACAACACACTGAGATACAACACACTGAGATACAGATACAAAACACTGAGATACAACACAGAGAGATACAGATACAACAGAGAGATACAGATACAACACACTGCGATACAGATATAACACACTGAGATACAGATACAACACAGAGATACAGATACAACACACTGAGATAGATACAACACAGAGAAATTCAGATACAACACAGAGAGATACAGATACAGCACACAGATAGATACAACACAGAGAGATACAGATACAACACACTGAGATAGATACAACACACTGAGATAGATACAACACACTGAGATACAGATACAACACACTGAGATAGATACAACACACTGAGATACAGATACAACACACTGAGATACAGATACAACACACTGAGATACAGATACAACACACTGAGATACAGATACAACACACTGAGATAGAAACAACACACTGAGATAGATACAACACAGGGAGATACAGAAACAACACACTGAGATATAGATACAACACAGAGAGATACAGATACAACACACTGAGATAGATACAACACACTGAGATACAACACACTGAGATACAGATACAACACACTGAGATACAGATACAACACACTGCGATAGATACAACACACTGAGATACAGATACAACACAGAGAGATACAGATACAACACATTGAGATAGATACAACACACTGAGATACAGATACAACACACTGAGATACAACACAGAGAGATACAGATACAACACATTGAGATAGATACAACACACTGAGATACAACACACTGAGATGCAGATACAACACACTGAGATACAACACACTGAGATACAGAAACAACACAGAGAGATACAGATACAGCACACTGAGATAGATACAACACACTGAGATACAGATAAAACACACTGAGATAGATACAACACAGAGATACAGATACAACACACTGAGATACAGATACAACACAGAGATACAGATACAACACACTGAGATACAACACACTGAGATGCAGATACAACACACTGCGATACAACAACTCACTGAGGTCGATACAACACACTGAGATACAAATAAAACACACTGAGATAGAACAACTCAGTGAGATACAGATACAACACACTGAGATACAACACACTGAGATAGATACAACACAGAGAGATTCAGATACAACACACAGATACTACACAGAGATACAGATACAACACACTGAGATAGATACAACACAGAGAGATTCAGATACAACACACAGATACTACACAGAGATACAGATACAACACACTGAGATAGATACAACACACTGAGATACAGATACAACACACTGAGATACAGATACAACACACTGAGATACAGATACAACACACTGAGATAGAAACAACACACTGAGATAGATACAACACAGGGAGTTACGGAAATAACACACTGAGATATAGATACAACACAGAGAGAAACAGATACAACACAGAGAGATACAGATACAACACACTGAGATAGATACAACACAGAGAGATACAGATACAACACAGAGAGATACAGATACAACACACTGAGATAGATACAACAGACTGAGATACAGATACAACACACTGAGATAGATACAACACACTGAGATACAGATACAACACACTGAGATAGATACAACACACTGAGATACAGATACAACACACTGAGATACAGATACAACACACTGAGATACAGATACAACACACTGAGATACAGATACAACACACTGAGATAGAAACAACACACTGAGATAGATACAACACAGGGAGATACAGAAACAACACACTGAGATATAGATACAACACAGAGAGATACAGATACAACACACTGAGATAGATACAACACACTGAGATACAACACACTGAGATACAGATACAACACACTGAGATACAGATACAACACACTGCGATAGATACAACACACTGAGATACAGATACAACACAGAGAGATACAGATACAACACATTGAGATAGATACAACACACTGAGATACAGATACAACACACTGAGATACAACACAGAGAGATACAGATACAACACATTGAGATAGATACAACACACTGAGATACAACACACTGAGATGCAGATACAACACACTGAGATACAACACACTGAGATACAGAAACAACACAGAGAGATACAGATACAGCACACTGAGATAGATACAACACACTGAGATACAGATAAAACACACTGAGATAGATACAACACAGAGATACAGATACAACACACTGAGATACAGATACAACACAGAGATACAGATACAACACACTGAGATACAACACACTGAGATGCAGATACAACACACTGCGATACAACAACTCACTGAGGTCGATACAACACACTGAGATACAGATAAAACACACTGAGATAGAACAACTCAGTGAGATACAGATACAACACACTGAGATACAACACACTGAGATAGATACAACACAGAGAGATTCAGATACAACACACAGATACTACACAGAGATACAGATACAACACACTGAGATAGATACAACACAGAGAGATTCAGATACAACACACAGATACTACACAGAGATACAGATACAACACACTGAGATAGATACAACACACTGAGATACAGATACAACACACTGAGATACAGATACAACACACTGAGATACAGATACAACACACTGAGATAGAAACAACACACTGAGATAGATACAACACAGGGAGATACGGAAATAACACACTGAGATACAGATACAACACACTGAGATAGAAACAACACACTGAGATAGATACAACACACTGAGATAGATACAACACAGGGAGATACAGAAACAACACACTGAGATACAACAGAGATACAGATACTACACACTGAGATACAGATACAACACACTGAGATACAACACACTGAGATACAGATACAAAACACTGAGATACAACACAGAGAGATACAGATACAACAGAGAGATACAGATACAACACACTGCGATACAGATATAACACACTGAGATACAGATACAACACAGAGATACAGATACAACACACTGAGATAGATACAACACAGAGAAATTCAGATACAACACAGAGAGATACAGATACAGCACACAGATAGATACAACACAGAGAGATACAGATACAACACACTGAGATAGATACAACACACTGAGATAGATACAACACACTGAGATACAGATACAACACACTGAGATAGATACAACACACTGAGATACAGATACAACACACTGAGATACAGATACAACACACTGAGATACAGATACAACACACTGAGATACAGATACAACACACTGAGATAGAAACAACACACTGAGATAGATACAACACAGGGAGATACAGAAACAACACACTGAGATATAGATACAACACAGAGAGATACAGATACAACACACTGAGATAGATACAACACACTGAGATACAACACACTGAGATACAGATACAACACACTGAGATACAGATACAACACACTGCGATAGATACAACACACTGAGATACAGATACAACACAGAGAGATACAGATACAACACATTGAGATAGATACAACACACTGAGATACAGATACAACACACTGAGATACAACACAGAGAGATACAGATACAACACATTGAGATAGATACAACACACTGAGATACAACACACTGAGATGCAGATACAACACACTGAGATACAACACACTGAGATACAGAAACAACACAGAGAGATACAGATACAGCACACTGAGATAGATACAACACACTGAGATACAGATAAAACACACTGAGATAGATACAACACAGAGATACAGATACAACACACTGAGATACAGATACAACACAGAGATACAGATACAACACACTGAGATACAACACACTGAGATGCAGATACAACACACTGCGATACAACAACTCACTGAGGTCGATACAACACACTGAGATACAGATAAAACACACTGAGATAGAACAACTCACTGAGATACAGATACAACACACTGAGATACAACACACTGAGATAGATACAACACAGAGAGATTCAGATACAACACACAGATACTACACAGAGATACAGATACAACACACTGAGATAGATACAACACAGAGAGATTCAGATACAACACACAGATACTACACAGAGATACAGATACAACACACTGAGATAGATACAACACACTGAGATACAGATACAACACACTGAGATACAACACAGAGAGATACAGATACAACACACTGAGATACAGAAACAACACACTGAGATAGATACAACACAGAGAGATACAGATACAACACACTGAGATAGATACAACACACTGAGATAGATACAACACAGAGATACAGATACAACAGACTGAGATAGATACAACACAGAGAGATACAGATACAACACAGAGAGATACAGATACAACACACTGAGATAGATACAACACAGAGAGATACAGATACAACACAGAGAGATACAGATACAACACACTGAGATAGATACAACACAGAGAGATTCAGATACAACACACAGATACTACACAGAGATACAGATACAACACAACACACTGAGATACAGATACAACACACTGAGATACAACACAGAGAGATACAGATACAACACACTGAGATAGATACAACACACTGAGATACAGATACAACACACTGAGATACAACACAGAGAGATACAGATACAACACACTGAGATACAGAAACAACACACTGAGATAGATACAACACAGAGAGATACAGATACAACACACTGAGATAGATACAACACAGAGATACAGATACAACACACTGAGATACAGAAACAACACACTGAGATAGATACAACACAGAGAGATACAGATACAACACACTGAGATAGATACAACACAGAGATACAGATACAACACACTGAGATAGATACAACACAGAGAGATACAGATACAACACAGAGAGATACAGATACAACACACTGAGATAGATACAACACAGAGAGATACAGATACAACACAGAGAGATACAGATACAACACACTGAGATAGATACAACAGACTGAGATACAGATACAACACACTGAGATAGATACAACACACTGAGATACAGATACAACACACTGAGATAGATACAACATACTGAGCTAGATACAACACACTGAGATACAGATACAACACAGAGAGATACAGATACAACAGAGAGTTACAGATACAACACACTGAGATAGATACAACACAGAGAGATACAGATACAACACACTGAGATAGATACAACACACTGAGATAGATACAACACAGAGAGATACAGATACAACACACTGAGATACAGATACAACACACTCAGAGTTAACACACCTCCCGACTCACTGAGGGAAATATAAAAGCAACCTGGATGTTTGAATGAATTAAGTCGGTTTGTTCTGGAGGTTAAGCTCCCCGGCGGGACTCGGACTGACTCTAGTTTGAGGTCGATTTGCTTTAGCTCCAGGCTCACCGTTTAAGAAGTTTTGCTTCGCCCCAGCTCGCCCCGGGCAAGGTCCGGGGGTCGGTCTCTCCGGGGTCGACACCGAGCTCTTAAAACCAGAAACGAAAGTGGAGCAAGTGTCCAGATCCCTGCAGACCTTGTCCTGTGTGTAGGTGGCTCTGGATTTGGTCGGGGTGCAACCCATGGCCCCATGCACATGGTCCAAGGTTAGCGGGGGTCAGTCCTTGCAGCCCGGTGTGGCCAGGCAGCTCCTCTCGGTGCCCTCGCCCTCCCACTCGCTGCATCTCAGGCATGACGCTGTCTTCAGGCTTTCACACCAGCGTCATCCCACCCGGGGACAGGGCTGGACCAGCGAGGCACTGGGGGGGGGGGGGGGGGCTTTACCCCCCCCCCCCCATCCCACCCGGGGACAGGGCTGGACCAGCGAGGCACTGGGGGGGCTTTACCCCCCCCATCCCACCCGGGGACAGGGCTGGACTAGCGGGGCACTGGGGGTGGGGGCTTTACCCCCATCCCACCCGGGACAGGGCTGGACCAGCGGGGCACTGGGGGGGGGGGGAGGGCTTTACCCCCCATCCCACCCGGGGACAGGGCTGGACCAGCGAGAGGGGCACTGGGGGGGATTTACCCCCCATCCCACCCGGGGACAGGGCTGGACCAGCGAGGGGGGCACTGGGGGGGATTTACCCCCCTATCCCACCCGGGGATAGGGCTGGACCAGCGAGGGGGGCACTGGGGGGGCTTTACCCCCCAACCCACCCGGGGATAGGGCTGGACCAGCAGGGCACTGGGGGATTCCTTTACCCCATTGCAGGCATGTGCAATTTCCCAACTTTGCAAATTACTGTTAACTTAAAGGAGCAATTCATCTAAAATTGAATGTGACCTAATGTAGGAAAGGGCCTCATCGGTGTTGCTCAATGACAGCGTATTCCCTTATCATAGAATCACAGGAATTACCTCACAGAAGGGGCCATAGCCCTTACACTGGATCTTTCTAATCTAATCCCATCCTCCTGCGATAGGGTGGAAGGCAGGAGAGATTAAATGACAAACATGATGGTTGTGCAAGGCGAAAGCAGATGGTGTTGGGACAAGTAAAGAAACTAAAAGATGAGTCTAGAAGAGGTGTAAATGGGAATGGCAGAATCATCAACAGCTGCCATCTGAAAAAATAGGGGCAGAGGTTATGGTCTGAAATTGTTGAACTCGATGTTGAGTCCAGAAGGCTGTAAAGTACCTAATCGGAAGATGAGGTGCTGTTCCTCGAGCTTACGTTGAGCTTCATTGGAATAGAGTAGGAGGCCGAGGACAGAGTGGTCAGAGTGGGAGTGGAGCGGAGAATTAAAGTGACAGGCGACCGGAAGCTTGGGGTCATGCTTGCGGACTGAACGGAGGTGTTCCGCAAAGTGGTCACCCAATCTGCGTTTGGTCTTCCCAATGTAGAGGAGACCGCATCGTGAGCAGCGAATACAGTATACTAAATTGCAAGAAGTACAAGTAAATCGCTGTTTCACCTGGAAGGAGTGTTTGGGGCCCTGGACGGTGGGAAGGGAGGAGGTAAAAGGGCAGGTGTTGCATCTCCTACGCTTGCACGGGAAGGTGCCGGGCGTAGGGGAAGGGGTGTTGGGGGTAATAGAGGAGTGGATTGTACCCTTTAGTTTAGATGTCCTCTCCTCATTCTTTCTACCAAAATGCATCACTTCACACTTTTCTGCATTCAATTTCATCTGCCACGTGCCCGCCCATTTCACTATGTCTTCCTGAAGTCTATCACTCTTCTCCTCACTGTTCACTATACTTCCAAGTTTTGTGTCATCTGCAAATTTTGAAATTGTGCCCTGTTCACCCACGTCCAAGTCATTAATATATATCAAGAAACGCAGTGGTCCTAGAATCGACCCCTGGGGAACACCACTGTATACCTTCCTCCAGTCCGAGAAACAACCGTTCACCACTACTCTCTGTTTCCTGTCACTTAGCCAATTTTGTATCCATGCTGCCACTGTCCCTTTTATTCCATGGGCTTCAACTTTGCTGGCAAGCCTATTATGTGGCACTTTGTCGAACTCCTTTTGGAAATCCATGTACACTACGTCAACCGCATTACCCTCATCAACCCTCTCTGTTACCTCATCAAAAAACTTGATCAAGTTAGTTAAACACGATTTGCCTTTAACAAATCCGTGCTGGCTTTCCTTAATTAATCCACACTTGTCCAAGTGACTGTTGATTTTGCCCCGGATTATTGTTTCTAAAACTTCCCCACTACCGAGGTCAAACTGACTGGCCTGTAGTTGTAACATTTGCAATTCTCCAGTCCTCTGGCACCACCCCCGTATCTATGGAGGATTGGAATATTATGGCCAGTACCTCCGCGATTTCCTCCCTCAATTCCCTCAGCATCCTAGGATGCATCCCATCTGCTCCTGGTGATTTATCTACTGTAAGTACAGCCAGTCTTTCTAATACCTCTTCTTTATCAATTTTTATCCTATCAAGTGTCTCTACTACCTCCTCCTTCACTATGTCTATGGCAGCATCCTCTTCCTTGGTGAAGACAGATGCAAAGTACTGATTTAGTACCTCAGCCATGCCCTCTGCTTCCATGCATAGGTTTCCTTTTTGGTCCCTAATCGGCCCCACCCCACCTCTTACTACCTATTTATTATTTATATGCCTATAGAAGACTTTTGGATTACCTTTATGTTGGCTGCCATTCTATTCTCATACCCTCTCTTTGCCCCTCTTATTTTCTTTTTCACTTCTCTGATCTTTCTATATTCAGCCTGATTCTCAGATGTATTTGCAACCTGACATCTGTCATTCATGCTCTTTTTCTGCTTCATCATATTCTCTATCTGTGTCATCATCCAGGGAACTCTGACTTTAGTTGCCCTGCCTTTCCCCATAGTGGGAATGTACCTCAACTGTACCCGAACTATTTCCTCTTTAAAGGCAGCCCATTGTTCCACTGCAGTTTTGCCTGCCAATCTTTGATTCCAGTTTACCCGGGCCAGATCCGTTCTCATCCCACTGAAATTGGCTTTCCTCCAGTTAAACATTTTTACTCTAGATTGCTCCCTGTCCTTTTCCATAGCTAATCTAAACCGTATGATACTATGATCACTGTTCCCTAAATGTTCACCTACTGACACTTGCTCTACTTGACCTACTTCATTCCCCAGAACCAGATCCAGCAATGCCTCCTTCCTCGTCAGTCCAGAAACATACTGATCAAGAAAGTTCTCCTGAACACTTCAGAAATTCTTCCCCTTCTCTGCCCTTAACAATATGATCCCAGTCCATATTAGGATAGTTGAAGTCCCCCATTATTACTACTCTATAGTTCTTGCCTCGCTGTAATTTCTCTGAAAATTTGCTCCTCCATATCTTTCCCACTATTTGGTGGTCTATAGAATACACCTAGTGTAATGGCACCTCTATTACTTCTTAACTCTAGCCATATAGATTCTGTCCTTGACCCCTCCAGGACATCCTCCCTCTCCAGTACTGTAACATTCTCCTTGACCAACACTGCCACACCATCTCCTATCTTTCCTGAACACTTTATAACCAGGAATATTTAATACCCAAGCCTGCCCTTTTTTGGGCCAGGTCTCGGTTATTGCCACAACATCATATTTCCATGTGGTTATTTGTGCCTGCAGCTCACTTACCTTGTTTACTACGCTTCATGCGTTCACAGACATACACTGTAAACCCATCTTAGACCATCCTGTATTCTCTCTTAGTTGGACCCCACCTAATACCTTACTATTTCTTACGTTAGTGCTCTCTGCCTCTCCCAATCCTTTGAGTACTTTATTTCCCCTTTCTAATATTACATCCTGGTGTCCATCCCCCTGCCAACTTAGTTTAAATCCTCTCCAACAGCACTAGCAAACCTCCCTGTGAGGATATTGGTACCGGCTCTGTTGAGGTGCAACCCGTCCGGCCTGTAAAGGTCCCACCTCCCCCGGAACCGGTCCCAATGCCCCAGAAATCTGAAGCCCTCTCTCCTGCACCATCTGTCCAGCCACGCATTCATCTATTCCTTTCTCCCTCATGTGTTTATCTAGCTTCCCCTTAAATGCATCTCTGCTAATCGCCTCAACCACTCCCTGTGGTAGCGGGTTCCACATTCTCACCACTCTCTGGGTAAAGGAGTTTCTCCTGAATTCCCGATTGGATTTATTAGTGACTATCTTATATTGATGGCCCCTAGTTTTGGACTCCCCACAAGTGGAAACATCTTCTCTACGTCTACCGTATCGAACACTTTCATAATTTTAAAGCTCTCTATCAGGTCACCCCTCAGCAATGATCCCTCTAATTTTCTTTCGGGGTGTGCGGTCCCTTTAAGAGGCTGCGTGGCCCATTCAAATTTCCACGCATGTGCAGTTTTTTCCATTGCAAAGCCATTGAGCGGCCTGCGTGGGACCTCCAGACCACTGCGCGGCCGCGCGGCTTAACGGGAACATTACCCCTCAGTCTTCACTTTTCTGGAGAAAAGATAAATCAGTTAATTGGTTTTTGGTGGTGTAAGTTAGAGTCATAGGGCTCGATTTTGCCAGGCCCGAGGAGGCGGGATTGGAGGCGTGTGAGGTGGTAAAATCGCAAAAAAAGGCGGGCGGGCCCGATCCCGCCTCCAGCCCGCCTCCGAGCAATTTTCCCACATGCGTGTTTTCTGACCCCGTTTCCATCCCGCCTCCAAGAGGCGGGATAGGCCCTTAAAGCCCTTAACAACCACTTAATTGCCTCTATAATCCCATTTTGAGAGGCCTTTCTGATTTTAACACTTTTCCCCCATGCTGCACGTCTCCTCTGGAACACGCCAGTGAATCCTGGCGGCCTCACAAGTGGATTGCTTACTAACAGCTGCAGCTCCACCATTAAAAAGGAGTTTTCAGCAATCATCATTTCCAGGTGGCAGAACTTTGTTGTCTCAGGTCTGGGGGAACTTTTAGCAGGCCTACTCATTGTTTTGGAAGTTTGGAGCCTGACACCCATCTCCAGTGTGACCTCCTGGGAAACCCCTCTCCCCACCTTGACCGAGCGCTTCCTCAACTGAGGCATATACCAGAAGCATGGGAACCATTTATTTCCTTTCCTCCTGGACATCAGATTCTGATGAAGACCAGCCGCAGCAGCAGCAGAATCCTGAACAACAGCAGCACCAACAGCAGGAGCAACAACAGGAGCGCCAACCTGCTGCTCACCCACCTGAAGCTGCACAAGTCAGAAGGCGCCAGCACATGGAAGCACATCGGCGCAGGAGATATCCCCAAAACAGGGTCTACAGACAGAGGATCAGCGACCTCAACATGACTGAGCAGCAGTGCCAAAGGAGGCTCTGACTTTCACGAGAGGTAGTGGGTGGCATCTGCGCAATGCTGCAGCAAGACCTGGAGCCCAGAGGATCGGGTGGACACCCCTTACCAGTGGCCAAAGTCACCACCGCACTCAACTTTTTTGCTTCAGGCTCATTCCAGGGATCAGCAGCAGACAGCAGCGGCGTCTCCCAGGCAGCCGCACACACTTGCATCACGCAGGTAACCGATGCCCTCCTTGCCATCGCTCATAATTACATCAATTTCTCCAAGGATCAAGCCAGTGTAACTGCGCTTGAGGTTGGGTTTGACAATCTGGCAGGCTTTCCAAGGGTGCAGGGCGTCGTTGACTGCACACATGTGGCCCTTAAGGCACCCCATCACAATCCAGGTATTTTTGTCAACCACAACCACAACCTCAACGTACAGCTGGTATGTGACCACAAGAAGGAAATTTTGCATGTTTGCGCCAAGTACCCTGGCAGTTGCCATGACTCCTTCATCCTGCGCCAGTCTAGTGTGCCTCTGCTCTTCAGTCCACCAGACCAACTTTCAGATGGCTACTTGGAGACAAGGGCTATCCCCTGAAGACGTGGCTAATGACGCCGTTGAGGAGCCCATCCAATGAAGCTGAGGAGCGCTACAACTCCAGCCACATTTCCACTAGATCCATAATCGAACAAACCATCGGCTTGCTAAAGATGCGCTTCAGATGCCTTGATAGATCAGGTGGAGCCCTGCAGTACTCAGCAGCCAGGGTCTCCAGAATGGTCGTGATCTGCTGTGCACTTCACAACATGGCACAGCATCGTGGCTTGCAGATGCCTGAGGAACAAATGGCTCATCACATAGCCTCCTCAGATGAGGAGGAGGAGGAGGAGGAGAGCGACAACGAACAGCTTGCAGAGGTGCATCAACCAGTGGCAGCAGCATGCGAGCACATTGCTGCTTGGGATGCAAGGGACGCACTCATCTTGGCCAGATTTGCTTAGCCTAGAGAATCAAGCACTTTTGCCTCGCAGCTTCTTACTGGACCATCGACAATGGCCAAGAACCTGCGGATTCCTATCACTATGAACACCATACTGACAATTGCAAGTCACCCTAAGCCCTCAATGTGGAAGTCCCATTTGCGAAATGACATACGCCACGACTTCAACAGTTTGACATCAGCATTTCTTTATCACAACAAGCAACTGATGGCATTTCAAAAATAAACACAACATGACACCCAAGTGACTACCCTTGTGACTACTTGTGCATTATCTACCTCTTACACGTGCTCCTACGTGGTGCTTCCCCTGTGGCTTCAGCAGATGTGGAGGCCCCTTGCTCACTTTCTTGCTGCTCCTGCCTCAACACCTTTGGCAGGCGTCTTCTGGGGTTGCGAGCCTGTGAGGGCTCGGCAACAGTCTGCTGCTCCTGCGGCTGTGCAGGGGTTGAGACGCTGATCTCAGTTGGGTGGGGACTCTGGTGGGGCTCTGACTGAGGGCTCTGCAGTGGCATGGTCGTGTGAGCACTTGGAGAGGAGCCCCCACTTCCTTGTTGTCTGCCACCAACATCCCTCTCATGGGTCAGCCTCACTTCAGACCTAGCAAGTGGCTGGACAGTCACTTTCTGCACTTCAGGGGGGCCATGAGGACCCATTTCTGCGCTTGAAGTCCTACTCCAGAGGACTTCCATGAAGGTCTGGTTTCTATGCTCAATAGCTGACCATCGCTCCTCAAGAGATGTCAGTCTATTATGAACAATGACCATGTTTTCACGACCCTGGCGACTAAGCTCCTCCATGGCCGTAGCCATCCTCTCCTCTACGGTAGCCATCCTTTCCACGGAGGTTGCCATCCTTTCCATGGTGATGCGTTCATGCGCCAACGCTTCCACAAAGGCTCTGCTCGTGTTCACGATGGACTCCTCCATTCGCTCCACACTCGCAGCAACCCTGGAGACAAAACCTGCCAGAGACTCCTGCACCTGTTACTGGAGTTCCAGCACTGCTGTTCTTCTGGATGGACCCGGAGGCACAGGGTCGACATGCAGCTGAGCCGAGCTGGCAGAGTCCTGCACCCTCCGACGAGGACTTTCCACTGCTGTCCCTGTCTCCACCATCTGCAGATCCTCACTTGTGAGCTGTGATACACCAGGTGACAACACTACTCTATCTCGCGCAGTTCCCACCGAGGTGTGAGTGTCTGCGCTGGTGCTGGGTGCGCTGAATTCTGCTGACGCTGCGCCCTCAGAGGCTGCAGCTTCCTCTGAGGAGTCTGGAAGCTCAGGCTCTTCCTCCTGGACAGTGGGGACGGGGGCTGTCGATGGTCCTGTGGAGGAGTAAAGGAAAGAGTTAGAGATGTGAGGTAAAGTTTGCATGCACATTGAATTGTACAGATGATCATAAGGCAATCTGTTAGACCTTCACAATCATTATCAGTTACTCATGCAATGTCAATGAGAGAGATGCAAAATTATTCTGTCACCAGCTTGCTGTGATGCACCCGTCTGTCCGTCCCCCACTTGCACATCCTCCTCCACTCCCACAATCTCCAGGGCCGCCTCCTCCGCAGTGGTGAGCTGGGCTACTGAGGGTTGCCCTCCTCCTGTCCTCATCCTCTCCCTCTTATTGTGGGCTCTCTTTTCCTGCAATGAGGGACACAAGTGGAGTTTGAGTGAAAATGAAGGAGTGAGTGTAGAGATTCCATAGCATAGATGCTTAGAAGGAGATAAAGATGGAGTGAGGTGCCAAGACCAAGGGCCCTCCCTGTGTGTTGTAAGTTGTTGTCATAGCATCACAGCGATAGGGAGTGAGGGCTGCATAGTCGAATAGTTAAATGAATGTGAACATACAGAGAGAGGGAATGGGTAAGGGTGCAGGGATGTCAGTGTCAAGTGGGATGTGGAGGAAGAGGTTGACAAAGCTGAGTGCTGGTGAGGAGAGGCGATGGGGATCAGATTGAGGGTGATGAGAAAGTCATACTCACTTTTCCTGTGCGCAGAAGGTCATGAAACCTCTTCCTGCACTGCAGCCAGGTTCTGCGGCACATAGACATTGAGTTGACCTCCTGGGCCACTTGCATCCACACAGCTTTAGTCTGCTGGGGAGGCTTTTTCCTCCATGAGGAAGGGAAGAGCACCTCCTTATTTGCTCTTGCTCCCTCCACCAGAGCTTGCAGGGCGGCCTCATCGAACCGTGGAGCACACTTTGGCCTACTGCTGGACATAGTTGCTGAATGAAGCGATCACAACAATGGGCATAAAGTTTGCAGTCTCCAGAAGAAGCAAGGCTGCTTGCAGGCCTTAAATCCAGCAGCACTGATGACGTCATCGGAGGCGACTTTCAGGATGGAAAGACTCATTGGGCCAGGGGTTCCCATACGCTGGAAATCAAGTGTCCAATTAGGGGAAAATCGCACTTTTTCCCACTTCACATCGGAGTCAGGTTCCTGACATGAAAACCACCTGACACGCCCCCAGCCCGCACCAATGGCAAAATCCAGCCCATAGAGTCAGAGTTATACAGCACAGAAAGAGGCCCTTCGGCCCATCGCATCCGCGCCGGCCATCAAGCCCTATCTATTCTAATCCCATTTTCCAGCACTTGGTCCCTCGCCTTGTATGCTATGGCGTTTCAAGTGCTCATCTAAATGCTTCTTGAATGTTGTGAGGGTTCCTGCCTCTACCACCCTTTCAGGCAGTGAGTTCCAGATTCCAACCACCCTCTGGGTGAAAAAGTTTTTCCTCAAATCCCCTCTAAACCTCCTGCCCCTTACCTTGAAACTATGCCCCCTGGTTATTGACCCCTCTACTAAGGGGAAAAGTTCCTTTCTATCTACCCTATCTATGCCCCTCATAGTTTTGTACACCTCAATCAGGTCCCCCCTCAGCCTTCTCTGCTCTAAGGAAAACAAACCGAGCCTGTCCAGTCTCTCTTCATAGCTGAAGCGCTCCAGCCCAGGTAACATCCTGGTGAATCTCCTCTGCACCCTCTCCAATGTAATCACATCCTTCCTATAGTGTGGCGACCAGAACTGCACACAGTATTCCAGCTGTGGCCTAACTAGCATTTTGTACAGCTCCATCATAACCTCCCTGCTCTTATATTCTATGCCTCGGCTAATGAAGGCAAGTATCCCATATGCCTTTTTAACCACCTTATCTACCTGTCCTGCTGCCTTCAGGGATCTATGTACATGCACACAAAGGTCCCTCTGATCCTTTGTCCTTCCTAGGGTCCTACCATTCATTGTGTATTCCCTTGCCTTGTTAGTCCTCCCAAAATGCATCACCTCACACTTTTCAGGGTTAAATTCCATTTGCCACTGTTCTGCCCATCTAACCATCCCGTCTATATCATCCTGTAGCCTGAGGCTTCCCTCCTCGCTATTTACCACTCCACCAATTTTCGTGTCATCTGCGAACTTACTGATCATACCTCCTACATTCATATCTAAATCATTAATGTACACTACAAACAGCAAAGGACCCAGCACTGATCCCTGCGGTACACCACTGGACACAGGCTTCCAGTCACAAAAACAGCCTTCGACCATCACCCTCTGCCTCCTGCCACTAAGCCAATTTTGGATCCAATGTGCCAAGTTGCCCTGGATCCCATGGGCTCTTACCTTCTTGACCAGTTTCCCATGTGGGACTTTGTCAAAAGCCTTACTGAAGTCCATGTAGACTACATGAACTGCACTACCCTCATCCACACACCTAGTCACCCCCTTGAAAAATTCAATCAATTGGTCAGACATGATCTCCCCCTGACAAAGCCATGCTGACTATCCCTGATTACTCCATGCCTCTCCAAGTGGAGACTAATTCTGTCCCTCAGAATTTTTTCCAATAATTTCCCTACCACTGATGTTAGGCTCACTGGCCTGTAATTCCCTGGTTTACCCCTACTACCCTTCTTGAACAATGGTACTACGTTAGCTGTTCTCCAGTCCTCTGGCACCTCCCCTGTGGCCAGAGAGGTTCTGAAAATTTGTGTCAGAGCCCCTGCAATCTCCTCCCTTGCCTCACACAGCAGCCTGGGATACATCTCGTCTGGGCCTGGGGGTTTATCCACTTTTAAGCCCGCTAAAACCGCTAGTACCTCTTCCCTCTCAATACTAATTTGTTCAAGTATATCACAATCCCCCTGTCTGATTTCTATGCCTACATCGTCCTTCTCCATAGTGAACACAGATGCAAAATATTCATTTAAAACCTCACCTACATCTTTCAGCTCTACACACAGATTGCCACTTTGGTCCCTAATGGGCCCTACTCTTTCCCTGGTTATCCTCTTGCCCTTAATATACTTATAAAACACCTTGGGATTTTCCTTTATTTTGCCCGCCAGTGTTTTTTCATGCCCCCTCTTCGCTCTCCTAATTTCTTTTTTAAGTACCCCCCTGCACTTTCTATACTCCTCTAGGGCTTCCACTGTTTTTAGTCCTTTGTATCTGCCAAAAGCCTCCCTTTTTTTCCTAATCCATTCTTGTATATCCCTTGACATCCAGGGTTCCCTGGGCTTGTTGGTCCCACCCTTGACCTTTACGGGAACATGTTCTCTATTTCCTTTCTGAAAGACTCCCACTGCTCTGATGTGGATTTTCCTCCCAGTCAACTTTGGCCAGATCCTACCTTATCATATTAAAATCGGCCTTCCCCCAATTTAGAACCTTTATTTCCGGTCCATCTTTGTCCTTTTCCATGACTACCTTAAATCTCACCGAATTATGGTCACTGTCACCAAAATGCTCTCCTACTAACACTTCTACCACTTGCCCGGCTACATTCCCTAGAATTAGGTCCAGTACCGCCCCCTCTCTTGTAGGACTTTCTACATGCTGGCTCAAAAAGCTCTCCTGGATGCACTTTAAGAATTCTGCACCCTCTAAGCCTTTTACACTCTGACTATCCCAGTTAATATTGGGGAAGTTGAAATCGCCTACTATTATTACCCTATTATTTCTACACTTCTCTGAGATTTGCCTACATATCTGTTCCTCTATCTCCCCCTGACTGTTTGGGGGCCTATAGTACACTCCCAGCAAAGTGCTTGCCCCCTTTTTGTTTTTAAGTTCTACCCATATGGCCTCATTAGAGGAACCTGCTAAGATATCATCCCTCCTTACAGCAGTAATTGACTCCTTGATTAATATTGCGACACCCCCTCCTCTTTTACACCCCCCTCTGTCTCGCCTGAAGATTCTATACCCCGGAATATTGAGCTGCCAGTCCTGCCCCTCCCTCAACCTGTGAAGGAAATAGCCATATTCCAAGAAATACATCATCCTAGCTGTTATCTAAATGTCGGTTCTTTAATAAATCTATATATTTTTAGAATTGTCTCACAGAGTATTTCTGCATAAACTCGCGAACTCAATTTCTGTATACTCAAAGGAGTTGCTGAATTCTGGGGGGTATTCCGGACCCTCATAATATCCGGAAGGTTACAGTCTAGTTAAACTTATTAAAAGTGCTATCCGGAAGACGGTAACATCTTCACGTCATTCATTTCCTTTAGGGAAAGGTAGTCTGACCTTTAGACCCAATTAAGCATCTTATAGAATTCGGCTATCTTTAACTTTAGTTGAAGGTGAACGTCTGGGGAATACGCCTGATCTGGGGTAGCCCGAAAATGGCTAGGACTTGTAATTATCCCTTCAGTTGGCGCCCAACATGTGTGTTAATGAGTTGATACAGAACCTATTCTTATATTTATATCTATATATATCCTGTAGATTGTTAAGTATAGAAGGAGTGTTTTACTGACAGTGGTACTAAGACCCAGATTTAAGTTTCTAGAGATGACAAGTCCCTGACCAGGCCTTGTAGAACTTAAATCAGAACTCCCTCAATATACCATTGAGGTCTAGAAGCTTCTTATAAAGTTCATATTAAACCCTAACCAAGGTTAGGTCCTGACGAAATGGCAAACCCTGTCGGAATTGGCCAAGTCTTTTTGTTAGAAAATGTAAATGATTGCTTTATTAGGGGAAATAATCCTATCCCTGAAGCCCCACAAGACCAAGTGCTAATTTTTGAATTAGAAGGCTTTGATGCTGAAGGAGCCGTTAGAACTCATGGCACGATTAATGTTGATCCCCAGAACCAGGGGATACAGAATATCATGTGGGATAATCAAACAAATACTCCAAATCCAATAAATTCCTTAATGATAAGGTGCACACCCGCACAATTGGGAGGCCTAATGAACGGTACCCAACAAGGTGGTGGCAACCATGGCCGAATAGCAGGACCCGGAGCAGCCTATGCTCCTGGGGGGCCATGGATGCCGGTTAAGGTGGCAAACTCATGAAGAAATAAATGACCACAATCTTCGAGAAAACTATAGACAGCTTAGAATTCATTATAATCAATGCCGACAGGCACTGGCTCACTCTTATCTAAATGCTGGAGGCGCAATGATTAATGGTCCAGTAAACCAACCCCAGCAACCACAAATTGCACCCCTAGGTCAAGTAAACCTGAGCTCTATCTACACGATGTGTGGTAGACCTGGAAACACCAGCCAGGAAAAAACCTGCTGGATTCTAAATAACCTTGATACATTGGAAACCTGTTGCCAAGATTGGAATGCTCAACACCTGAGGCAACTACTGCAAATGATACTACGTTCAGTCTTAATACCCCCATTAAACCAGTGTAACCACTGGGTTCAAATATACGCTTATGTTCTCACGGCAACTCAGGGAGGGCATGTAATGGGTTCCATCAAGGGAACACTCACTAATACAGCCACAACTAAAGGGCTGGTAGCTGCCTACAGAATAGGCAAAGTGCTTACACAGGATAACTGGGATATTGTCCACAGTTGCCTGGCCAATCAATACCAAAATACAGCCCTCAAACTTGCTTGTGAGGGTGCTCTAAACGATTATCGAGATAACCATCAAAAATGGGATAATGTCAATCGCATTATCCAATTAAATCATGACCTCTTAGGTCTACCCCAAACTAAACCTATAATGAGATCAGAAACTAGGGATAAAAAAAACGGAGAAGGTACCTTTGGTACTCAGAAACAAGGACTGTTTAGACCCAAGTCTCAAGTCCACCCCACCCAGACACAAGCTCGTGGCTCGGGACCCCCAAGAGGGTATTCCAGAAGGTTTACACCCCCAACTCGCCCACAATATGAGAAAGATTTCTCCCCGGAAAGATGGGATAGACGAGGGGCTAGACCTCGAAAGGAAAGCGAAGGACAGTGGACTCCCTATGGGGACAGCTTTTACACTGGCCAAAGTTATCAAAGAGCCATGGGAGGATATCGGGAAAACCGAAATGGGGATCAAAAAGATTCCCGGCAGAACCAACGTCCACCTCAACAGGAGGATCGTCAAGATAATAAACGGTCCGACAGACCCCCTCAGGGATCTGGAAAACATGAAACCCCCAAGAGGGAGGAACAAAAATCAGTTAAAATAATTCAAGACAACGCAGCAAATGAAGCTCAGAATCCTGAGGATGAGCAATCCCAGGATTGGAGGCCTGGCACCCAACCAGGGCCCCTTGAATTCCCCGATGCCCTGGCAACCTTGCCCACAAATACACAAGTGAAGGCCCTGTTTGATACGGGAGCTGATTACACTGTAATAGATCCTGCAATTATAAAAACTAAGTGGACAGGTTTGGGAAGTCCAATTTGTAAAAAACCATTAGGGGGATTCACACAAGGCGAAACCAAAATAATTAATTTTTACAGAATACCTGTTACTATATATGGAATAACGGTGACCCTAGATGTAGGACTGGTACCACAATTGGCCTGTTCCCTCATTATAGGACAACCAGACATGCAACATTACTTTAAAATTTCAACCAAACCTGTAGAAGCATCCACAGACCAGGATGACAGGGAAAAACATGTTCGAACACAGCTTGATCGAACTTGCCTAGAGGGGGGAGGCAAAGACCTCCTCGAGAAACTAATAAATAAATACTACCCGTATCTACAACGCCATCCAAATCAATGTGGAAAGATAGACCTCAAACCCCACCCACTTGATGCTGGCTGGCACAAGCCTAAAAAACAGTGGCCTATTCAAGACCACAAAGGAAAAATAGATCTTCTAACAACGCTCAAAGAACTAACAGAACAAGGTGTCTTAATCAAAATGGCATCTAGAACTAATTCACCATTGTTTGGTGTTGCTAAACCAGATGGGAGGTGGAGATTAGTGGTCGATTATACAGCCTTAAATAGGTAACGGCCCCACATACTGCACAACAGCAAAATTCCACAGCCCTTCTCTCTGGAATCACGAGGGAAAAATATAAATCTTGTATTGATCTAGCAAACGGCTTCTGGTCACATCCAATCGAAAAAGCTGATGGGCCAAAAACTGCAATGACGGGACCCGATGGCCATCAGTATTGCTGGACCAGATTGCCCCAGGGATTTCAAAACAGCCCCGTTCTTTTTTCAGCCCACATCATTGACTTTTTAAAAGACCTACCTAACGTCAATTCTTATGTGGACGATATATATCTGTCACATGACAATCTCCAAGAGCACTTGAAAGCCATTGATAGTGTCTTATCCAGACTTACAACTGCTGGGTACTTAATCAACATAAAAAAGAGTCAACTAGTTAGGGAAGAGGTAGATTGTCTGGGCCTGCGAATAACTGGAAACGGTACAGGATTAACTCAATCCTATAAAGAAAAATTAGCCACCATTCAAAATCCTAAAACTCTGAAAAACCTGCAAGCCAGTTTAGGACTTCTGAATTTTGCTCGATCCTTTACGCCATCCTTTGCCGAGCTCTCAGCCCCCCTGTATGCTAGAGTGGGCGAAGCAGCAAAAGGACCATTCATATTTTCACCAGACGATAACTCAAAATTGCAACAATTATGCCGAGAGGTACAAAAAGCCATAGACCTGGAACAGAGGGACCTACAAGTTCCCCTCAATATTCATCTCAGGTCATCACCTAAAGTAGCAGTTGCAGTTTTTTATAATGTAAAGAGCATAGTGCCCATTCAGTTCCATTCTTATAATTTTTCCAATGTCGAAAGGATGTACATTAAAAAAGAAAGGGTCATGACTATGGTAATCCAATGCCTCATCAAGGCACAAACCCGTCAAGGGAAGGACCCCATTACCATTTATACTGAGATTCCCGATTTAAGATCAGTATTGAGGATGGCTTCTGATGAAAAAAGAGCCACCCAGATCCGATATGATAAATGGGCATCGTTCTTGAATGATCCGACACTCATTTTTAAATTCCTCTCCCCGGAAATGGACTTAGAGCATCTCCCCATCATGGAGGATGATGATACAGAGGAGGGAATCAGACAAATACCTATGAGACCGCTTACAGAATACCATCAAGTTATTTACTGTGATGGATCGTCAATGACGATTAAAAAAGAAACATCCCAACAATCTTCAGCTGGGATGGGGATAGTAGTAGGGACTTTTCGAGATTCCTATTCTTTTTATCCAGAAGAATTACTGTCTATGCCCCTTGGCAATAAGACAGCGCAATATGCTGAAGTTGCAGCATTACGATGTGCTTTAGAGAAAGCAGATCCTATTAAACCCACACTAATCTGCATGGATAGTGACTACTGTAAAAGAGGATATAACCAAGATCTAGTTTTCTGGGAACAAACAAATTTTACCAATCATAAGGGTAAACCCATAAAACATAAGTCATTGTGGGAAGATATTCTCCGTTCGAGAATGGAGAAAAAGAATTGTCAGGTGATTCATGTAAACGGCCATACCACTGGGACAGTACACTCAAAAGGAAACAGTCTTGCAGACGAACAAGCAAAACATTTGGTCTGCATAACACCCCCTCGAGAGGGGCCTGCCAATGTTAGTGTAATCAATAGGGCAGAACGGGCAGCTAATCAGGATGACGAACTGATTCAGCTATTAGACCCAACACAAGAGAATCCACCAGGATATCCACCAAAGTACTCTTACTCGGAAACCCCTATGGGTATTGTACTAGTTAAGTTGCCCAAGGGAAACCGAGAAGTACCCCCGAGCCACAAACGAGAACAGCTTGTAAAAGAAGCTCACAAGGGCATAAGTCAATCACATTGTGGTGCCAGAACAACATTCTGTAAATTGACCCCCTTATATTGGTGGCCAGGCATGCTTAAAGCCTGTAAAACATACGTGGCAAATTGTGAGCCATGCTATTTGACCAATAAGTCATCACTAATTAAGCCACCACCATTGGCTCCTGTGAAAGCTGAAGAGCCAATGGGAAAATTCTTTATTGACTTTATTGGACCACTTCCCCCATCTTTGGGATATAGACATGTTCTCGTTTGTGTAGATGGATGCACTTCCTTCTGCTGGCTGGTCCCCACAAAAACTGTTTCGGAAAACGCACTCACCAGGGCTATTTCTGATATAATTACTGTAGCTGCTGCACCCAGAATCTTACACTCGGTTAAAGGTGGTGCCTTTGTATCCAAGGTCTGCAAAGCCTACTGTGAACAAAGGGGGATTGGGTTAGAGCACAGCACGCCATGTCATCCGCAATCAGTGAGGCTGGTGGAATGTAAAAATCGGGAAGTAATAAAGCTATTGGTCAAACTGTTGAGAATCAGGGGGAATAAGTGGACCACCATCATTACGGAAGTACAGCTATCACTCAATAATGTGCCCACATCTGCATCAGGGACAGTGTCCCCTAAAACTCCATATTATCTGATGTATGGAGTTGAGATGCATACACTGCTTACCCATAGTTCTTTTATTGCCTCTACACACACTGAGTCCTTGACCCGACAGCGACAGTTAGATTTAAAAAAAGAAGTAACAGAGGAGATTCACGAATTGATCAGAGGATAAGGGAGGCGAGTAGGCAGAAAAAATCGACAAATAAAGCATGGCAACCCATAGTAGGAGAATGGGTACAGGAAAAGAAGTTCGAGCAGAAACCTGGTTTAAGACCGAAGTGGAAAAAACCTGTTCAAATACATTCTGTTATTAACGAAAGAACAGTTCAAATACATATTAACCAGCCGAATGGCAAGCATATTCTTAAAACTGTCTCCATAGACAATATCAAAAGATGTCCTGCAGGATACCAAAAAGGAGGAACAATGCAAGGTGCAGTTGTACACTGTCTTTTAAGACCCAGCCTGGAGCATGACTCAGGAAATGGATGCGATCGAATTACTGACGATGGGAAGTCAGAAGGTGTCGTCGGCTCTTCTACACGTTGCTTGGCAACGCATCAGGATTTGGATTTGCGAAAAGCAACAACCGAAACAAGGAAAGACCAACGAGTTACTTTAATGAAGGAGGAAGACATCGCGGATAAAGAAGGAATCATCTGAGTGCCTGGCAAGGCCTTTACGAATACAATCATCTGTACACACGCCAGATCGAAGGAACAGCGTGTCAAGCTTTAACTAATTTCCAATGACGCCTCCTTGACTCGTATGAATAACTCACCTCTATGGAACGTACATCTGCCGATTGGACATTCTAAGTACATGTTGTTTTGCTCATTGCATGACTACGTACTATCATCCTTTTAAATTGTGTTCAATTTAAAATAAGGCAAAACATAGTCCTAGGATGATTTAAAAGAAATTTTCATGTAGCACATGATTGTGCATCTCGTGAACTTAATATGCTATTGTAACCTTATGAGTATCATTGACCAAACTCTGCCCTGAAGTTTTAAGCTCATCTTTTGGTCAAGACGGGTGTGTGAAGGAAATAGCCATATTCCAAGAAATACATCATCCTATAAACAGATTTGATAATATTAAAACATGACAAACTGGGGTTAAAGATCTAAAAGCCTCAACGACACAAGCCATAAAACAGAAATACAGGCTTCTGAGATAAAGATCAGTTGTTAACAAAGTTGTAAACATCACAAGCTTTGAAATGGGATATGTTTGTAAATACAAAGACATGGCCCTATTGAAACAGCAGGCTGGAGGTTCCTCTATGTCTGAACATTGGAACCAACACAATGGAATGACCCGAGTAAAGTGTCAAAATCTAACACGTCAAACAGGTGCACAGAACATTAAAAAAAACAAGTGCCTTTGAAAAAATAACATCAAGTAAAAGAAATACCTGCCGTAAAATAGTTTTATGTTAAACTTAGAACAAGGAGACATGGTTCTTAATATAACCAATTGAAGTAAATAAGAAATGCAAAGAACACCCTAGATGAAGTGTTTTTGAATTACAAATTGTAAAAAGTACCTACAGAGAGACTTTGTAGATATTACATCAATAGATGACACCAAGCAATTACATTGTTTAGGTGTTAAACTTGGAACATAAGGAGACAGGAGTTTGTGTTACAAACAGCAGAGGTGATTTAGAAATTCAATAGAAAGACTTCCTAAGAATGGCATCAAATAGATAAATCGATAATAACAATAAAAATGATAAGTTTTTGAAACACCTAAAGGTAGAGACACAAGTCTGGTTGCAACAGTTGAAACGACAGTAAGAATAGAAAACAATTCAATAGAGTATCACTAGAGACAATTAGCTTACATCAGCAGAATACTTCAAAGAAAATACCACTAAAAAAGAGTATAAAAATAAGAGCTTTTCAGATGAAAAGTCAGAAGTCGCTGGAAGGGCAAGCGTTTCTCAACTTCACAGGCACGCTCTGTAAGTTTACAACTCTGAGTCTCGGGTAATCAAGGTATTTGATTTTGGAGGATATTCTGGATTAAGAAATAAGTAGAAGTGTGGAAATGTAACGAAGTTAAGATTTGAGAATAAGGATCTCTGATAAGAAATGTAAGCTATTTGTATTTTGAACGGTTAAAGTTGCGTTTGCCATAACAGCTGTTAACTAAATGTCAGTTCTTTAATAAATCTATATATTTTTAGAATTGTCTCACAGAGTATTTCTGTATAAACTCGCAAACTCAATTTCTGTATACTCAAAGGAGTTGCAGAATTCTAGGGGGTATTCCGGACCCTCATAATATCCGGAAGGTTACAGTCTAGTTAAACTTATTAAAAGTGCTATCCGGAAGACGGTAACATCTTCATGTTGTTCCTTTCCTTTAGGGAAAGGTAGTCTGACCTTTGGACCCAATTAAGCATCTTATAGAATTCGGCTATCTTTAACTTTAGTTGAAGGTGAACGTCTGGGGAATACGCCTGATCTGGGGTAGCCCGAAAAGGGCTAGGACTTGTAATTATCCCTTCAAACCATGTCTCTGTGATAGCAACAATATCATACTCCCATGTGTTCATCAACGCCTTCAATTCATCTGCCTTACTCGCAAGACTCCTTGCATTAAAATAATTGCCATCCAGCCTTGCCATACTCCCTTGTGCCATTACATAATTGCTCTGCCATCCAGGCTGACTTGTTTTTTCCTCTATATTTGGCTGTGCATCACCCCCTACTATAGCTCCACTCCGTATCCCATCCCCCTGCCAAGCTAGTTTAAACACCCCCCCCAACAGTACTAGCAAACCTCCCTGCAAGGATGTTGGTCCCGTTCCGGTTCAGGTGCAACCCGTCCGACTTGTACAGGTCCCACCTTCCCCAGAAGCAGACCCAGTGATCCAGGAAACTAAAGCCCTCCCTCCTGCACCAACTCTTTAGCCACGCATTCATCTGCTCTATCCTCCTATTCCTATACTCACTAGCACGCACATGGCACCAGGAGTAATCCAGAGATTACAACCTTTGAGGTCCTGCTTTTTAATCTGCTACCTAGCTCCCTAAATTCTTGTTGCAGGACCTCATCCCTCTTTCTACCCATGTCGTTGGTACCAATGTGAACCATGACCTCTGACTGTTCACCCTCCCCCTTCAGAATGCTCTGCAGCCGTTCAGTGACATCCTTGACCCTGGCACCAGGGAGGCAACATACCATCCTGGAGTCACGTCTGCGGCCACAGAAATGTCTATCTGTTCCCCTTATGATAGAATCCCCTATCACTATTGCTCTCCCACTCTTTTTCCTCCCCTCCTGTGCAGCTGAGCCACTCGTAGTGCCACGGACTTGGCTCTTGCCGCATTCCCCTGAGAAACCATCTCCCCCAGAATCACAGAAAGAATCACAACAGTGCAGATAGAGGCCATTTCGGCCCATCGAGCCTGCACCGACACATATCCCACCCTATCCCCATAACCCCACGTATTTAATCCCCCTAACACTAAGGGTCAATTTATCATAGCCAAATCAACCTAACCCGCACATCTTTGGACTGTGGGAGGAAACCGGAGCACCCGGTGGAAACCCACGCAGACACGGGGAGAATGTGCAAACTCCACACAGACAGTCCACCGGGGCCGGATTCGTACCCGGGTCCCTGGCGCTGTGAGGCAACGGTGCTAACCACTATGCCACCATGTTGCCCATCAGTATCCAAAACGGAAAATCTGTTGGAGAGGGAGATGGACCCAGGGGACTCCTGCACTACCTTCCTAGTTCTTTTACTCTGTCTGGCGGTCACCCATTTCCTGTCTGCCTGTGCACTCTTTACCTGCAGTGTGACCACCTCGTTAAACGTGCTATCCATGAAGATCTCAGCTTTGAGAATGCTCCACAGTGACTCCAGCCGCAACTCCAGCTCCAAAACGCGGATTACGAGTAGCTGCAGCTGGAGACACTTCCTCCACGTGTGTTCGCCCTGGACAACTAAAGTGTCCCTGACTTCCCACATAGCACAGGAGGAGCATTCCACGCAGCCGAGCTGCCCTGCCATGTCCTACCCTTAATTTACTCCCTTTACTTCCTTTAAATTAAAGAATATTAAATACACTAGGGACCTTACTTCCCTTTAAACACTACTTACTCTAAACTAGAGACCTTACTTTTACTTTAACGACTGGACTGTAGAAATACTCACCAGGTCCTACTTACCAATCAGCTCCTTCCCTGGTTGTGATGTCACGTTAGCGGTTTTGCAGTTGTTGTTGTTGTTTGACTGCTCCCGCTCTCGGACTCTTTCCTTGGTGTAAAGTAAGAACCAATACCTACAGGGTGAAAAGTTAGGAAAAACAAAGGCGAAGCAAGGGAGCTCCTCCTTCCACTCCTCACCTAACTCCCTGACTCACCCAACTCGCAGCACTCTGTTTAAACCGCACTCCACAAGTGGAGAGTATTCCATCACACTCCTTACTTGTGCCTTGTCGACGGTAGTTGAGAGATAAATATTGGCCAGAGCATCAAGGGAACTCCCTACTCTTATTCAAATAGTGCCATGGGATTTTTTAGATCCACTTGAACAGTTTAACACCACTGACAGTGCACCACTTCCTCAGTACTGCATTGGAGTGTTGCTCAACTCTCTGGAGTTGGCACTTGAACACACAACCCTCAGAGGCAAGAGTTCTACCACTGAGTCAAGTCACAGTGCCTTATTGTGTGGTCAACACGCCCCAAAGCACTTCACATTTAGTGAAATACCTTTGCAGAGCAGTCACTGCTGTTTTGCAGGTAAATATAGAGAAACAAAGCTTTACAAACGGGAAATGAGATGAATGAAGAACTAGCCAGTTCCTGGTCTTGCAGCTTGTAGGAGGAATGTTGAAATGTTACTATGGCACAACACTGAGAAACAGAAGTTCATTGACAAAGTCCTATTGCATATGATCACTGTTGTGAAACCAACTGAAGCAACAATGTCATGGTGTAAAAATATATATTTAGAGAGAACAGACAGCTTGGCGGAACATTTGGAGCAGTGATTCTGTCTAGAATTAGTTTTATTTTTAGTCTCATTCCTGGACCTTTGGGTTTTCATCTTATTTTATTGAGAGCCTTTGGGATATGTTTTGATCCAACGACTTGCAGTTATACCATAGCTTTAAGCTGGCTGGATGTACAAGGTTCCTCCTAGAGGGACAGAGCCAAGCAGGAATTGGGAGAAGCTTGGGGAGGTGATCAACGGTGAGGTCAGAAGGCTTTTGAAAGTGGAAATGGGCATAGTGAGAACAGAGCAGTTTAGGAAAAGAATTTGTGAGTGATTGGCGTGTGAGGACTGAAGGCGGGGAAGCTGGTGGAGGGGCGAATGCAAATCTCTGCCCCATGGAAAAAGTCCCCAATTTATTGAGGTTTTCTAGGCCCTAAGCTCTGGAATTCCCTCCCTAAACCTCTCCGCCTCTCTCTCCTCCTTTACGATGCTCCTTAAAACCTACCTCTTGTAACTTCTCTTTCTTGTACCACAATATTTGCAGATGAGGCAGGCCAGTCAGCCCATCTTAATTCACCCCTGCAGAACAACCTTACACGCCACTGAGTCAAACCTCTCCTTGTATTGGTAAATCTGTAGGGTACAGGTCAGGAAATGTCAAGCTAAGACATGATTGGCGGTTAGGATCAGATCAGCCATGATCTTATTGAATGGCGGAGCAGGCTCGAGGGGCCAATTGGCCTACTCCTGCTCCTATTTCTTATGTTCTTATGTTCTTATATAGTTCTCTGGTCAGACCATCCCTTTAGTGCTGTGTTCAGCTTTGGTCACTGAGATATAAGGGAAATGCTTAGGCCCTGGGTGTAGTACGGCAAAGAGCCATTCGGTTGATCCTCCGTGTCATAAGTTGAAACTATTGAGAAAGGCTAGAGAAACCGAGCTCTTTGGCCTTGAAAGAAGGTCACTGAGAAGAGATCAGTTAGAAGTACAACAACAAAGTGCATTTATATAGCGCCTTTAACATAGTAAAACATCCCAAGGTGCTTCACAGGAGCGTCATCGGACAAAATTTGACACCGAGCCACATAAGGAGATGTTAGGACAGGTGACCAAAAGCTTGGTCAGAGAGGTAGGTTTTAAGGAGCATCGTAAAGGAGGAGAGAGAGGTGGCGAGGCGGAGAGGTTTAGGGAGGGAATTCCAGAGCTTAGGGCCCAGGCAGCTGAAAGCACGGCCGGCAATGGTGGAGTGATTAAAATCGGGGATGCGCAAGAGGCCAGAATTGGAGAAGCGCAGAGATCTTGGAGGGTTGTGGGGCTGGAGGAGGTTACAGAGATAGGGAGGGAGCGAGGGCCATGGAGGGATTTGAAAACAAGGACGAGAATTTTAAAATAGAGGTGTTGCCAAACTTGGAGCCAATGTAGGTCAGCGAGCACAGGGACGATCTGTGAACGGGACTTGGGCAGCCGAGTTTTGGATGAGCTCAAATTTACGGAGGGTGCAAGGTGGGAGGCCGACCAGGAGAGTGTTGGAACCGTCAAGTCTGGAGGTAACAAAGGCATGGATGAGGGTTTCAGCAGCAGATGAGCTGAGGCAGGGGCGGAGACGGGCGATGTTACGGAGGTGGAAATAGAGAAGGTATTAAACGGTACAGAGCAGATAAATCCTGATTTCTGCTTCAAGTTAAGACAATAGATTCAACGAGTCAAAGATTCAAACTAATGGAAGGTGAATTTGGGACTGATTTCAGGAAGAATTTCTTTACATAAAATTGGCAATTTTTGCATGGCAGTAGGTGCTGAACCCAATGGAAAACTGAGGTAGCAGCAACTAGTCATAGAGTCATAGAGTTATACAGCACAGAAAGAGGCCCTTCAGCCCATCGTGTCCGCGCCGGCCATCAAGCCCTGTCTATTCTAATCCCATTTTCCAGCACTTGGTCCCTTGCCTTGTATGCTATGGCGTTTCAAATGCTCATCTAAATGCTTCTTGAATGTTGTGAGGGTTCCTGCCTCGACCACCCTTTCAGGCAGTGAGTTCCAGATTCCAACCACCCTCTGGGTGAAAAAGTTTTTCCTCAAATCCCCTCTAAACCTCCTGCCCCTTACCTTGAAACTATGCCCCCTGGTTATTGACCCCTCTACTAAGGGGAAAGGTTCCTTTCTATCTACCCTATCTATTGCCGCGGCAGGAGGAAGTGGGGTTGCTAAGGAGTCAGCTTTGGCGCAGAGCTAAAAGGTTGTGGGTTCAATCCCCACTGCACAGAACTTGAGCACATAGTCAAGATCACTGAGGGAGTGCTGCACGGTCAGAGGTGCCGTCTTTCAGCTGAGACTTTAAACATAGACCCCCAGGAGTGGAATTAATCTCGGGCGCCAGCGAATCAGCAGATCCCTTTTACACGTTGCATCATTTTGTTTTCCATCGTGGTCAATGGCAATAAATATATGGCGGGGTGTAACACAGACCCACCAATACAAATAATAACCCCATCTACCCTCTAAAGGTGGATGAAAAAGATCCCACGGCACTATTTGAGGAAGGGTAGGGAGGTTCTCCGAGTGTCCTGGCCAACATTTGTCCCTCAACCAGTGACAGCAAAAAAAGATTATGGTCGGAATTGCCCCCTAAAAAAATGGGTGGGTTTGGAGCATGGGGGACAGTAAAATTGTTAAAAATGGGATTCCCAACCTGATCCCGCTTCCAACTCACCCACTTCCAGTTTTAACGGGGGTGGGGCAGGGGGCAGGAGACCAGCCCGCTCCCAGGGGGCGGTATGTCAATTTAAATATTGTAATGAGTCCAGAAGCCTCTATTTTTCCCCAGTCCATTTTGTGTTTAACTGCCTGTGGACGGATTTCGTACAATTCGTGAAACCTGGCAGTTAAACTGATCTAACCCATCCCCCGTGAGCGGAGACCCCCTCCGCCAGGCCTCCGATCCCCACCATGAGGCCGATCCCCGACCCCACCGATCATGCTGAGGCCGGCCCCGATTCTCTCCCCCCCCCGCCCCCCCACCAATCCTCCAGGCCCCTCCCGATCCCTGATCCCCGGCCGATCCCCAACTCCCCCCCGCCGATCCTCCAGCTGACCCCCCACTGCTGTTGACCCCCCGACCCCACCGATCCCCGATACTGCCATGTCGATCTCCGACCCCCCCCCCCCCCAACCACGATCCCTGACCATGCCGACCCCGCGATCCCTCCCCTCGCAACTGAGGCCTGCCAGCCCGCAGCCAGCCCGCCTCTCAATCTGGCTGGCTGCGGGTGGGAATCCGAGGCCTCGCATTCAAATCAGGCCCTGCCGCTGAAGTCTGCAGGACCTGCGGGAGACCCGGCCTCACGGGTTTCCCACCCGCCCCCAACCTGCCTCCCTTGAGAAAGCTCCGGCCTATCTGTTTGTTTACCTCAATGCTGTTTGTGTTTACTTATATTACAACAGTGACTACACTTTAAAATGGGGAAGAAATTCATGTGTTTAGCGCCACACGTTAGCGCCTGGCGCTAAAACACCGCTCAGAGCTCTACCGCCAGCTGATGGCGGTTCCAGCATGGCACGCCATATCTGTCTTGCTGGTAGCGCTGCCGGTAAACTCGATCGCCGGGGACATCGCAATCATGGAGATGATGACGTCAGTGAGTGTGCAACGCTCACTTGACGCCCAATCTCCCAACTTCGTTTTGGCCATTGAACTTACTGGAGAAAACAACAACAGGTTGAGGTGGCGGCAGCAGCAGGAAGCCGGCTCCAGCAACGTTATTTAAAGGGATCCTCACCAATCACTCGCACCTGACAGGGTTTTGCAGTTTGAGTGGCTGTGTGCTACTTTCTGCTACTACAAGAGTTTTCTTTAGTCATTTCAAGGTGATTTGGTATTAGGGAGTGTTGTGGCAAGTACAAAACACTCTCATTATTTTTGAAATGCTTCAAACTACAACACTTGCTAAAAGTCATGGGGGCTGTACTGGCAGTCGATGTCACCCGCCAGGATCTACAGCGGAGGGAGCAGAGGCAGTGAGAAAGACAGGAACATGTGCGCAGAGGGAGGAGGAGGGCCATCAGGGCTTTTAAGCAGGAGGCCTTACCCTCCGAAGGTCTTCCGACAGCACTTCTCTTACCTTCAATTAAGCGAGGAGCAGTGTATTAGGATACTTTGCTTCACCAAGGAGGTGGTCACAGAACTCTGCCACCTCCTGCAACCAGACCTCCAGCCTCAGACCAGGGCGATCACGGCTCTCCCAGTGGAAGTCAAGGTCACTGTGGCCGTTAATTTCTTCGCCAGTGGATCTTTCCAGTCTGCAGCAGGAGACATAGCTAACATCTCCCAGTTCGCCATCCATTGCTGCATCCAGGAGGTCACTGAGGCTCTCTACAGCAGGAGAAAGGACTACATTGTCTTCTCTCTGAGCAGAGAGAAGCAGGACGAGCGAGCATGTGGCTTTGCCAGGATAGCGGGCTTCCCCATGGTGCAGGTCGCCATTGACTGCACCCACGTGGCTTTGCGGGCACCGCATAACAATCCTGAGATCTTCCGTAACCGCAAAGGCTACCACTCACTTAATGTGCAGTTGGTGTGTGACCCCATGCAGCGAATCCTCAATGTCAATGCCTGCTATCCTGGCAGCAGCCATGATGCCTTCATCCTGCGTCAGTCTGGTGTGCCAGCACTCTTCCAGCCACCAAGTCAAGCTCGCGGCTGGCTGCTCGGAGACAAGGGCTATCCGCTCTCCACCTGGTTCATGACTCCCCTCTGCAACCCCAACACTCATGCTCAGCACTCATATAATGAGAGCCACGCTGCCACCAGAAACATCATTCGGCCTACTGAAGCAACAGTTCCCCTGCCTTGACCGCTCGGGAGGAGCCCTCCAGTACTCGCCGGAGCAGTTGTCCGATTTCATGGTGGTCTGCTGCATGCTCCGCAACTTGGCCAGCATGAGGGCCCAGCCCTTGCCAGCAGGGATTGCGGGACCACCTCAGGAGGAGGACGAGGAGGACGAGGGAGAGGAGGATGAGAACGTGGGAGAGGAGGATGAGGAGGAGGAAGACGAGGAGGAGGAGGAGGAGGAAGACGAGGAGGAGGAGCAGGAGGAAGACGAGGAGGAGGAGGGCGAGGAGGAGGACGAGGGAGAGGAGGATGAGGAGGAGGAAGACGAGGAGGAGGAGGACGAGGGAGAGGAGGATGAGGAGGAGGAAGACGAGGAGGAGGAGGACGAGGGAGAGGAGGATGAGGAGGAGGAAGACGAGGAGGAGGAGGACGAGGAGGGAGGGAGGAGGCAGCCAGACAATCAGCCTTCCGGATGGGCTGTCCATGACCGGCTCATTAGACTCCGATTCGAATGAATGAAACCCCAGATCCCCGTTGCTCACCACATCCCCATCATAGTATCCCTGTCGCAGGCCATTTCACAGCATCCTCCTGGGCACAAAGCTGAAATGAGAGACACCACAAAAGATTCCAACCACAATTAATAAATTTATCTATACACATATCACACATATTACATCAAGACTATTAACTAATCACCCTTGTGCAATCCCTTAGTGCCTGCCGTTCGTGTGCCTTTTCCTATTCTAGTGCTCCTACGCAGTGCTTCCCCAGTGGCTGCAGCACGGCTGCTGAGTTTCCGTGCGGGAGACTTCCGATGGCCTTGCAGGACGACATCGACCAGCTCTGGGCCTGGAAGGCCTGGCTGTAGACTGCACCACCTCAGCATGTGCAGCAGCAGTCTGGGCTGGCTGGATGACAGGCAGCGACAAGGGCACTGGCGGAGTGGCAGTGGTGGGAGCAGGAACGCTGTCATCCTGAGAGAGGACAGCAGGTTCCTGCTCCACTGACCCACTGCCACTCCCCCGGGGCAGCACCTCAGCATCCCTAGCAATCTGCTGGAGCACAGATTGCTGGCCTGCTGCGACACCGTGAAAGCCCCAGTTGATGGTGGTAGACCCAGTGACGATGGCAGCAATCAGAGCTTGCGTGACTTCACGCCGAGACTGCATGAGAGCAGCCAAAGCTTGGATGCCACCAAGCATAGACTGCACGAGAGCAGTCTGAGCTTCCACTGCAGCACTAAGACATTGGGTCGCTTCCGCCTGTGCTGCAATGGAAGTTGCGACATCGCTCATCATGCACGCCATCACGTCTGGGTCGCCAGTGCCTCTCTGGGAGTCGGCCATCATATGCAGACTGGAAATGATGGGCTCCAAGCTCTTCGCAGAGCCTTGTGCAATGTTGGAGGCGGACTCCTCCACGCTCCTTGCCATTGTCGAGGGGCTCTCTGGCAGCCTTGCCATTGCATCTATGATCTCCGTGTGCATGCCCATCACGCTTCTTCTAAAGGCCTCCCCATTGAGTCCTCATCTGAGTCGTGTGGAGCAGAACTCGCGCACAAACTGGCCCTCCGGGGTGCTGGCCCCCGAGCTACCCTTTCCCCCTGGCCTTGCTACAGCCCACTCGTGCCTGGTGCCTCACCCTGTGCAGATTCTGCTACTACACTCGCCTCTAAAGAACGCGTAGTGCCGGTATCTGAGCTGCTGCCTGCGAGTGACAAATGCAGTGACGCGGTGTGTACTTCCCCCTCTTCCTCTTCCCCGCTCGCTCTCTGCGGTGCCCTCAGAGACAGGCTGCTCAGGTGCTTGCTGATTATCTGAAAGCATAAAGGCACAAGATTCGGGTTATGGTGAGGGGAGGGGGGCAGAAAGGCAGAAATGCATGCATACAGCCTGATTAGCTGGAAAGTTGAGAAAATGTTGTGGGGTGAGGGGGAAGTGGGATGTGAGAAGAAGGAGTAGGAATTAACATACCGTTGTTGTCCCCAAGGTGGTCCACGTCGCTGGTGGCCACGGTGACCATGAACTGGCGCCCAATGATCTCCAGCACTCTCGGCTCCAGCTAGGTCAGCTGTTCAATGTGGGCTTCGCCCCCGCCTGTCCACTCCTGCTCCCTCCTGTTGTGAGCCGCCTTGGCCTGCAAGAGAAAGGAAAGTGTGTGACTGAGTGTGGAGCAATGTGTTTGGGTGATGTGCCTGCCATAGTTGAATAGCTATCATTGTGTGCAAGGTGTGAGATGTGGGTGTGAGTGTTGCTAGGTAGAGATTGTTGGTGGGTGAGTGCTGGGGGTCGTGGTGCATTGAGCAGTGTGTTAAGGTTGTGGTACAGATGGTGGTATGCAGCATTTGTTGAAGCCTTTACTCACCCTGACCACCCGTGTGAGGTCGTTAAACTTCCTCCTGCACTGGGTGTGGGGCCTGGGGACCACAGTGCTGCCCGTGGCGTATTGTGTCACCTCCCTCCACATAGTGCGGGACACGTGTGGCGAGGGCCTCCAGCATGCCTGCGAAAACCAAAGCCTCCACAGCCTCATCGGAGAACCTCCGGTATCTCTCCCTAGGGCGACGATTTCTTCTTAGAACATAAGAACATAAGAAATAGGAGCAGGAGTCGGCCATTTGGCCCTTCGAGCCTGCTCCGCCATTCAATAAGATCATGGCTGATCTTCTACCTCATCTCCACTTTCTTGCACTATCCCCATATCCCTTGATTCCCTTAATATTCAAAAATCTTGAATATACTCAACGACTGAGCCTCCACAGTCCTCTGGGGTAAAGAACTCCAAAGATTCACCACCCTCTGAGTGAAGAAATTTCTCCTCATCTCAGTCCTAAATGGCCGACCCCTTATTCTGAGACTGTGACCCCTGGTTCTAGACTCCCCAGCCAGGGGAAACATTCTCCCTGCATCTACCCTGTCAAGCCCTGTAAGAATTTTGTATGTTTCAATGAGATCACCTCTCATTCTTTTAAACTCTAGAGAATATAGGCCTAGTCTACTCAATCTCTCCTCATAGGACAATCCCCCCATCCCAGGAACCAGTCTGGTGAACCTTCGTTGCACTCCCTCTATGGCAAGTATATCTTTCCTTAGGTAAGGAGACCAAAACTGTACACAATACTCCAGGTATGGTCTCACCAGGGCCCTATATATTGCAGCAAGACATCTTTACTCTTATACTCAAATCCTCTTGTAATAAAGGCCAACATACCATTTGCTTTCCTAATTGCTTGCTGTACCTGCATGTTAACTTTCAGTGATTCATGTACAAGGACACCCAGGTCCCTCTGAACACCAACATTTCCCAATCTCTCACCATTTAAAAAATACAGGAAACTTTCGTTTATCCGGCACTCAAATATCCGGAATTCTCGCTTAACCGGCAAAAATCATCCTCCGAAAACTCCTCTCAAATAACCGGCAATGTTGCCGAGTTGCAGTCGAGTCTCCGCAAACGCAGAGTGCTCCGAAAAATCCTCTCAAATAACCGGCAATGTTGCCGATCCCGAGTCCGAGTCCGAGTCCGCGAACGCCGATTTAGTCAGTAGGGGTACTTTTCAAAAGTACCACTACTTGGCCTCCTGGCGCTGTCGCAAGTCCGAAACATTGCAGTAGCATGAGTAGATTCTCCCGTGCTGCTTGGAGTCTCTTTGTTAAAAATAGCCTCGGTAGATATAACTCTCTGTTATCCGGTACTTTCGATAAACCGGCACCACGCCGGTCCCGTCGATGCCGGATAAACGAAAGTTTCCTGTACTCTGCTTTTCTATTTTTCCTACCAAAGTGGATAACTTCACATTTCTCCACATTATATTCCATTTTGCCATGTTCTTGCCCACTCACTTAGCCTGTCTATATCCCCTTGAAGCCTCCTCACATCCTCCTCACAACTTACATTCCCACCTACCTTTGTATCATCAGCAAACTTGGATATATTATATTTGGTCCCCTCATCCAAATCATTGATGTAGATTGTGAATAGCTGAGGCCCAAGCACTGATCCTTGCGGTACCCCACTAGTTACAGCCTGCCAACCCGAAAATGACCCGTTTATTCCTACTCTGTTTTCTGTCTTAATCCATGCTAGTCCCATGAACCCTAATTTTGTTTAATAACCTCTTGTCTGGCATCTTATCGAATGCCTTCTGAAAATCCAAATACACCACATCCACTGGTTCCCCTCATCTATTCTGCTAGTTACAACTTCAAAAAACTCTAACAGATTTGTCAAACATGATTTCCCTTTTATAAATCCATGTTGGCCCTGCCCAATCCTATTATTATTTTCTAAGTGCCCTATTACCACATCCTTAATAATAGCTTTTGCATTTTCCCTACTACTGATGTCAGGCTAACTGATCTGTAGTTCCCCGTTTTCTCTCTCCCCCCTTTCTTAAATAGTGGGGTTACATTTGCTACCTTCCAATCTGTGGGAACCGTTCTAGAATCTATGGAATTTTGGAAAATGACAACCAATGCATCCACTATCTCTATAGCCACCTCTTTCAAAACCCTAGTATGTAGGCCATCGGGTCCAGGGGATTTATCGGCTTTCAGTCCCATTAATTTCTCCAGTACTACTTTTTTACTAATACTAATTTCTTTCAGATTCTCATTCTCGCTAAACCCTTGGTTCTCCACTATTTCCGGAAAGTTTTTTGTGCCTTCTTCCGTGAAGACAGACACAAAGTATTTGTTTAATTTCCCTGCCATTTCCTTATTCCCCATTATAATTTCTCCTGTCTCAGCCTGTAAGGGACCCACATTTACTTGCGCTAATCTTTTCCTTTTTACATACCTATAGAAGGTTTTACAGTCTGTTTTTATGTCTCTCTCTAGTTTACTCGCATATTCTATTTTCCCTTTCTTTATCAATTTCTTGGTCCTCCTTTGCTGAATTCTAAAATCCTCCCAATCCTCAGGCTTACTACTATTTTTGGCAGCATTATAAGCCTCTTCCTTTGGTCTAATATTATCTTTAACTTCTCTTGTTAGCTGTGGTTGGACCACTTTTCCTGTGGGGTTTTTGTGCCTTAAAGGATTGTATATTTGTTGTAAATTATGTATTAATTCTTTAAATGCTAGCCATTGCTCGTCCACTGTCATACCTTTTAATGTAGTTTCCCAATCTAGCTTAGCCAACTCGCCTCTCATACCTACGTAGTTTGCTTTGTTTAGGTTTAAGACCCTAGTTTCGGATTTAACTAAGTCACTTTCAAACTCAATATAAAATTCTATCATATTATGGTCACTCTTCCCTAAAGGCCCCTTTACTACAAGGTTATTAATTAACCCTTTCTCGTTGCACAATACTAGATCTAAAATAGCCTGTTCCCGAGTTGGTTCCTCAACATACTGATCTAGAAAACTATCTTGCATACATTCTATGAATTCATCCTCCACACTATTACTGCAAATTTGGTTTGCCCAGTCTATATGTAGATTAAAGTCCCCCATGATCACTGTATTACCCTTGTTACATGCGCCTCTAATTTCCTGATTTATACTCTGCCCTACATTACAACTACTGTTTGGGGGCCTATAAACAACTCCCACCAGTGTTTTCTGCCCCTTGCTGTTTCTTAGCTCCACCCCAACTGATTCTACTTCTTGATTTTCGGAGCCAAGATCCTTTCTCTCTACTGTCTTCATCCCATTCTTTATTATCAGGGCTAACCCTCCTCCTTTTCCATTTTGCCTATCACTTCTAAAAGTTATGTATCCTGGAATATTTAGTTCCCAACTTTGGCCACTTTGCAACCACGTCTCCGTTATGGCTATTAGATCAAACCTGTTAATTTCTAGCTGCGCTATTAATTCATCTATTTTGTTACGAATGCTTCGCGCATTCAGATATAGTGCCTTTAGCTTTGACTTATTTCTCTTTTTCCCTGATGTCACCTTAGTCACTGATGCCTTATTACCTTTGTTACTCTCTCTGACAAATCCTGACCCACTCTGCTTATTTTTACCCAAAACGTATACTCTGCTCTAGAGCCTTGACATTTCTCTCGCTGCTTTTAACTTTACTCTTTCCTAAATCCTCCCGCCCCTGCGCACCCGCCCCCCCACCCCATTAGTTTAAAGCCTTGTCTACTGCCCTAGTTATTCGGTTCGTCAGGACACTGGTCCCAGCCCGGTTTAAGTGGAGCCCGTCCCAACGGAACAGCTCCCTCTTTCCCCAATACTGGTGCCAGTGCCCCATGAACCGAAACCCCTTCCTCCCACACCACTCTTTTGAGTACTGAAATTAAATATCTACCTGTAAGACAAAGCACTACAAGTAGTGGAGGCAAAAAGCAACAACTCCTTCCCCCTATTCTCCAAATTCCCAAACAAAGCACTCTGTTCAAGTCCACTCGGTTTAATCCCGCTCTGTGCAGACCTTCTTCTTCTTCTTCTTCTTCTTCTTCTCACCCCGCCCCCATCTGATATTGGTCCATCTTTTCAGTGTAACGCCAATCAGCTTGGGTTTTTAGAATAGAATCATGACTGCAATCATTTTAATGAGGAGCGAGCACGAATTTTGCATGCATTCCAGACAATTTTCAGGTGGTGCGACTTAACTATTTTTAGTCCAAAAACACTGCCCATTTCTTGGCTAAAACGAATTTCTAGCATAGAATCCTACAGCACAGAAGGAGGCCATTCGGCCCATCGTGCCTGTGCCGGCTCTTTGAAAGAGCTCTCCAATTAGTCCCACTCCCCCTGCTCTTTCCCCACAGCCCTGCAAATTAGTCCTCTTCAAGTATTTATCCAATTCCCTTTTGAAAGTTTTTATTGAATCTGCTTCCACCGCCCTTTCAGGCAGCGCATTCCAGATCACAACAACTCGCCGTGTAAATAAAAATCTCCTCATCTCTCCTCTGGTTCTTTTGCAAATTATCTTCAATCTGTGTCCTCTGGTTACCGACCCTCCTGCCACTGGAAACAGTTTCTCCTTATTTACTCGATTAAATCCCCGGATAATTTTGAGAAGTTGTAATGAAGGAAACACAGCAGCAAATTTGTGCACAGCAAGCTCCCACAAACATCAACCTGAGAGGGCAGATGGGGCCTTGATTTAACATCTCATCTGAAATACGGCACCTCCGACAGTGCAGCACTCCCTCAGTACTGCCCCTCCGACAGTGCAGCACTCCCTCAGTACTGCCCCTCCGACAGTGCAGCGCTCCCTCAGTACTGCCCGTCCGACAGTGCGGCGCTCCCTCAGTACTGCCCCTCCGACAGTGCGGCGCTCCCCCAGTACTGCCCCTCTGACAGTGCGGCGCTCCCTCAGTACTGCCCCTCCAACAGTGCGGCGCTCCCCCAGTACTGCCCCTCTGACAGTGAGGCACCGTCTCAGTACTGCCCCTCCGACAGTGCAGCGCTCCCTCAGTACTGCCCCTCCGACAGTGCAGTGCTCCCTCAGTACTGCCTCTCCGACAGTGCGGCGCTCCCTCAGTACTGCCCCGCCGACACTGCGGCGCTCCCTCAGTACTGCCCCTCCGACACTGCGGCGCTCCCTCAGTACTGCCCCTCCTACAGTGCGGCGCTCCCACAGTACTGCCCCTCTGACAGTGCGGCGCTCCCTCAGTACTGCCCCTCCGACAGTGCAGCACTCCCTCAGTACTGCCCCTCTGACAGTGCGGCGCTCCCTCAGTACTGCCCCTCCGACAGTGCGGCGCTCCCTCAGTACTGCCCCTCCGACAGTGCAGCGCTCCCTCAGTACTACCCCTCCGACAGTGCAACGCTCCCTCAGCACTGCCCCTCCGACAGTGCGGCGCTCCCTCAGTACTGCCCCTCTGACAGTGCGGCGCTCCCTCAGTACTGCCCCTCCGACAGTGCAGCGCTCCCTCAGTACTGCCCCTCCAACAGTGCGGCGCTCCCTCAGTACTGCCCCTCCAACAGTGCGGCACTCCCTCAGTACTGCCCCTCCGACAGTGCAGTGCCCCCTCAGTACTGCCCCTCCGACAGTGCGGCGCTCCCTCAGTACTGACCCTCCGACAGTGCGGCGCTCCCTCAGTACTGCCCCTCCAACAGTGCGGCACTCCCTCAGTACTGCCCCTCCGACAGTGCAGTGCCCCCTCAGTACTGCCCCTCCGACAGTGCGGCGCTCCCTCAGTACTGACCCTCCGACAGTGCGGCGCTCCCTCAGTACTGACCCTCCGACAGTGCAGTGCCCCCTCAGTACTGCCCCTCCGACAGTGCGGCGCTCCCTCAGTACTGACCCTCCGACAGTGCGGCGCTCCCTCAGTACTGCCCCTCCGACAGTGCGGCTCTCCCTCAGTACTGCACTGGGAGTGTCAGCCTGGATTTTGTGCTCACGTCTCTGGAGTGGGACTTTGAACCCACACCATCTGACTCAGAGGCGAGAGAGAGTGCTGCCCACTGAGCCAAGGATGATTCTGAGAAAGCGGAGAGAACATCATAGAGATGGTGAGAAACATCAGATACAGGAATGGGAGGAGGAGAGGAAGAAGCAAAGAAAGAGAGATGATAAACAGAAAAGATGTCAATTCAAATTAGACCTAGTACTATAATCATAGAAATTTACGGCACAGAAGGAGGCCATTCGGCCCATCGTGTCCGTGCCGGTCGACAAAGAGCTATCCAGCCGAATCCCACTTTCCAGCACTTGGTCCGTAGCCCTGTAGGTTACGGCACTTCAGGTGCATATCCAAGTACTTTTTAAATGTGATGAGGGTTTCTGCCTCTACCACCCTTTCAGGCAGTGAGTTCCAGACCCCAACCACCCTCTGGGTGAAAGAAATTCTCCTCAACTCCCCTCTCAACCTCCTACCAATTACTTTAAATCTATGCCCCCTGGTTATTGACCCTTCTGCTAAGGGAAATAGGTCCTTCCTGTCCACTCTATCTAGGCCCCTCATAATTTTATACACCTCAATTAGGTCTCCTCTCAGCCTCCTCTGTTCCAAAGAAAACAACCCCAGCCTATCCAATCTTTCCTCATAGCTATAATTTCCCAGCCCAGGCCACAGCCTTGTAAATCTCCTCTGTAGCCTCTCTAGTGCAATCACATCCTTCCTGTAATGTGGTGACCAGAACTGCACACAGTATTCCAGCTATGGCCTAACTAACGTTTTGTACAGCTCCATCATAACCTCCCTGCTCTTATATTCTATGCCTCGGCTAATGAAGGCAAGTATCCCATATGCCGTTTTAACCACCTTATCTACCTGTCCTGCTGCCTTCAGGGATCTATGTACATGCACACCAAGGTCCCTCTGATCCTCTGTCCTTCCTAGGGTCCTACCATTCATTGTGTATTCCCTTGCCTTGTTAGTCCTCCCAAAATGCATCACCTCACACTTTTCAGGGTTAAATTCCATTTGCCACTGTTCTGCCCATCTGACCAACCCGTCTATATCGTCCTGTAACCTAAGGCTTCCCTCCTCGCTATTTACCACTCCACCAATTTTCGTGTCATCTGCGAACTTACTGATCATACCTCCTACATTCATATCTAAATCATTAATGTACACTACAAACAGCAAAGGTCCCAGCACCGATCCCTGCAGTATACCACTGGACATAGGCTTCCAGTCACAAAAACAACCTTCGACCATCACCCTCTGCCTCCTGCCACTAACCCTTTTTTGGATCCAATGTGCCAAGTTGCCCTGGATCCCATGGGCTCTTACCTTCTTGACCAGTCTCCCATGCGGGACTTTGTCAAAAGCCTTACTGAAGTCCATGTAGACTACATCAACTGCACTACCCTCATCCACACACCTAGTCACCCCCTCGAAAAATTTAATCAAATTGGTCAGGCATGATCTCCCCCTGACAAAGCCATGCTGACTATCCTTGATTAATCCTTGCCTCTCCAAGTGGAGACTAATTCTGCCCCTCAGAAATGTTTCCAATAATTTCCCTACCACTGATGTTAGGCTCACTGGCCTGTAATTCCCTGGTTTATCCCTACTACCCTTCTTGAATAATGGTACTACGTTAGCTGTTCTCCAGTCCTCTGGCACCTCCCCTGTGGCCAGAGAGGTTCTGAAAATTTGTGTCAGAGCCCCTGCAATCTCCTCCCTTGCCTCACACAGCAGCCTGGCATACATCTCATCTGGGCCTGGGGATTTATCCACTTTTAAGCCTGCCAAAACCGCTAGTACCTCCTACCTCTCAATATTAATTTGTTCAAGTATATCACAATCCCCCTGCCTGATTTCTATGCCTACATCGTCCTTCTCCATAGTGAACACAGATGCAAAATATTCATTTAAAACCTCACCTACATCTTCTGGCTCTAAACACAGATTGCCACTTTGGTCCCTAATGGGCCCTATTCTTTCCCTGGTTATCCTCTTGCCCTTAATATACTTATAAAACACCTTGGGATTTTCCTTTATTTTGCCCGCCAGTGTTTTTTCATGCCCCCTCTTCGCTCTCCTAATTTCTTTTTTAAGTAGCCCCCTGCACTTTCTATACTCCTCTAGGGTTTCCACTGTTTTTAGTCCTTTGTTTCTGCCAAAAGCCTCCCTTTTTTTCCTAATCCATTCTCGTATATCCCTTGACATCCAGGGTTCCCTGGGCTTGTTGGTCCCACCCTTGACCTTTACGGGAACATGTTGCCATTGTACTCTCTCTATTTCCTTTCTGAAAGACTCCCACTGCTCCGAAGTGGATTTTCCTACAAGTAGCTGATCCCAGTCAACTTTGGCCAGAGACTGACTTATCAAATTAAAACCGGCCTTCCCCCAATTTAGAACCTTTATTTCCGGTCCATCTTTGTCCTTTTCCATGACTACTTAAATCTCACCGAATTATGGTCACTGTCACCAAAATGCTCTCCTACTAACACTTCTACCACTTGCCCGGCTACATTCCCTAGAATTAGGTCCAGTACCACCCCCTCTCTTGTAGGACTTTCTACATGCTGGCTCAAAAAGCTCTCCTGGATGCACTTTAAGAATTCTGCACCCTCTAAGTCTTTTACACTCTGACTATCCCAGTTAATATTGGGGAAGTTGAAATCGCCTACTATTATTACCCTATTATTTCTACACTTCTCTGAGATTTGCCTACAGATCTGTTCCTCTATCTCCCCCTGACTGTTTGGGGGCCTATAGTACACTCCCAGCAAAGTGCTTGCCCCCTTTTTGTTTTTAAGTTCTACCCATATGGTCTCATTAGAGGAACCTGCTAAGATATCATCCCTCCTTACAGCAGTAATTGACTCCTTGATTAATATTGCGACATCTCCTCCTCTTTTACACCCCCCTCTGTCTCGGCTGAAGATTCTATACCCTGGAATATTGAGCTGCCAGTCCTGCCCCTCCCTCAACCATGTCTCTGTGATAGCAACAATATCATACTCCCATGTGTTCATCAACACCTTCAATTCATCTGCCTTACTCGCAAGACTCCTAGCATTAAAATAAATGCCATCCAGCCTTGCCATACTCCCTTGTACCGTTACATATTTGCTCTGCCTTCCAGGCTGACTTGTTTTTTCCTCTATATTTAGCTTTGCATCACCCCCTACTATAGCTCCACTCCGTATCCCATCCCCCTGCTAAGTTAGTTTAACCCCCCCACAACAGTACTAGCAAACCTCCCCGCATGGATGTTGGTCCCGTTCCGGTTCAGGTGCAACCCGTCCGACTTGTACAGGTCCCACCTTCCCCAGAAGCAGACCCAGTGATCCAGGAAACTAAAGCCCTCCCTCCTGCACCAACTCTTTAGCCACGCATTCATCTGCTCTATCCTCCTATTCCTATACTCACTAGCACATGGCACCAGGAGTAATCCAGAGATTACAACCTTTGAGGTCCTGCTTTTTAATCTGCTACCTAGCTCCCTAAATTCTTGTTGCAGGACCTCTCGCTCTTTCTACCCATGTTGTTGGTACCAATGTGAACCACGACCTCTGACTATTCGCGCTCCCCCTTCAGAATGCTCTGCAGCCGTTCAGTGACATCCTTGACCCTGGCACCAAGGAGGCAACATACCATCCTGGAGTCACATCTGTGGCCACAGAAACATCTATCTGTTCCCCTTACGATAGAATCCCCTATCACTATTGCTCTCCCACTCTTTTCCCTCCCCTCCTGTGCAGCTGAGCCACTCGTAGTGCCACGGACTTAGCTCTTGCTGCATTCCCCTGAGAAACCATCTCCCCCATCAGTATCCAAAACGGAAAATCTGTTGGAGAGGGAGATGGACCCAGGGGACTCCTGCACTACCTTCCTAATTCTTTTACTCTGTCTGGCGGTCACCCATTCCCTGTCTGCCTGTGCGCTCTTTACCTGCGGTGTGACCACCTCGTTAAACGTGCTATCCATGAAGATCTCAGCTTCGCGGATGCTCCACAGTGACTCCAGCTGCAGCTCCAGCTCCGAAACGCAGATTTCGAGTAGCTGCAGCTGGAGACACTTCCTGCACATGTGTTCGCCCTGGACACCTAAAATGTCCCTGACTTCCAACATAGCACAGGAGGAGCACTCCATGTTGCCGAGCTGCCCCGCCATGTCCTACCCTTAATTTACTCCCTTTAAATTAAAGAATATTAAATACACTAGGAACCTTACTTCCCTTTAAACACTACTTACTCTAAACTGGAGACCTTACTTTTAATTTAATGACTGGAATGTAGAAATACTGTAGAAATACTCACCACTGGTTCTCTGTCCCTTCTTGTGCAGCTTTTTAGCTCCTGCTCTCCTGGAAGCTCACAAAGATGGAAAAAGAAAGGAACAGCGCCCTCCCCGAACTCCCTCACTCACCAAACTCACAGCTTAACACTCTGTTCCAATCTGCACTCACAACATTCAAGAAGCATTTAGATGAGCACTTGAAGCGCCATAGCATACAAGGCTATGGACCAAGTGCTGGAAAATGGGATTAGAATAGACAGGGCTTGATGGCTGGCGCAGACATGATGGGCTGAAGGGCCTCTTTCTGTGCTGTATAATTCTATGATTCTATGGGGGAGAAATTCAGTATCGCCCCATTTGGGGCGCAATTATCGGCCCGGCGCAAAGATTAGCGCCTGGCGCTAATTATCGCCACCGACTGCAAACTTGACTTTTATCGCCCCTGGAGGTGATTGGAGCGCTAAATCAGGTGCTTCACACCTGTCTTAAGGCGCAAAAGCCGAGGAGCGAGGCGCTACCTCAGAGCGCTGGCGAAGCTCGTGTGATGTCAGTCAGCAATGGAACACACACACAATGGCGCGGGCCAGTTCTTAAAGGGGAGGGTTGATCTTGCTTTCCATCCACATCCTGCTCATTGCAGCCTTGAATCTCGGCCTGGAGAGACCTGCACATCAAATCTGCTGGAAAGAACAATGGAGAGTACCAGGGAAAGAGCTTAGAGTGCAGCCCCCACAGTCTCTTCTAAATCGATACAAGGAAGGGCAAGTCAAAATGAACCTGCAAAGTGCTGCTCAGTACCCAAAACTCCTTCACACAGCATTGAATCTCTCCAGAAGTCTCTCTCTCAGAATGCGTGGTTCAAAAATGTCACCAACAATAAAAGGCAGGAAGCAGTCGCCTTTAAATAGCGTTCCCCCAGTCCTTTCCTGACTGCAAAACACTCCCCTCAACCTGTCGTTGCTAGCGGCAGGCGGTAAGGCAGGGGGCGCCACTCAATATCCACTCTGGGGCGATACCGGGGCGTTGCGCACTCGACTGACGTCACGATCTGCCGGCGCAGGAGATCATGGTGGTAGTGTTTAGCGTCGCCGCAAAATGTTTAGTTAATTTTGCGAGCGGCGCAAACATCGCTGCGCCCGGGCGCTAGATGCTTTGCGCCCCATTAGCGCCCTCTTAAGGCGCTAATGGGAGGCGCAACCAACTGAATTTTTCCCCCTATGACTCTAATCCCACCACAGGCAGCTGGGGAATTTAAATTCAATTAAATAAATCTGGAATTAAAAACTAGTTTCAGTAATGGTGACCATGAAACTACCGGATTGTCATAAAAACCCATCTGGTTCACTAATGTCCCTTTAGGGAAGGAAACCTGCCGTCCTTACCCGGTCTGGCCTATATGTGACTCCAGACCCACAGCAATGTGGTTGACTCTTAACTGCCCTCTGAGGTTCAAGAAGGCGGCTCACCACCACCTTCTCAAGGGCAATTAGGGATGGGCAATAAATGTCGGCTTTGCCAGCAACGCCCACATCCCATGACCGAATATTTTTTTTAAAAGGCACTACCCTCATTGATTCTCCTTGTTGCCTCCTCAAAAAATTCAATCAAGTTAGTCAGACACGACCTTCCTTTGACAAATCCATGCTGACTGTCCTTGATTAATCTGTGTCTTTCTAAGTGAAGATTTATCCTGTCAAGGAAGAGGTGCTATTCTTCAATAATTGAACCTCGTTCATTTCTGGGAAGAGATCAAGAGGAAATGAATATACAAAAAAAACGCCATCTCTGATGCAATACAATAATACAGTGAGGAATGTGAGCAGCGTAATGTACAGGATCAAATTATCTGTTAAACAGGTTCTCATTGAATCCTTCAGCCCAACACATTGTGCAATATTAGGTGATTTAGAGTTGATCTTTTTTAACTTTACGGTACTTCCCCATTATCTCCACCAGTTACCTGACATCTGTTGTTGGGAAATTACTAGAGTCAAAATTAAGGGTAGGGTGACTGAACACACTGAAACTTTTCAGTTGATCAGAGAGAGCCAGCATGGATTTGTAAAACATAGGTCATGCCTGATGAACCTGATTGAGTTTTTTGAAGAGGTGACTAAAGTAGTGGACAGGGGAATGTCTATGGATGTTAGTTATATGGACTTGCAGAAGGCATTTGATAAAGTCCCTCATAAGTCCCTCCAGCGCAGACTCGATGGGCCGAATGGCCTCCTTCTGTGCTGTACTATTCTATGATAAGAGACTGTTAGCTAAATTTGAAGCCCATGGAATTGAAGGCAAATTATTGACCTGGTTAGGAAATTGGCTGAGCGGCAGGAGATAATGGGTAGGTACTTAAATTGGCAGGATGTGACTAGTGGTGTCCCGCAAGGATCTGTGTTGGGGCCTCAACTATTCACAGTATTTATTAACGTCTTAGATGATGGGATAGTAAGCCACATGTCCAAGTTTGCTGATGACACAAAGATAGTCGGCATTGTAGGCAGCGTAGAAGAAAGCATAAAATTACAAAAAGATATCAATAGATTAAGCGAATGGGCAAAACTGTGGCAAATGGATTCCATTGCAAGTAAATGTGATGTCATCCACTTTGGACCTAAAAAGGATAGAACAGGATACTTTCTAAATGGTGAAAAGCTAAAAACAGTAGCGGTCCAAAGAGACTTGGGGGTCCAGGTACACAGATCATTAAAATGTTATGCACAGGTACAGAAAGTATTCAAAAAGACTAATGGGATGCTGGCCTTTATATCTAGAGGACTAGAGTACAAGGGGGTAGAGGTTATACTTCAGCTGTACAAAGCCCTGGTTAGACCACACCTGGAGCACTGTGAGCAGTTCTGGGCATCACACCTTAGAAAGGATATATTGGCCTTGGAGGGAGTGCAGCGTAAATTTACCAGAATGATATCTGGGGCTCGATTTTAATAGCCCTGGGGAGGCAGGTTTGGAGGCGGGTCTGTCACGAAAATCAGAAAAAATGGCTTCAGACACCCAACCCACCTCCATCCCGCCCACACCCGATTTTCGGGAGTGTCTGTTCAGCCGCTCCCAAACTGACCCGTCTGGAACTGGTGGGACAGGTAGTTAAGGCAGTTAACAGCCTGTTAGCTGCCTTGCTAATCCTATTTTCATAGTGGTTTCCCATTTTCGTGCTTCTGGCTCCTGTTTCCCGACTTGTCAGAAACAGGCCAGGTTCAAGGAGACGAGTTGCTGGAGGACATGATTTGTAGTCATTGGTGGAGCGCTTTAAAAGCGCCCCTGAAACATGGCTGACATTCAAATGCAACAACTTTGCGGTTGTAGGTATGGGATAAGATTTTGCACATCTACTGACCTTGTGACTGTTCAAGCTGACACCCATCTGCAGTGTGACCTGAATGGAATAATTTCAGGTCACTTCGACAAGCTTGTTGCCTCAAATGAAATCTATAGCACGGGGATGGGAAAAATTTATGCCCTCTTATCCTGGCCCTCATAATCGGAGGAGTACCATCAGCATTACAAAAGCAAGTCGCCCTGAGCCCTCAATGTGCTATTGCCATTTCCCAGAACACATAGGCCACACAATCAACTGTTTGCCATAATTTTTCTTTTACACATGACAAAAGGATAATAAACCAACAACAGTCAGAAAAAAAAGATAAATCACCCAAGTGAGTCCCCTTGTGACTATAGGTGCTTAATATTTCTCTTAACCGTACTTCTACATGGTGCTTCCCCTGTGGCTTCAGCAGATGTAGAGGCACCTTGCTGACTAGGATGCTGTGCCTGCTTAGACGCCTTTGGCGGACGTCCTCTGGGTTTGGGAGCCTGGGAGGGCTCTTCAACAGTCTGCTCTTCCTGTGGCTGTGCAGGGGCTGAAACGGCCATCTCAGTTGTCTCCGCAAAGTGGGTCTCTGACCGAGGGCTCCACAGTGGTATGGTTGTGGGAGGGCTTTGAGAGGAGCCCACACTTCCTTCTGTCCTGCCAACAATATCCCTCTCATGGGTCAGCCGCACCTCAGTGCTGACGAGTGGCTGGAGAGCATCTTGCTGCACATCAGGGGGACCATGAGGACCTGTATCTGCACTGGCAGTCCTCATCACAAGGGCGACCATGAAGCTCTGGTCTCTCTGCTCAATAGCTGCCCATCACTCCTCCAGAGATGTCATTCTATTCTGAACAGTCACCTGACTCTGGCAGTGCTGATGTTACAGATGGACTCCTCCATTCTCTGCACACTCGCACTAACCCTGGAGGCAAACCTTTCCAGAGTCACCTGCACTTGTTCCTGTATTTCCCGAGACGCTCTTTTTCTGGATGGCCCCAGAGGCACAGCGTCTGCATGCAGCTCAGCAGAGCTAGGAGATTGCTGCGACCTCCGCCGAGGACTCTCCACTGCTGTCGCTGTCTCCACCATCTGCTGATGCTCACTTGTGCGCTGTGATAGACCAGGTGGCAGGGGAATGGGAACCTATGTAGCGAAACAGGGGGAAGTAATATGCAGTCAGAAACAAATGTTAGAAGGGTGAGAAACAATAGGGGAAGGCCGAGTAAACAAAGGCAAGAAACACAAAGGGCCATACTAAATCATAAGTCTAAAAGGACAAAGGATGTTAATAAAACAAGCCTAAAGGCTCTGTGTCTTAATGCAAGGAGTATCCGTAATAAGGTGGATGAATTGACTGTGCAAATAGATGTTAACAGATACGATGTGATTGGGATTACAGAGACGTGGCTCCAGAACAATCAAGGCTGGGAACTGAACATCCAGGGGTATTCAACATTCAGAAAGGATAGAATAAAAGGAAAAGGGGGTGGGGTAGCATTGCTGGTTAAAGAGGAGATTAATTCAATAGCTAGGAAGGACATCAGCTTGGAGGATGTGGAATCAATATGGGTTGAGCTGCAGAACACCAAAGGGCAGAAAACGTTAGTGGGAGTTGTGTATAGACCTCCAAACAGCAGTAGTGAGGTGGGGGAGGGTATGAAACAGGAAATCAGAGGTGCGTGCAAAAAAGGCACGGCAGTTATCATGGGTGACTTTAATATGCATATAGATTGGGGTACTCAAACTGGAAGCAATACGGTGGAGGAGGATTTCCTGGAGTGTTTAAGGGATGGTTTCCTAAACCAATATGTTGAGGAACCAACTCGAGGGGAGGCCATCCTGGACTGGGTGTTGTGTAATGAGGAAGGACTAATCAGCAATCTTGTGGTACGAGGCCCCCTGGGGAAGAGTGACCATAGTATGGTGGAGTTCTACATTAGGATGGAGAAGGAAACAGTTAAGTCAGAGACCATGGTCCAGAACTTAAATAAGGGCAACTTTGAGGGTATGAGGCGTGAATTGGCGAGGTTAAATTGGCAAGCGATATTTAAGGGGCTATCAGTGAAAGGGCAATGGCAGACATTTAGAGATCGCATGGATGAACTACAGCAATTGTACATCCCGGTCTGGCGTAAAAATAAAAAAGGGAAGGTGGCTCAACCATGGCTAACAAGGGAAATCAGGGATAGTATTAAAACCAAGGAAGTTGCATACAAATTGGCCAGAAGTAGCAGCAAACCCGGGGACTGGGAGAACTTCAAAACTCAGCAGAGGAGGACGAAGGGTTTGATTAGGGCAGGGAAAATAAAATATGAAAGGAAGCTTGCAGAGAACATTAAAATGGACTGCAAAAGCTTCTATAAATATGTAAAAAGAAAGAGGTTAGTAAAAACAAACGTAGGTCCCCTGCAGTCGGAAACAGGGGAAGTCGTAATGGGGAACAAGGAAATGGCAGATCAATTGAACAAGTACTTTGGTTCGGTGTTTACTGTGGAGGACACACACAACCTGCCGGAAATAAAAGGGGTCAGAGGATCTGGTAAGAGGGAGGAGCTGAGGGAAATCCTTATTAGTCGGGAAAAGGTATTGGGAAAATTGATGGGACTGAAGGCTGAAAAATCCCCGGGGCCTGATGGTCTGCATCCCAGAGTACTTAAGGAGGTGGCCTTGGAAATAGTGGATGCATTAACGATCATTTTCCAACATTCCTTAGACTCTGGATCAGTTCCGATGGAGTGGAGGGTGGCCAATGTAACCCCTCTTTTTAAAAAAGGAGGGAGGGAGAAAGCAGGGAATGGGTAAAATGATGGAAGCAATTATTAAAGATGTCATAACAGACCATTTGGAAAGTGGCGACATGATAGGTCCAAGTCAGCATGGATTTGTGAAAGGGAAATCATGCTTGACAAATCTTCTGGAATTTTTTGAGGATGTTTCCAATAGGGTGGACAGGGGGGAACCAGTAGATGTGGTGTATTTGGACTTTCAGAAGGCCTTCGACAAGGTCCCACACAAGAGATTGGTGAGCAAAGTTAAAGCACATGGGATTGGGGGTAATGTGTTGACGTGGATTGAGAACTGGTTGGCACACAGGAAACAAAGAGTAGGAGTAAATGGGTACTTTTCAGAATGGCAGGCAGTGACCAGCGGGGTACCGCAGGGTTCAGTGCTGGGACCCCAGCTGTTTACATTATATATTAATGATTTGGACGAAGGGATTAAATGTAATATCTCCAAATTTGCGGATGACACTAAATTGGGAGGCAGTGTGAACAATGAGGAGGATGCTAGGAGGCTACAGAGTGACTTGGACAGGTTGGGTGAATGGGCAAATGTATGGCAGATGAAGTACAATGTGGATAAATGTGAGGTTATCCACTTTGGTGGTAAAAATAGAGAGGCGGACTATTACCTGAATGGTGGCAGATTAGGGAAAGGGGAGGTGCAACGAGACCTGGGCGTCATGGTACATCAGTCACTGAAGGTGGGAATGCAAGTGCAGCAGGCAGTCAAGAAAGCAAACGGAATGATGGCCTTCATAGTAAGGGGATTTGAGTACAGGAGTAGGGAGGTGATGCTGCAGTTGTACAGGGCCTTGGTGAGGCCACACCTGGAGTATTGTGCGCAGTTTTGGTCTCCTAACTTAAGGAAGGACATTCTTGCTATTGAGGGAGTGCAGCGAAGATTCACTAGATTGATTCCTGGGATGGCCGGACTGACATATCAAGAAAGATTGGGTCAACTGAACTTGTATCCTCTGGAGTTCAGAAGAATGAGGGGGGATCTTATAGAGACATTTAAAATCCTGACTGGTTTAGACAAATTAGATGTGGGCAGAATGTTCCCAATGTTAGGGGAAACTAGAACCAGGGGTCACAGTCTAAGGATTAAGGGGAAGCCATTTAAGACTGAGCTGAGGAGGAACTTCTTCACCCAGAGAGTGGTGAATCTATGGAATTCTCTTCCACAGAAGGCTGTTGAGGCCAGTTCGCTAAATATATTCAAAAGGGAGTTAGATATAACACTCACAACTAGGGGGATCAAGGGGTATGGCGAGAAAGCAGGAATGGGGTACTGAGGTAGCATGTTCAGCCATGAACGCATTGAATGGCGGTGCAGGCTCGAAGGACCGAATGGTCTACTCCTGTACCTATTTTCTATGTTTCTAACTCTACACTAACTCGCGATGGCCCCACCAAGGTGTGCGTTGCTGCGCTGGTGCTGGGTGCGCTGATTCCTGGTGACGCTGCTCCCTCAGAGGCTTCAGGTTCCTCTGAGGAGTTGTCCGGCTCTTCGTCCTGGATCGTGGGGAGGGGGTCGCTCGATGGTCCTGTGGGAGAGTAAAGGCATGATTTAGACATCTGATATTGATGTAGCAGACACATCCTTTTGAGCAGATGATACAAACGATTCTCTATGAACATCATATGCCATTGCTTTCTGAGAGGGATGAAACTATTATGTCACCAGCTTGCTCTAGTGTGCCCGTCCCTCCATCGCCCACTTCCAGATCCTCGTCACCTCCAACAATGTCGTTTGCAGCCTCCTCAGCACTGGTCAATGTTGCTAGGGAAACTGTTCCTCCTCCAGTCAGTGCTCTCTCCCTCTTATTGTGGGCTATCTTTTCCTGCAAGGAGGGACACAAGCGGTGTTTCACCCACAGTGATGGAGTGAGTGTGAATAATCCCTACCATAGAAGCTTTGAGTGAGACGAAGATGGGGTAAGGTGCCAAGAGGAAGGTAGCTCCCTGTGCGTTGTTAGTTGTTGTCACTGCATGACAGTGAGAGCGAGTCTAAGGGGTGCATAGGCAGGATGCTGAAGTGATTCAGTGCAGAGACAGAGATGGATAGGTAAGGGTGCAAGGGAAGTAAGAGTAAGGTGGGATGTGAAGGAGGAGGCTTACAACGCAGAGTGCTGGTGATGAGAAGAGAAGGGAAGCAGATTGAAGGCAAGTGTGATAGGATACTCACTTTTGATGTTCGCACAAGATCATTAAACCTTTTTCGGCACTGGATCCATGAGCGTGCAAATATGGATCTTGCGCTGACCTCCTGAGCAATGCGCAGCCAGGCTGCCTTGGTCTGCTGAGGAGGCTTCCTCCGGCCATCAGGAGGGAAGAGAATCTCCCTGCGCCCTCTGACAGCATCCACAAGAGCATGGAGGGACTCTTTGGTAAACTGAGGAGCTGCCTTGCCTCTGGAAGAAGTCATAGCATATAAATCAAGTCCAGGAATCCACAAGAGAAAGGCTCAGGCTGAATGGCAGCTTTGAAAGCAGCTGCTATTATGACATCATCAGAGGCGGCCAGCTGACCCGATCCCACTCATTGGACCGGCCAGCGCACCTCATTGAAATTACCAAGCTCATCGAATCAAAATCAGCAGCTGATCCCGCCCGAAGCGGCTCCCGAACCCGCCCACCACGCAACCCGACTCCAACCCACCTCGGCAATTAAAATCCAGCTCCTGGAGTCCAAGGGTTAAATTACAAGGGGCAAATACACAAACTAGGATTTAGAAGGTTAATGGATGATTTGATCAAAGTTTTCAAGGTATGAAGGTGAACTGATAGGCTCAATAGAGAGAGACTATTTCCATTGGTTGGGTAGTCTTGGACTAGGGGGCAGAGTCTAAAAATTAGAGCCAAGCCTTTCAGGAGTGAAGTTAGGAAACACTTCTACACAGAAAGGGTGGTAGAGGTTTGGAAATCTCTTCCGCAAAGCTACTAATAACCAAATAACAAGTAACAAATAACCAAGGGTATTAATGAATATGGGGCAAAGGCGGGTATATGGAGTTAGGTCGCAGATCAGCCATGATCTCAGTGAATGGTGGAACAGACTCGAGGGGCTGAATGGCCTCCTCCTGTTCCTATGTTCCTATCTCAAGATCCTTATGGATGAGGAAGGCCATTCGGCCCATCTTAATTCATCCAACCAGAAAGACCCTACTGGGTTTTCGCCTCTACCATTTTATCTGGGTTTTTATCATTACTTGTGTTGACGACAAAATGAAAAGTTCAGCTATCGGTCTTAAACTGACCTTTGACTAGTTTGAACTTATGTGTCCTTGTTCTACTCCCACACCTTAATCTAATGTAGTATTCTGGATGAATCATTTCCATACCCTTAACGATAACAGGTCCTTCTTGGGCTCCTCCATTTGAGATTGAAAGGCTGAGTCTCTCCATTCTTTTCTTATAGCTCAAACCCCCAGCACTGGGATCAATTTCGTGGGTCTCCTCTCTGGCGCTTGAATTGGGTTTTTGGTAACCAGAATTCCTGGACTGGTTCTTAATTGTGATTATGGTTTTCTCAGTAGAGAAACCCACTCCAGAGACTTGAGCACAAAAATCTAGGCTGACGCTCCAGTGCAGTACTGAGGGAGTGCTGCACTGTCGGAGGTGCCGTCTTTCGGATGAGACATTAAACCGAGGCCCCGTCTGCCCTCTCAGGTGGACGTAAAAGATCCCACGGCACTATTTTGAAGAAGAGCAGGGGAGTTATCCCCGGTGTCCTGGGGCCAATATTTATCCCTCAACCAACATCACTGAAAAAAACAGATTATCTGGTCATTAAAAAAAATACTTGCATTTCTACAGCGCCTTTCACGACCTCAGGATGTCCCAAAGTGCTTTAAGAAGAACACAGAAACATAGAAGATAGGAGCAGGAATAGGCCATTCGGCCCCTTGAGCCTGCTCCGCCATTCAATGCGATCATGGCTGATCATCCAACTTCAGTACCCTGTCCCTGCCTTCTCCCCATATCCCTTTAGCCTGAAGAAATATATCTAACTCCTTCTTGAATATATTTAATGAATTGGCCTCAACTGCCTTCTGTGGTAGAGAATTCCACAGGTTCACCACTCTCTGGGTGAAGAAATCCCTCCTCATCTCAGTCCTAAATGGCTTACCCCTTATCCTTAGACTGTGACCCCTGGTTCTGGACTCCCCCGCCATTGGGAACAGCCTTCCTGCATCTAGTCTGTCTAGTCCTGTTAGAATTTTATAAGTTTCAATGAGATCCCCTCTCATTCTTCTAAACTCTAGTGAATATAAGCCTAATCGACCCAATCTCTCTTCATACGTCATTCCTGCCATCCCAGGTATCAGTCTGGTGAATCTTCGCTGCACTCCCTCCATGGCAAGAACATCCTTCCTCAGATAAGGCGACCAAAACTGCACACAATACTCAAGGTGTAGTCTCACCAAGGCCCTGTACAACTGCAGCAAGACATCCTTGCTCCTGTACTCGAATCCTCTCGCTATGAAGACCAACATACCATTTGCCTTCTTAACCGCCTGCTGTACCTGCATGCTTACCTTCAGCGACTGGTGCACAAGGACACCCAGGTCTCGTTGCACTTCCCCTTTTCCCAATCTATTACCGTTCAGATAATAATCTGCCTTCCTGTTTTTGCCACCAAAGTGGATAACCTCGCATTTATCCACATTATACTGCATCTGCCATGTATCTGCCCAATCACCCAACCTGTCCAAATCATACTGGAGTTTCTCTGCATCCTCCTCACAACACACACGCCCACCCAGCTTTGTGTCGTCTGCAAATTTGGAGATATTACATCTAGTTCCCTCGTCTAGATCATTAATATATATTGTGAATAGCTGGGGTCCTAGCACCGATCCCTGCGGTACCCCACTAGTCACTGCCTGCCACTCGGAAAAAGATCCGTTTATTCCAACTCTTTGCTTCCTGTCTGCCAACCAGTTCTCTATCCAAGTCAGTATCTTACCCCCAATCCCATGTGCCTTAACTTTACACGCTAATCTCTTATGCAGGACCTTATCGAAAGCCTTCTGAAAGTCCAAATACACCACATCCACTGGTTCTCCCTTATCTATTCTACCAGTTACATCCTCAAAAAATTCCAGTAGATTAGTCAAGCATGATTTACCTTTTGTAAATCCATGTTGACTTTGTCCGATCCTGTCACTGTTTTCCAAGTGCTCTGCTATTACATCTTTTATAATGGACTCTAGCATTTTCCCCACTATCGATGTCAGGCTTACCGGTCTGTAATTCCCCGTTTTCTCTCTACCACCTTTTTTAAATAGTGGGGTTACATTAGCTACCCTCCAATCCATGGGAACTGTTCCAGAGTCTATAGAATTTTGGAAGATGACCAGCAATGCATCTACTATTTCTAGGGCCACTTCCTTAAGTACCCTAGGATGTAGATTATCAGGCCCTGGGGATTTATCGGCCTTCAATCCCATCAATTTCCCTAACACCATTTCCCTACAAATACTGATTTCATTCAATTCCTCCCTCTCATTAGACCCTATGTTCCCTGACATCTCTGGGAGGTTATTTGTGTCCTCATTTGTGAATACAGAACCAAAGTATGTATTTAATTGGTCTGCCATTTCTTTGTTCCCCATTATAAATTCCCCTGATTCTGACTGCAAGGGACCTACGCTTGACTTCACCAGTCTTTTTCTCTTCACATATCTATAGAAGCTTTTACAGTCAGTTTTTATGTTCCCTGCAAGCTGACTCTCATACTCTATTTCCCCCTCTTAATTAATCCCTTTGTCCTCCTTTGCTGAATCCTAAACTGCTCCCAATCCTCAGGTTTGCTGCTTTTTCTGCCCAATTTATATGTCCTCTCCTCAGATCTTATGCTATCCCTAATTTCCCTTGTTAGCCACGGTTGAGTCACCTTTTTTGTTTTATTTTTATGCCAAACATAAGAAAGAACATAAGAGACAGGAGCAGGAGTCGGCCAATCGGCCCCTGGAGCCTGCTCGGCCCCTCGAGCCTGCTCCGCCCCTTGGCCTCTCGAGCCTGCTCCGCCCCTCGAGCCTGCTCCGCCCCTTGGCCTCTTGAGCCTGCTCCGCCCCTTGGCCCCTCGAGCATGCTCCGCCCCTCGAGCCTGCTCCGCCCCTCGGCCCCTCGAGCCTGCTCCACCATTCAATAAGATCATGGCTGATCCAATCTTGTCCTCAACACCACTTTCCCGCACTCTCCCCATACCCCTTGACTCCCTTGTAATTCAAATGTCTGTCAATCTCCGCCTTGAATATATTCAGTGACTCCGCCTCCACAGCCCTCCGGGGTAGAGAATTCCAAAGATTCACCACCCTCTGAGAGAAGAAATTCATTCTCATCTCCATCTGAAATGGGCGACCCCTTATCCTGAAACTATGCCCCCTAGTTCTAGATACCCCCACTAGGGGAAACACCCTCTCAGCATCCACCCTGTCAAGCCCCCTCAGAATCTTATATATTTCAATAAGATCCCCTCTCATTCTTCTAAACTCCAATGAGTATAGGCCCAACCTGCTCAACCTTTCGTCATACGTCAACCCCTTCATCCCAGGAATCAACCGAGTGAACCTTCTCTGCACTGCCTCCAATACAAGTTTATCCTTCCTTAAATATGGAGACCAAAACTGTACGCAGTACTCCAGGTGCGGTCTCACCAGCGCCCTGTAAAGTTGCATCAAAACTTCCCTACTTTTATGCTCCATACCCCTTGCAATAAAGGCCAACATTCCATTAGCCTTCCTAATTACTTGCTGTACCTGCATGCTAACATTTTGTATTTCATGTACTCGGACCCCCAGATCCCTTTGTACCGCAGCATTTTGTAGTCTCACTCCATTTAAATAATAATTTGCTTTTTCATTCTTCTTTCCAAAGTGGATAACCTCACATTTATCCATATTATACTCCATCTGCCAAATTTTTGCCCACTCACTTATCCTATCTATGTCCCTTTGCAGACTCTTTGTGTCCTCCTCACAACTTGCTTTCCCACCTATCTTTGTATCATCAGCAAATTTGGCTACAGTACACTCGGTCCCTTCATCCAAGTCATTAATATAGATTGTAAATAGTTGAGGCCTCAGCACCGATCCCTGTGGCATCCCACTAGTTACTGGTTGCCAACCAGAAAATGACCCATTTATCCCGACTCTCTGTTTTCTGTTAGTTAGCCAATCCCCTATCCATGCCAAAATATTACCCCCAACCCCGTGCGCTCTTATCTTGTGCAGTAACCTTTTATGTGGCACCTTATCGAATGCCTTCTGGAAATCCAATGCAGCCAATGAAGTACTTTAGAAGTGTAGTCACTGTTGTAATGTAGGAAATTATCACATTGCTATCTGTGGGACATTGCTGTGCGCAAATTGGTTGCTGCGTTTCCTACATTACAACGCTCAAGCCTGCTCTGCCATTCAATAAGATAATGGCTGATCTTCTACCTCATCTCCACCTTCCTGCACTATCCCCATATCTCTTGGTTCCCATAGTATCCAAACCTCTGGGGTAGAGAATTCCAAAGATTCACAGCCCTCTGAGTGAAGAAATTTCTCCTCATCTCAGTCCTAAATGGCCGACCCCTTATTCTGAGACTTTGACCCCTGGTTCTAAACTGCCCAGCCAGGGGAAACATCCTCTCAGCATCTACCCTGTCAAGGTCCTTAAGAATTTTATGCGTTTCAATGAGATCACCTCTCACTCTTCTAAACTCTGGGGAATATAGGCCTCGTCTACTCAATCTCTCCGGATAGGACAATCCCCCCATCCCAGGAATTAGTCTGGTGAACCTTTGTTGCACTCCCTCTAAGGCAAGTATATCCTTCCTTAGGTAAGGAGACCAAAACTGTACACAATACTCCAGGTGTGGTCTCACCAGGGCCCTATATAATTGCAGTAAGACACCTTTACTCTTATACTCAAATCCTTTTGTAATAAAGGCCAACATACCATTTGCTTTCCTAATTGCTTGCTGTACCTGCATGTTACCTTTCAGTGATTCGTGTACAAGGACACCCAGGTCCCTCTGAACACCAACATTTCTCAATCTCTCACGTTAAAAAAATGCCTCATTATGGGGTACTGTGTTCAGTAATGGACACCACACCTCAGGGAGGAGATATTGGCCTCAGAAGCAGATTCATCAGAATTATACCGGAGCTAAAAGGGTTAAATTATGAGGTTAGGTTGTATAAACTCAGTTGTATATCCTTGAGCTTAGACAGTTAAAGGGATATCTAATGGGGGTCTTTCAGTTATAGTGTGAACGTGGCCTGAGAGAGTCTGGGGAGAAATTGCACATGGCCGGGGACGCAAAACAGGCGAAATCTAATTGGTCGCCGGTCTGAAATTTGGTTCCGTTGACTTCCAGAGAACTGAATATTGGTTGTGTGGTCTAACGGGCGGACAGTGTTTCCGCCTGTTTCGTGCCCCTGCCTAAATCCACTTTCATGCCCTCTGTGTCTCGCTGGAACATCAACTGACTGGGGAAGAGTTGCTCCTGGCACTTCCGCGGATATCACAAACTCTAAGAACATATAGATCAGCTGCACAGGAGGGAAGAAGAGGAGGAAGAGGAGCAGAGACACCAGGATACGCCTGATCAGGTATCAGAGCACAACAACCCTTGCAGTCCGTCTGACCTCACTTGCTGCAGCAAGTTTACTATCAACACAAATTACTCAAAGTAACAAAGGCAAACTGTTCTACGGTCTCTTATCTCAGGACACTTCTGAGGTTACACTTGATTAAAAATGTTGCATTAAATAATGGAAAAAAAGGATCCTAGCAACAGAGATCATCAAATGAATCTCTACTCACAGTGATCAAGGTCCCTGCTATTAACAGGAGCGTTCTTGCATCATAGATGTTTCAGATAACAGGGACAAAAGAAGTTCTTACAATTTGAACATAATGATTACCCTTAAATTATAGAGAAGGCAGGTCCCTTCCAAAACCAAAGTACAAAGTAGGCAAGTTGCAGTTGGGTCTATTTGCGTTGCTAAGCTTCTGGAGATAGAAGGCAACGTTCCAGAAATATTGCCTGCAAACTTTTTTAGTGCCCTTCTCCAAACTGACATCAGTCCAATGGAAGCCTGTGCTCCCAGCTTCATCCATACTCGATCTCATAGGAACATAAACATTTTAGCAGAAAGAAGAAAGGAAGAACTTGCATTTCTGTAGCACCTGTCACGTCCTCAGGACATCCCGATACGCTCCACAGGCATTGGATTACTTTTGAAGTCCAGTAATTGTTGTTTGTGCACAATTTAGCTGCTGTGTTTGTCCACATACATACGTGCAATAAGTGACCAGGTCATCTGGTTTGGTGGTGTTGGTTAAGAGATAAATGTTGGCCAATATTTTGAATAGTGTACTGGGATCCTTTACACCCACCTGAATAGGCGGACGGGGCCTTAGTTGAACATCTCATCTGATAGACGAATGTTGGAAATCCAGGTGTGTTCCTCACCGTCCCCCCCTCTCTTCACCTGGATTCCCGATCTGTGCCATCAGCAGGTGAAGAACAATACCAGGAGGGCAAACTTGCAACCTTGTTCCGAATTGTGCTACTGGAAGTTACTCTCGCTGATAGCAAGAAAGAAAGAGTTGCATTTCTATAGCGCCTTTCATGATCTCAGGTCACCCCAAAGCTCTCTACAGCCAATGAAGTACTTTTGAAGTATAGTCACTGTTGTAATGTAGGAAACACGGCAGCCAATACAAACAGCAATGCGATAAATGACCAGATAATCTGCTTTCTAGTGATGTTGATTGAGGGATAAATATTGGACACAGGGAGAACTCCCCTGCTCGTCTTTAAATAGTGCAGTGAGATCTTTTACATCCACCTGAGAGAGCAGATGGGGCCTCAGTTTAACGTCTCATCTGAAATACGGCACCTCCGACAATGCAGCGCTCCCTCAGTATTGACCTCAGACAGTGCAGCGCTCCCTCAGTACTGCCCCTCAGACAGTGCAGCGCTCCCTCAGTGCTGCCCCTCCGACAGTGCAGCGCTCCCTCAGTACTGCCCCTCCGACACTGCGGCGCTCCCTCAGTACTGTCCCTCAGACAGTGCAGCGCTCCCTCAGTACTGCCCCTCCGACAGTGCGGCGCTCCCTCAGTACTGCCCCTCCGACAGTGCGGCGCTCCCTCAGTACTGCCCCTCAGACAGTGCAGCGCTCCCTCAGTACTGCCCCTCCAACAGTGCAGCGCTCCCTCAGTACTGCCCCTCCGACAGTGCTGCGCTCCCTCAGTACTGCCCCTCAGACAGTGCTGCGCTCCCTCAGGACTTCCCCTCAGACAGTGCAGCGCTCCCTCAGTACTGCCCCTCAGACAGTGCTGCGCTCCCTCAGTACTGCCCCTCAGACAGTGCAGCTCTCCCTCAGTACTGACCCTCAGACAGTGCGGCGCTCCCTCAGTACTGCCCCTCTGACAGTGCAGCGCTCCCTCAGTACTGCCCCTCCGACAGTGCGGCGCTCCCTCAGTACTGCCCCTCAGACAGTGCGGCGCTCCCTCAGTACTGCCCCTCCGACAGTGCGGCACTCCCTCAGTACTGCCCCTCCGACAGTGCGACGCTCCCTCAATACTGCCCCTCCGACAGTGCGGCACTCCCTCAGTACTGCCCCTCCAACAGTGCAGCTCTCCCTCAGTACTGACCCTCAGACAGTGCGGCGCTCCTTCAGTACTGCCCCTCCGACAGTGCGACGCTCCCTCAATACTGCCCCTCCGACAGTGCGGCACTCCCTCAGTACTACACTGGGAGTGTCAGCCTGGATTTTGGGCTCAAGTCTCATGGAGAGGGGCTCGAACCCACAACCTACGAACTCAGAGGTGAGGGTACTGCCCACTGAACCACAAAGGTTAACAGGTTGAATTGCCTGCAAACTGCTTTACATTCTTTCAGATTTTTGGTTCTGATGAGATCATCCACTAGCTGTTTGTTGTTAAATCAAGTTGCCCAAAACTTCTGTCTGTGGATTTAAAATAAAATCGACCCACTCGGCTACTGCACTGTCCCCAATTCAATCACTCTACCTTTGACCTGCTATATTTACTTCCCCTGACCTGACTTCACCTGACGAAGGAGCAGCGCTCCGAAAGCTTGTGATTTCAAATAAAACTGTTGGACTATAACCTGGTGTTGTGCGACTTCTCACTTTTGCTATATTTAAAGCATTGAGGACCTAAAGGTGCACAGATTCTCCTGCAAACTAAAAAAATTAGATGAAGGGGAAGTTTCATAACAGTTAGGAAATTCAGAAGATTGTTTAAGGAATAAATGTATTCAGGATTCATGTTAACACGTGTTTCAAAAATTCGCCTGACGTTGTTGGACTTTCCTGCCTTGACTCAGTCTCCTGCATTGCTCTTAATTATTTGCAAATAGACTTGAGATTGCACCCTTTTTAATGAGACCTAATTATGTTGTAAATTGTGATAGCTACAGCTACACACTGGAATAGGATTCAATCTCCAAGTGGAGCAATAATCCAAACTCATTCCCTGTAAGATTCTGTACAAAGTTAATTTAATTAACACAAAAAATAAAGGAATAATAATGACAGCCCTGAGGTTGAATGAAAATCGAGGTAACCCTAACCCTAACCCTAACCCTGACCCGAACCCGAACCCTAACCCCCTAACCCGTACCCTAACCCTAACCCATACCCAAACCCTAACCCCCTAACCCGAACCCCCTAAAATTAACCCTAACCCTAACTCTAACTTTAATCCTAACCCCCTAACCCTAACCCTAACCCAAAACCAAACCGTAACCCTAACACCCTAACGCTAACCCTAACCCTAATCCTAACCCTAAACCTAACCTTAAACCTAACCCTAACCCCCTAACCCGAACCCTAACCCTAACCCCCTAAACCTAACCCTAACCCTCACTCTAACTTTAACCGTAACCCCCTAACCTTAACCCTAACCCTAACTTTAAACCTAACTCTTTCTCTAAACTCTAACCTTAACCCTGACCCTAACCCTGACCCTAACCCTGACCCTAACCCTAACTCTAACTCTAATCCTAACCCTAACCCTAACACTAACTCTAATCCTAACTCTAACACTAAATCTAATCCTAACTTTAACTCTAACCCTAACCCTAACACTAAGGCCAGCACTAACCATACAGGGGTAAATATTACAAGGTAGTGCGGTCAATTTGTGACCCTCTCAATTTTCTGGTTGTTATTTTTAATGACTGGAGGTCAGAAGGGCTGTGGATTGAGCACACTGACCTCTGAAGCCATCGAGCGAGCTACTGTGCCAGGACTCTCTGAGAATTTGCCCACATCTCACAGGTTGGTGCCTAAGAGTTTCTCTTTTCAGATATTAGTCCAGAACTTTCTGGAACAATAACGGTGTGTTAACGACAGTATTGTATACCTGTGAGGTAATAAGAACATAAGAAATAGGAGCAGAAGTAGGCCATTCGGCCCCTCGAGCCTGCTCCGCCATTCAAGAAGATTCAACCTCATCTCCACTTTCCTGCACTATCCCCATATCCCTTGATTCACTTAATATTCAAAAATCTATCGATCTCTGTCTTGAATATACTCAATGACTGAGCCTCCACAGCCCTCTGGGGCAGAGAATTCCAAAGATTCACCACCCTCTGAGTGAAGAAATTTCTCCTCATCTCAGTCCTAAATGGCCAACCCCTTATTCTGAGACTGTGACCCCTGGTTCTAGACTCCCCAGCCAGGGGAAACATCCTCCCTGCATCTACCCTCTCAAGCCCTGTAAGAATTTTGTATGTTTCAATGAGATCACCTCTCATTCTTCTAAACTCTAGAGAATATAGGCCTAGTCTACTCAATCTCTCCTCATAGGACAATCCCCCCATCCCAGGAACCAGTCTGGTGAACCTTCATTGCACTCCCTCTATGGCAAGTATATCCTTCCTTAGGTAAGGAGACCAAAACCTGTACACAATACTCCAGGTGTGGTCTCACCAGGGCACTTTATAATTGCAGTAAGACGTCTTTACTCTTATACTCAAATCCTCTTGTAATAAAGGCCAACATATCATTTGCTTTCCTAATTGCTTGCTGTACCTGCATGTTAACCTTCAGTGATTCATGTACAAGGACACCCAGGTCCCTCTGAACACCAACATTTCCCAATCTCTCACCATTTAAACAATACTCTGCTTTTCTATTTTTCCTACCAGAGTGGATAACTTCACATTTCTCCACATTATATTCCATTTGCCACCTTCTTGCCCAATCACTTAGCCTGTCTATATCGTCTTGAATCCTCCTTGCATCCTCCTCACAACTTACATTCCCACCCAGCTTTGTATCATCAGCAAACTTGGAAATATTACATTTGGCCCCCTCATCCAAATCATTGATATATATTGTGAATAGCTGAGGCCCAAGCACTGATCCTTGAGGTACCCCACTAGTCACAGCCTGCCACCCCAAAAATGACCCGTTTATTCCTACTCTCTGTTTGCTGTCTGTTAACCAATCCTCAATCCATGCTAATATATTACCCCCAATCCTAGGAGCCCTAAATTTGTTTGATAACCTCTTGTGTGGCACCTTATCGAATGCCTTCTGAAAATCCAAATATACCACATCCACTGGTTCCCCCTTATCTATTCTGCTAGGTTCAACCTCAAAAAACTCTAACAGATTCGTCAAACATGATTTCCCTTTCATAAATCCGTGTTGACTCTGCCCAATCCTATTATTATTTTCTAAGTGCCCTGTTATCACGTCCTTAATAATAGCTTCAAGCATTTTCCCTACTACTGATGTCAGGCTAACTGGTCTGTAGTTCCCCATTTTCTCTCACCCTCCTTTTTTTAAATAGTGGGGTTACATTTGCTACCTTCCAATCCGTGAGAACCATTCTAGAATCTATGGAATTTTGGAAGGTGACGACCAACGCATCCACTATCTCTATGTCCAAATCTTTCAAAACCCTAGGATGTAGGCCGTCAGGTCCAGGGGATTTATCGGTGACGAGTGCCATTAACTTCTCCAGTACTTTTTTTTACTAATACTAATTTCTATCAGTTCCTCATTCTCGCTAGACCCTCAGTTCTCCACTCAGTACTGCCCTTCCGACAGGGCAACGCTCCCTTAGTACTGCCGTTCCGACAGTGCAGCGCTCCCTCAGTACTGCTCCTCCGACAGTGCAGCGCTCCCTCTGTACTGCCCCTCCGACAGTGCAGCGCTCCCTCAGTACTGCCCCTCCAACAATGCAGCACTCCCTCAGTACTGCACCTCCAACAGTGCTGCACTCCTTCAGTACTGACGCTCCGACAGTGCACCACTCCCTCAGTACTGACCCTCCAACAGTGCAGCACTCCCTCAGTATTGCCCCTCCATCAGTGCAGCACTCCCTCAGTACTGCCCCTCTGACAGGGCAGCGCTCCCTCAGTACTGACGCTCCGACAGTGCAGCGCTCCCTCAGTACTGCCCCTCCGTCAGTGCAGCACTCCCTCAGTACTGCCCCTCCGACAGAGCAGCGCACCCTCAGTACTGCCCCTCCGACAGTGCAGCACTCCCTCAGTACTGCCCCTCTGTCAGTGCAGCACTCCCTCATTACTACCCCTCTGTCAGTGCAGTGCCCCCTTAGTACTGGCCGTCCGACAGCGCACGCTTACTCAGTACTGCCCCTCCAACAGTGTGGCGCTCCCTCAGTACTGCCCCTCCGACAGTGTGGCGCTCCCTCAGTACTGCCCCTCCGACAGTGCGGCACTCCCTCAGTACTGCCCCTCCAACAGTGCTGCACTCCCTCAGTACTGCCCCTCCGACAGTGCAGCGCTCCCTCAGTACTGCCCCTCCGACAGTGCGGCCCTCCCTCAGTACTGCCCCTCCGACAGTGCGGCGCTCCCTCAGTACTGCCCCTCCGACAGTGCGGCGCTCCCTCAGTACTGCCCCTCCGACAGTGCGGCCCTCCCTCAGTACTGCCCCTCCGACAGTGTGGCGCTCCCTCAGTACTGTCCCTCCGACAGTGTGGCGCTCCCTCAGTACTGCCCCCTGACAGTGTGGCGCTCCCTCAGTACTGCCCCTCCGACAGTGCGGCGCTCCCTCAGTACTGCCCCTCCGACAGTGCAGCACTCCCTCAGTACTGCCCCTCCGACAGTGCAGCACTCCCTCAGTACTGCCCCTCCGACAGTGCAGCACTCCCTCAGTACTGCCCCTCCGACAGTGCGGCGCTCCCCCAGTACTGCCCCTCCAACAGTGTGGCGCTCCCTCAGTACTGCAATGGGAGTGTCAGCCTAGATTTTGTGCTCAAGTCTCCAGAGTGGGATTTCAACCCACGACCTACTGACCCAGCATTAATTAATAAATAAGCTCTCTGTAGAGCAGGATAAAATATTGTGTAATCTTCAACAGACCAACGAGGGGAATTTTGGCTGATCTTCCGGTGATTGGTTGAGTAATAGTAAAAACAAAAAACATCGTTAAATGACTGTGCACTTTTTTCTGCAGTGAGGAAGGAGGAAACAGATGCAAAAATAAGTTTGACACATTTAATTGCATTGTCTGGTATTCTGAAAATGTTATACAATTTTTAAGGAAGTTGTCTCTTACGGTTAGTATCTGGTTGTATTGTTCATTGTAGTTGAGCAACAATGAGTCAGGTGAAATCAGACACTGGGTGGATCTCATAGTGGGCCTGCAGGCTGGGGTGAGTAATGTAAAAGCTGTAAGGGTTTCTGTCCCGTGTGTGGCTCTGTGCTCAGCCTGGGTGCTAGTGCGGGGTTAGGCCTTGTTGCCTGTTCTGGTCTCCAGCCAGTCTGGGAGCACTAGACACCTGTGAGTGGTTCGACCCACTCGCCCTTACGGTTCTGACACTGGACTTAGATGCGAGAGCAGTAATGGAGAGAAAACTCAGGTAGACCTGGTTGAATGGTACGAAATGGAAAATCTTTATTGCATATTATTCAAGATTACGAAATACATGTCATAAGCACAGATTAATGACAGTACAATCTTACACGCAGTTATATAACTAATTTCAGGGAAACGAGGAACAAACGACACATCGTAAATGGGGGCACACATTACAATTATCCTTAAAAACTTAAACCCTCCCCTATCAATACCTGCTCTAAACTAGACTTGTAGGATCGAGACTCATGCTCACCACTCGTGATAACTCGGAGAATTCCGAGAACTCTGATCGGATGTTTTTCACCGCAGCACCTGATCACCCACGTGTTGATCAGGGGTCTCTGTACCCCACTTGTTTACTCGTTTCTGCTCCGGCTAGCAGGCTGGACCGTCTGCTGTCATGAAGATCTGTGTTGTCCTCGGAGTTCCGACACGACTCGAAAAATAGTCTTCCTGTGCCCTCGCACCGATTCGATAAAACTCAAAGAAGAGTCTTCCGATGCCAGTTCTGTAGAACTCAAAGATGGTCTTCCTGGGCAAGGAAAGTGTCTATTCGACCTACAGGCGCGGTCGGGGCTTACTGACCGTGGCGATACGTATGGTCGTCTTCTTCTCTTCTCATCTCATCTCATCTCATCTCATCTCATCTCGGGCCTTCAGTTCCAACACCGTTTACCGACTTCTCGGGATGGTGTGCCCGTTCCAAGGCTTCACAGCCCGGTTCCACACAGATCTTCGCGGCAAGCCACGAGGCAGATCCTGGCGGATCGTAAAGTTCAACAGTCTTTAAAGCTGCAAGAGGCAGAGACACGAGGCAAGCGGCAAGGAGTCGAAAGGATAAGAGCACAAGAGCAGCCACGAGGATAAGAGAAAGATGGACGGTTGGAGCTTGCAGTTATAGTGCAAAACTCTTCCTTTTCCCGCCCAACCTTAATGTCTTTTCTTTTGTTAGGGTTTTGGCGCCCAAATTTGTTGTATAGGGTGATCTCCGTTTTAATGGGTTTCGGGGATACTCGTAACTGTCTGAGTACCTGTTAATATTTCTCCCATTGTGTAATCGGTCGGTGTTCTCCCTGGAGGGGTTTTGGGGCTTCCAAATGTTTTCTGTAACTACCCGCTAACGGCTCTCTCATCGTAGAGTCGTGGGGATTTTGCATATTAATGTCTTTGGATGGGTTCTTGATCACTTGGTACAATAGTCCTTATTCGCATCTGGGAGACCGGTTTCGGTATTTATGTGTATACTGCAAACCCATGATGTCTCGTGTATTATCTCAAATGTACTGAGTCTTGATCGATCTCGCACAAATGTTTATTGGAACGCCATCTTGTCTGCTTATCGAAAAGTCTAGAATGTTCTGCCACGAGGCGTGGCGGCCATTTTACAGGCTGCTTGTGTCCACTTTGAAAACCTGACAGCATTCTGCTGAAATAAAGCTGTTTGAACGAAACTATGTGTTTTCTCCTTATTTATAAAATCGCGATATATTGCGAATTCTACAAAGCTAAGAAGCAAATTTTTATGACGTGATCAAAGAGTTTGTTATCCGTAGCCTCACGAATAGATACCGATCAAGAACCATTAATATACTAGCATGGATTGAGGATTGGTTAAAGGACAGAAAACAGAGAGTAGGAAATAAACGGGTTATTTTTGGGTTGGCAGGCTGTAACTAGTGGGTTACCGCAAGAATCAGTGCTTGGGTCTCAGCTATTCACAATCTATATCAATGACTTAGGTGAGGAGACCGAGTGTAATGTATCCAAGTTTGCTGATGATACAAAGCTGGGTGGGAATGTAAGTTGTGAGGAAGATGCAAGGAGGCTTCAAGAGGATATAGACAGGCTAAGTGAGTGGGAAAGAACATGGCAAATGGAATAAAATGTGGAGAAATGTGAAGTTATCCACTTTGGTAGGAAAAATAGAAAAGCAGAGATTTTTTTTTCTCTCTCACATGGCAGCTGTTGATCATCCTGCCATCGCCATTTACACTTCATCTAGAGCCATCTTTTGTTTCTTAACTTGTCCCATTACCATCTCCTTTTGCCTTGCACCATCTCTTAATGTCCTTTAATCTCTCCTGCCTTCCATCCTATCACAGACCTTCCCTTTTGTTCTTTCCTCCCCTCCCCCCTTTCCCAGCCCCTGCACTTGCTTAAAAACCTGTTCCATCTCCAGCTTTTTCCAGTTCTGACGAAAGGTCATCGACCTGAAACGTTAACTCTGTTTCTCTCTCCACAGATGCTGCCTGACCTGCTGAGTGTCTCCAGCATTTTCTGTTTTTATTTGTAATGTATCCAAGTTTGCTGACAATACAAAGCTAGATGGGAAAGTAAGCTGTGAAAAGGACGCAAAGAGGCTGCAAAGGGATATAGATAGGCTAAGTGAGTGGACAAGAACATGGCAGATGGAGTATCATGTGGGGAAATGTAAAACTATCCACTTTGGTCAGAAGAATAGAAAACCAGAATATTTTTTAAAAGGTGAGAGACTAGTAAATGTTGGTATTCCAAGGGATTTGGGTGTCCTTGTACACAGATCACTGAAAGTTAACATGCAGGTACAGCAAGCAATTAGGAAGGCAAATGGTATGTTGGACTTTATTGCAAGGAGGTTGGAGTACAAGAGTAAGGAAGTGAGACCACACTTGGAGAACAGTGTACAGTTTTGGTCTCTGCACCAAAGGAAGGATATACTTGCCTTAGAGGTGGTGCAACAAAGGTTCACGAGATTGATTCCTGGGATGAGAGAGTTGTCCTATGAGGAGAGATTGAGTAGAATGGGCATATACTCTCTGGAGTTCAGAAGAATGAGAGGTGATCTCCTTGAAATGTAGAAAATTCTTAGAGGGGTTGACAAGGTAGATGCTGAGAGGCTGTTTCCCCTGGCTGGACAGTCTAGAAGTAGGAGTCATAGACTCAGGATAAGGGGTTGGCCATTTAGGACTGAGATGAGGAGAAATTTCTTCACTCAGAGGGTGGTGGATCTTTGGAATTCTCTACCCCAGAGGGCTGTGGAGGCTCAGTCGTTGAGTATATTCAAGACAGAGATCAATAGATTTTTGGACACTAAGGGAATCAAGGGATATGGGGGGTCGGGCGGGAAAGTGGAGTTAATGTAGAAGATCAGCCATGATCTTATTGAATGGTGGAGCAGGCTCGAGGGGCCGTATGTTCTTATTTGCCTGGGTAAAAAAAAAGGCTTTGGAGAGGGTGCAGAGGGCATTTACGAGAACAGTACCAGGGATGAGGGACTGCCAGCCAGTCTCTTGTTGCTCTGAGAAGGTGCTGGTGGACCTTCTCCTGAAGTGTCAGAGGGCGATTAAGATTCAACCAGGTTGGTGTGGGACTGGAGTCACATATAGGCCAGACCGGGTGAGGACGGCAGGTTTCCTTCCCTAAAGGACATTCGTGAACCAGATGGGTTTTTACGACAATCCGACAGCTTCGTGGTCAGTTTTACTGAGACCAGCTTTTTATTTCCAGATTTCTAAAACTGAATTCAAATTCTCAAACTGCCCTGAGTGGGATTATGAACTCATGTTCTCTGAATCACTACTCCAGCAACATAACCACTACACTACTGTACCTATCCACCCTGTTCCTTTTTGAAACCCATGGAGGTTTCATGTTCTACCACACGTGCCAGCAATCTGTTCCACAAAATGACCATCCTGATACTGAAAAACATCCTCTGGCATTTCCTATTTTCTTTTCTTCTCCTATATTGGTAAATATGACCCCTTCTGCTTCAACTCTCTACACAACATGAAAAGCATCCTTGGATCCAATTTGTCCAAACATTTCACAATTTCTATCATATCCTCTTCTTATTTCAAGGGAGAAATGAACCAGGGTTGTCAATCTTTTCTCAAACGTCATTCATAGAACATAGAACATAGAACAGTACAGCACAGTACAGGCCCTTCGGCCCTCGATGTTGTGCCGAGCATTGTCCGAGACCAAGATCAAGCTATCACACTCCCTATCACTCTGGTGTGCTCCATGTGCTTATCCAATAACCGCTTGAAAGTTCCTAAAGTGTCCGACTCCACTATCACAGCAGGCAGTCCATTCCACACACCAACCACTCTCTGAGTAAAGAATCTACCTCGGACATCCCTTCTATATCTCCCCCCATGCACCTTATAGTTATGCCCCCTTGTAACAGCTGCCTCTACCTGAGGAAATAGTCTCTGAACATCCACTCTATCTATCCCCCTCATCATCTTATAAACCTCTATTAAGTCGCCTCTCATCCTCCTCCGCTCTAAAGAGAAAAGCCCCAACTCCCTCAATCTTTCCTCATAAGACCTCCCCCCCAAACCAGGCAGCATCCTGGTAAATCTCCTTTGCACTCTTTCCAATGCTTCCACGTCCTTCCTATAGTGAGGTGACCAGAACTGCACACAATATTCCAAATGTGGTCTCACCAAGGTCCTGTACAGTTGCAGCATAACCTCACGGTTCTTAAACTCAAACCCTCTGTTAATAAACGCCAACACACCATAGGCCTTCTTTACTGCTCTATCCACTTGAGTGGCAACCTTCAGAGATCTGTGGATATGAACCCCCAGATCCCTCTGCTCCTCCACGTTCCTCAGAACCCTGCCGTTGACCCTGTAATCCTTATTCAAATTTGCCCTACCAAAATGAATCACCTCGCACTTATCAGGGTTAAATTCCATCTGCCATTTTTCGGCCCAGCTCTGCATCCTATCAATGTCTCTTTGCAGCCTACAACTGCCCTCCACCTCATCCACTGCTCCACCAATCTTGGTGTCATCAGCAAATTTACTGATCCACCCTTCAGTCCCCTCCTCCAAGTCATTGATAAAAATCACAAACAGCAAAGGACCCAGCACCGACCCCTGTGGCACACCGCTGGTAACTGGTCTCCAGTCCGAAAATGTTCCATCCACCACCACCCTCTGCCTTCTATGAGATAGCCAGTTACTTATCCAATCGGCCAAATTTCCCTCTATCCCACAACTCCTTACTTTCTTCATGAGACGACCATGGGGAACCTTATCAAACGCCTTACTAAAATCCATGTATACGACATCAACTGCTCTACCTTCATCTACACACTTAGTTACCTCCTCAAAGAATTCAATCAAATTTGTTAGGCAAGACTTACCCTTCACGAATCCGTGTTGACTATCCCTGATTAAGTTGCCCCTTTCCAAATGGTCATAAATCCTATCCCTCAGGACCTTTTCCATTATCTTACCAACCACCGAAGTAAGACTAACCGGCCTATAATTACCAGGGTAATTCCTATTTCCTTTCTTGAAGAGAGGAACAACATTCGCCACTCTCCAGTCCTCTGGCACCATCCCCGTGGACAGTGAGGACCCAAAGATCAAAGCCAGAGGCTCTGCAATCTCCTCCCTTGCCTCCCAAAGAATCCTAGGATATATCCCATCTGGCCCAGGGGACTTATCGACCCTCAGGTTCTTCAAAATTGCTAAAACATCTTCCCTCAGAACATCTACCACCTCCAGCCTATCCACCTTTATCACACTCTCATCCTCAAGAACATGGCCCCTCTCCTCGGTGAACACTGACGAAAAGTATTCATTCATCACCTCTCCTATCTCTTCTGACTCCATGCACAAGTTCCCACTACTGTCCTTGACCGGCCCTACCCTCACCCTGGTCATTCTTTTATTTCTCACATAAGAGTAAAAAGCCTTGGGGTTTTTCTTGATCCGACCCGCCAAGGACTTCTCATGCCCCCTCCTAGCTCTCCTAAGCTCTTTTTTTAGCTCATTCCTTGCTACCTTGTACCACTCAATCGACCCAACTGAACCTTGTTTTCTCATCCTTACATATGCTTCCTTTAAGTTGTTGAATCCATCATGTAACCCTTCTCTGTACCCACTCCAACAACTGAATATCCTTCTCTGTACCCCCTCCAACAACTGAATATCCTTCTCTGTACCCCCTCCAACAACTGAATATCCTTCTCTGTACCGTCTCCAAAACTGAATATCCTTCTCTGTACCCCTCCAATAACTGAATATCCTTCTCTGTACCCCATCCAACAACTGATATCCTTCTCTGTACCTCCTCCAACAACTGAATATCCTTCTCTGTACCCCTCCAACAACTGAATATCCTTCTCTGTACCCCCTCCAACAACTGAATATCCTTCTCTGTACCCCCTCCAACAACTGAATATCCTTCTCTGTACCCCTCCAACAACTGAATATCCTTCTCTGTACCCCCTCCAATAACTGAATATCCTTCTCTATACCCCCTCCAACAACTGAATATCCTTCTCTGTACCCCCTCCAACAACTGAATATCCTTCTCTGTACCTCCTCCAATAACTGAATATCCTTCTCTGTACCCCCTCCAACAACTGAATATCCTTCTCTGTACCCCTCCAACAACTGAATATCCTTCTCTGTACCCCCTCCAACAACTCAATATCCTTCTCTGTACCCCCTCCAATAACTGAATATCCTTCTCTGTACTCCCTCCAATAACTGAATATCCTTCTCTGTACCTTCTCCAATAACTGAATATCCTTCTCTGTACTCCCTCCAACAACTGAATATCCTTCTCTGTACCCCCTCCAATAACTGAATATCCTTCTCTGTACCCCCTCCAATAACTGAATATCCTTCTCTGTACTCCCTCCAACAACTGAATATCCTTCTCTGTACTCCCTCCAACAACTGAATATCCTTCTCTGTACCCCCTCCAACAACTCAATATCCTTCTCTGTACCCCCTCCAATAACTGAATATCCTTCTCTGTACTCCCTCCAATAACTGAATATCCTTCTCTGTACCTTCTCCAATAACTGAATATCCTTCTCTGTACTCCCTCCAACAACTGAATATCCTTCTCTGTACCCCCTCCAATAACTGAATATCCTTCTCTGTACCCCCTCCAATAACTGAATATCCTTCTCTGTACTCCCTCCAACAACTGAATATCCTTCTCTGTACTCCCTCCAACAACTGAATATCCTTCTCTGTACCCCCTCCAACAACTCAATATCCTTCTCTGTACCCCCTCCAATAACTGAATATCCTTCTCTGTACTCCCTCCAATAACTGAATATCCTTCTCTGTACCCCTCCAATAACTGAATATCCTTCTCTGTACCTCTCCAATAACTGAATATCCTTCTCTGTACCTCCTCCAACAACTGAATATCCTTCTCTGTACCCCCTCCAATAACTGAATATCCTTCTCTGTACCTCCCTCCAACAACTGAATATCCTTCTCTGTACCCCCTCCAACAACTGAATATCCTTCTCTGTACCTCCTCCAATAACTGAATATCCTTCTCTGTACCCCCTCCAACAACTGAATATCCTTCTCTGTACCTCCTCCAATAACTGAATATCCTTCTCTGTACCCCTCCAATAACTGAATATCCTTCTCTGTACCCCCTCCAATAACTGAATATCCTTCTCTGTACCCTCTCCAATAACTGAATATCCTTCTCTGTACCCTCTCCAATAACTGAATATCCTTCTCTGTACCCTCTCCAATAACTGAATATCTTCTCTGTACCCTCTCCAATAACTGAATATCCTTCTCTGTACGCTCTCCAATAACTGAATATCCTTCTCTGTACCCCTCCAATAACTGAATATCCTTCTCTGTACCTCCTCCAATAACTGAATATCCTTCTCTGTACCCCTCCAACAACTGAATATCCTTCTCTGTACCCCCTCCAATAACTGAATATCCTTCTCTGTACCCCTCCAATAACTGAATATCCTTCTCTGTACCCCTCCAACAACTGAATATCCTTCTCTGTACCCCCTCCAACAACTGAATATCCTTCTCTGTACCTCCTCCAACAACTGAATATCCTTCTCTGTACCCCTCCAACAACTGAATATCCTTCTCTGTACCCCTCCAACAACTGAATATCCTTCTCTGTACCCCCTCCAATAACTGAATATCCTTCTCTGTACCCCTCCAACAACTGAATATCCTTCTCTGTACCCCCTCCAATAACTGAATATCCTTCTCTGTACCCCCTCCAACAACTGAATATCCTTCTCTGTACTCCCTCCAACAACTGAATATCCTTCTCTGTACCCCTCCAACAACTGAATATCCTTCTCTGTACCCCCTCCAATAACTGAATATCCTTCTCTGTACCCCCTCCAACAACTGAATATCCTTCTCTGTACCCCTCCAATAACTGAATATCCTTCTCTGTACCTCCTCCAACAACTGAATATCCTTCTCTGTACCCCCTCCAATAACTGAATATCCTTCTCTGTACCCCCTCCAACAACTGAATATCCTTCTCTGTACCCCTCCAACAACTGAATATCCTTCTCTGTACCCCTCCAACAACTGAATATCCTTCTCTGTACCCCCTCCAATAACTGAATATCCTTCTCTGTACCCCTCCAATAACTGAATATCCTTCTCTGTACCTCCTCCAATAACTGAATATCCTTCTCTGTACCCCTCCAATAACTGAATATCCTTCTCTGTACCCCTCCAACAACTGAATATCCTTCTCTGTACCCCCTCCAATAACTGAATATCCTTCTCTGTACCCCCTCCAATAACTGAATATCCTTCTCTGTACCCCCTCCAACAACTGAATATCCTTCTCTGTACCCCCTCCAATAACTGAATATCCTTCTCTGTACCCCTCCAACAACTGAATATCCTTCTCTGTACCCCCTCCAATAACTGAATATCCTTCTCTGTACCCCCTCCAATAACTGAATATCCTTCTCTGTACCCTCTCCAACAACTGAATATCCTTCTCTGTACCCCCTCCAATAACTGAATATCCTTCTCTGTACCCCCTCCAATAACTGAATATCCTTCTCTGTACCCTCTCCAATAACTGAATATCCTTCTCTGTACCCCCTCCAACAACTGAATATCCTTCTCTGTACCCCCTCCAATAACTGAATATCCTTCTCTGTACCCCCTCCAATAACTGAATATTCTTCTCTGTACCCTCTCCAATAACTGAATATCCTTCTCTGTACCCCCTCCAAAACTGAATATCCTTCTCTGTACCCCTCCAAGAACTGAATATCCTTCTCTGTACCCCTCCAATAACTGAATATCCTTCTCTGTACCCTCTCCAATAACTGAATATCCTTCTCTGTACCCCCTCCAATAACTGAATATCCTTCTCTGTACCCCCTCCAATAACTGAATATTCTTCTCTGTACCCTCTCCAATAACTGAATATCCTTCTCTGTACCCCCTCCAACAACTGAATATCCTTCTCTGTACCCCCTCCAATAACTGAATATCCTTCTCTGTACCCCCTCCAATAACTGAATATTCTTCTCTGTACCCCTCCAATAACTGAATATCCTTCTCTGTACCCCCTCCAATAACTGAATATCCTTCTCTGTACCCTCTCCAATAACTGAATATCCTTCTCTGTACCCCCTCCAATAACTGAATATCCTTCTCTGTACCCCCTCCAATAACTGAATATCCTTCTCTGTACCCCCTCCAATAACTGAATATCCTTCTCTGTACCCCTCCAATAACTGAATATCCTTCTCTGTACCCCCTCCAATAACTGAATATCCTTCTCTGTACCCCTCCAACAACTGAATATCCTTCTCTGTACCCCTCCAACAACTGAATATCCTTCTCTGTACCCCCTCCAACAACTGAATATCCTTCTCTGTACCCCTCCAATAACTGAATATCCTTCTCTGTACCCCCTCCAACAACTGAATATCCTTCTCTGTACCTCCTCCAATAACTGAATATCCTTCTCTGTACCCCCTCCAATAACTGAATATCCTTCTCTGTACCCCTCCAACAACTGAATATCCTTCTCTGTACCCCCTCCAATAACTGAATATCCTTCTCTGTACCCCCTCCAACAACTGAATATCCTTCTCTGTACCCCCTCCAACAACTGAATATCCTTCTCTGTACCCCCTCCAATAACTGAATATCCTTCTCTGTACCCCTCCAATAACTGAATATCCTTCTCTGTACCCCTCCAATAACTGAATATCCTTCTCTGTACCCCCTCCAATAACTGAATATCCTTCTCTGTACCCCCTCCAATAACTGAATATCCTTCTCTGTACCCCCTCCAATAACTGAATATCCTTCTCTGTACCCCCTCCAACAACTGAATATCCTTCTCTGTACCCCCTCCAATAACTGAATATCCTTCTCTGTACCCCCTCCAATAACTGAATATCCTTCTCTGTACCCCCTCCAATAACTGAATATCCTTCTCTGTACCCCTCCAATAACTGAATATCCTTCTCTGTACCTCCTCCAACAACTGAATATCCTTCTCTGTACCCCTCCAACAACTGAATATCCTTCTCTGTACCCCCTCCAATAACTGAATATCCTTCTCTGTACCTCCTCCAATAACTGAATATCCTTCTCTGTACCCCTCCAACAACTGAATATCCTTCTCTGTACCCCTCCAACAACTGAATATCCTTCTCTGTACCCCTCCAACAACTGAATATCCTTCTCTGTACCCCCTCCAACAACTGAATATCCTTCTCTGTACCCCTCCAATAACTGAATATCCTTCTCTGTACCCCTCCAACAACTGAATATCCTTCTCTGTACCCCTCCAATAACTGAATATCCTTCTCTGTACCCCTCCAACAACTGAATATCCTTCTCTGTACCCCCTCCAACAACTGAATATCCTTCTCTGTACCCCCTCCAATAACTGAATATCCTTCTCTGTACCCCTCCAATAACTGAATATCCTTCTCTGTACCCCTCCAACAACTGAATATCCTTCTCTGTACCCCCTCCAATAACTGAATATCCTTCTCTGTACCCCTCCAATAACTGAATATCCTTCTCTGTACCCCTCCAATAACTGAATATCCTTCTCTGTACCCCTCCAATAACTGAATATCCTTCTCTGTACCCCTCCAATAACTGAATATCCTTCTCTGTACCCCTCCAATAACTGAATATCCTTCTCTGTACCCCTCCAATAACTGAATATCCTTCTCTGTACCCCTCCAATAACTGAATATCCTTCTCTGTACCCCTCCAACAACTGAATATCCTTCTCTGTACCCCCTCCAATAACTGAATATCCTTCTCTGTACCCCTCCAATAACTGAATATCCTTCTCTGTACCCCTCCAACAACTGAATATCCTTCTCTGTACCCCCTCCAATAACTGAATATCCTTCTCTGTACCTCCTCCAACAACTGAATATCCTTCTCTGTACCCCCTCCAATAACTGAATATCCTTCTCTGTACCCCTCCAATAACTGAATATCCTTCTCTGTACCCCTCCAACAACTGAATATCCTTCTCTGTACCCCCTCCAACAACTGAATATCCTTCTCTGTACCCCCTCCAATAACTGAATATCCTTCTCTGTACCCCTCCAACAACTGAATATCCTTCTCTGTACCCCCTCCAATAACTGAATATCCTTCTCTGTACCTCCTCCAACAACTGAATATCCTTCTCTGTACCCCTCCAATAACTGAATATCCTTCTCTGTACCCCTCCAATAACTGAATATCCTTCTCTGTACCTCCTCCAACAACTGAATATCCTTCTCTGTACCCCCTCCAACAACTGAATATCCTTCTCTGTACCCCCTCCAATAACTGAATATCCTTCTCTGTACCCCTCCAATAACTGAATATCCTTCTCTGTACCCCTCCAATAACTGAATATCCTTCTCTGTACCCCCTCCAATAACTGAATATCCTTCTCTGTACCCCTCCAACAACTGAATATCCTTCTCTGTACCCCTCCAATAACTGAATATCCTTCTCTGTACCCCTCCAATAACTGAATATCCTTCTCTGTACCCCTCCAACAACTGAATATCCTTCTCTGTACCCCCTCCAACAACTGAATATCCTTCTCTGTACCTCCTCCAACAACTGAATATCCTTCTCTGTACCCCTCCAATAACTGAATATCCTTCTCTGTACCCCTCCAACAACTGAATATCCTTCTCTGTACCTTCTTCCAATAACTGAATAACCTTCTCTGTACCCCTCCAATAACTGAATATCCTTCTCTGTACCCCTCCAATAACAGAATATCCTTCTCTGTACCCCTCCAACAACTGAATACCTTCTCTGTACCCCTCCAACAACTGAATATCCTTCTCTGTACCTCCCTCCAATAACTGAATATCCTTCTCTGTACCCCTCCAACAACTGAATATCCTTCTCTGTACTCCCTCAACAATAACTGAATATCCTTCTCTGTACTCCCTCCAACAACTGAATATCCTTCTCTGTACCCCTCCAACAACTGAATATCTTCTCTGTACCCCTCCAACTACTGATAGCCTTCTCTGTACCCCCTCCAACAACTGAATTCCTTCTCTGTACCCCCTCCAATAACTTGAATATCCTTCTCTGTACCCGCGCCAATAACTGAATATCCTTCCTCTGTACCCCTCCAATAACTGAATATCCTTCTCTGTACCCCTCCAATAACTGAATATCCTCTCTGTTCCCCCCATACTGAATATCCTTCTCTGTAACCTCTGCAATAACTGAATATCCTTCTCTGTACCCCTCCAATACTGAATATCCTTCTCTGTACCCCTCCAATAACTGAATATCCTTCTCTGTACCCCTCCAACAACTGAATATCCTTCTCTGTACCCCCTCCAATAACTGAATATCCTTCTCTGTACCCCCTCCAATAACTGAATATCCTTCTCTGTACCCCTCCAATAACTGAATATCCTTCTCTGTACCCCTCCAATAACTGAATATCCTTCTCTGTACCCTCCTCCAATAACTGAATATCCTTCTCTGTACCCCTCCAATAACTGAATATCCTTCTCTGTACCCCTCCAACAACTGAATATCCTTCTCTGTACCCCCTCCAACAACTGAATATCCTTCTCTGTACCCCTCCAATAACTGAATATCCTTCTCTGTACCCCTCCAACAACTGAATATCCTTCTCTGTACCCCTCCAACAACTGAATATCCTTCTCTGTACCCCCTCCAACAACTGAATATCCTTCTCTGTACCCCCTCCAACAACTGAATATCCTTCTCTGTACCCCTCCAATAACTGAATATCCTTCTCTGTACCCCTCCAACAACTGAATATCCTTCTCTGTACCCCTCCAATAACTGAATATCCTTCTCTGTACCCCCTCCAACAACTGAATATCCTTCTCTGTACCTCCTCCAACAACTGAATATCCTTCTCTGTACCCCTCCAATAACTGAATATCCTTCTCTGTACCTCCTCCAAGAACTGAATATCCTTCTCTGTACCCCTCCAATAACTGAATATCCTTCTCTGTACCTCCTCCAACAACTGAATATCCTTCTCTGTACCCCTCCAATAACTGAATATCCTTCTCTGTACCCCTCCAATAACTGAATATCCTTCTCTGTACCCCTCCAATAACTGAATATCCTTCTCTGTACCCCTCCAACAACTGAATATCCTTCTCTGTACCTCCTCCAATAACTGAATATCCTTCTCTGTACCCCCTCCAACAACTGAATATCCTTCTCTGTACCCCTCCAATAACTGAATATCCTTCTCTGTACCCCTCCAATAACTGAATATCCTTCTCTGTACCCCTCCAATAACTGAATATCCTTCTCTGTACCCCTCCAATAACTGAATATCCTTCTCTGTACCCCTCCAACAACTGAATATCCTTCTCTGTACCTCCTCCAACAACTGAATATCCTTCTCTGTACCCCTCCAATAACTGAATATCCTTCTCTGTACCCCTCCAATAACTGAATATCCTTCTCTGTACCCCTCCAATAACTGAATATCCTTCTCTGTACCCCTCCAATAACTGAATATCCTTCTCTGTACCCCTCCAACAACTGAATATCCTTCTCTGTACCCCTCCAATAACTGAATATCCTTCTCTGTACCCCTCCAATAACTGAATATCCTTCTCTGTACCCCCTCCAACAACTGAATATCCTTCTCTGTACCCCTCCAACAACTGAATATCCTTCTCTGTACCCCTCCAATAACTGAATATCCTTCTCTGTACCCCTCCAATAACTGAATATCCTTCTCTGTACCCCCTCCAACAACTGAATATCCTTCTCTGTACCCCTCCAACAACTGAATATCCTTCTCTGTACCCCTCCAATAACTGAATATCCTTCTCTGTACCCCTCCAACAACTGAATATCCTTCTCTGTACCCCCTCCAATAACTGAATATCCTTCTCTGTACCCCTCCAACAACTGAATATCCTTCTCTGTACCCCCTCCAATAACTGAATATCCTTCTCTGTACCCCTCCAACAACTGAATATCCTTCTCTGTACCCCTCCAACAACTGAATATCCTTCTCTGTACCTCCTCCAACAACTGAATATCCTTCTCTGTACCCCCTCCAACAACTGAATATCCTTCTCTGTACCCCTCCAACAACTGAATATCCTTCTCTGTACCCCTCCAATAACTGAATATCCTTCTCTGTACCCCTCCAATAACTGAATATCCTTCTCTGTACCTCCTCCAACAACTGAATATCCTTCTCTGTACCCCTCCAATAACTGAATATCCTTCTCTGTACCCCTCCAACAACTGAATATCCTTCTCTGTACCCCCTCCAACAACTGAATATCCTTCTCTGTACCCCCTCCAACAACTGAATATCCTTCTCTGTACCCCCTCCAACAACTGAATATCCTTCTCTGTACCCCTCCAACAACTGAATATCCTTCTCTGTACCCCTCCAATAACTGAATATCCTTCTCTGTACCCCTCCAATAACTGAATATCCTTCTCTGTACCTCCTCCAATAACTGAATATCCTTCTCTGTACCCCTCCAACAACTGAATATCCTTCTCTGTACCTCCTCCAATAACTGAATATCCTTCTCTGTACCCCTCCAATAACTGAATATCCTTCTCTGTACCCCTCCAATAACTGAATATCCTTCTCTGTACCCCTCCAACAACTGAATATCCTTCTCTGTACCCCTCCAATAACTGAATATCCTTCTCTGTACTCCCTCCAATAACTGAATATCCTTCTCTGTACCCCTCCAACAACTGAATATCCTTCTCTGTACCTCCTCCAATAACTGAATATCCTTCTCTGTACCCCCTCCAATAACTGAATATCCTTCTCTGTACCCCTCCAACAACTGAATATCCTTCTCTGTACCCTCCTCCAATAACTGAATATCCTTCTCTGTACCCCAAGAGTATATCTCTTCCCTGCCAATAACTGAATATCCTTCTCTGTACCCTCCAATAACTGAATATCCTTCTCTGTACCCCTCCAATAACTGAATATCCTTCTCTGTACCCCTCCAATAACTGAATATCCTTCTCTGTACTCCCTCCAACAACTGAATATCCTTCTCTGTACCCCTCCAATAACTGAATATCCTTCTCTGTACTCCCTCCAACAACTGAATATCCTTCTCTGTACCCCTCCAACAACTGAATATCCTTCTCTGTACCCCTCCAACAACTGAATATCCTTCTCTGTACCCCTCCAACAACTGAATATCCTTCTCTGTACCCCCTCCAACAACTGAATATCCTTCTCTGTACCCTCTCCAATAACTGAATATCCTTCTCTGTACCCTCTCCAATAACTGAATATCCTTCTCTGTACCCCCTCCAACAACTGAATATCCTTCTCTGTACCCCTCCAATAACTGAATATCCTTCTCTGTACCCCTCCAACAACTGAATATCCTTCTCTGTACCCCTCCAACAACTGAATATCCTTCTCTGTACCCCTCCAACAACTGAATATCCTTCTCTGTACCCCTCCAACAACTGAATATCCTTCTCTGTACCCCTCCAACAACTGAATATCCTTCTCTGTACCCCTCCAATAACTGAATATCCTTCTCTGTACCCCTCCAACAACTGAATATCCTTCTCTGTACCCCCTCCAACAACTGAATATCCTTCTCTGTACCCTCTCCAATAACTGAATATCCTTCTCTGTACCCCTCCAACAACTGAATATCCTTCTCTGTACCCCTCCAAGAACTGAATATCCTTCTCTGTACCCCTCCAATAACTGAATATCCTTCTCTGTACCCCTCCAACAACTGAATATCCTTCTCTGTACCCCCTCCAACAACTGAATATCCTTCTCTGTACCCCTCCAATAACTGAATATCCTTCTCTGTACCCCTCCAATAACTGAATATCCTTCTCTGTACCCCTCCAATAACTGAATATCCTTCTCTGTACCCCCTCCAATAACTGAATATCCTTCTCTGTACCCCTCCAATAACTGAATATCCTTCTCTGTACCCCCTCCAACAACTGAATATCCTTCTCTGTACCCCTCCAATAACTGAATATCCTTCTCTGTACCCCTCCAATAACTGAATATCCTTCTCTGTACCCCCTCCAACAACTGAATATCCTTCTCTGTACCCCCTCCAATAACTGAATATCCTTCTCTGTACCCCTCCAACAACTGAATATCCTTCTCTGTAACCCCTCCAACAACTGAATATCCTTCTCTGTACCCCCTCCAATAACTGAATATCCTTCTCTGTACCCCTCCAATAACTGAATATCCTTCTCTGTACCCCTCCAACAACTGAATATCCTTCTCTGTACCCCTCCAACAACTGAATATCCTTCTCTGTACCCCTCCAACAACTGAATATCCTTCTCTGTACCCCTCCAATAACTGAATATCCTTCTCTGTACCCCTCCAACAACTGAATATCCTTCTCTGTACCCCTCCAATAACTGAATATCCTTCTCTGTACCCCTCCAACAACTGAATATCCTTCTCTGTACCCCTCCAACAACTGAATATCCTTCTCTGTACCCCTCCAACAACTGAATATCCTTCTCTGTACCCCTCCAACAACTGAATATCCTTCTCTGTACCCCTCCAACAACTGAATATCCTTCTCTGTACCCCTCCAATAACTGAATATCCTTCTCTGTACCCCTCCAACAACTGAATATCCTTCTCTGTACCCCTCCAATAACTGAATATCCTTCTCTGTACCCCTCCAACAACTGAATATCCTTCTCTGTACCCCTCCAACAACTGAATATCCTTCTCTGTACCTCCTCCAATAACTGAATATCCTTCTCTGTACCCCTCCAACAACTGAATATCCTTCTCTGTACCCCCTCCAATAACTGAATATCCTTCTCTGTACCCCTCCAACAACTGAATATCCTTCTCTGTACCTCCTCCAATAACTGAATATCCTTCTCTGTACCCCTCCAATAACTGAATATCCTTCTCTGTACCCCTCCAACAACTGAATATCCTTCTCTGTACCCCTCCAACAACTGAATATCCTTCTCTGTACCCCCTCCAATAACTGAATATCCTTCTCTGTACCTCCTCCAATAACTGAATATCCTTCTCTGTACCCCTCCAATAACTGAATATCCTTCTCTGTACCCCCTCCAACAACTGAATATCCTTCTCTGTACCCCCTCCAACAACTGAATATCCTTCTCTGTACCCCTCCAACAACTGAATATCCTTCTCTGTACCCCTCCAACAACTGAATATCCTTCTCTGTACCCCTCCAATAACTGAATATCCTTCTCTGTACCCCTCCAACAACTGAATATCCTTCTCTGTACCCCTCCAATAACTGAATATCCTTCTCTGTACCCCTCCAATAACTGAATATCCTTCTCTGTACCCCTCCAACAACTGAATATCCTTCTCTGTACCCCCTCAACAACTGAATATCCTTCTCTGTACTCCTCCAAAAACTGAATATCCTTCTCTGTACTCCCTCCAATAACTGAATATCCTTCTCTGTACCCCTCCAACAACTGAATATCCTTCTCTGTACCCCTCCAACTACTGAATATCCTTCTCTGTACTCCCTCCAAAAACTGAATATCCTTCTCTGTACCTCCTCCAATAACTGAATATCCTTCTCTGTACCCCCTCCAATAACTGAATATCCTTCTTGTACCCCTCCAACACTGAATATCCTTCTCTGTACCCCCTCCAATAACTGAATATCCTTCTCTGTACCCCTCCAATAACTGAATATCCTTCTCTGTACCCCTCCAATAACTGAATATCCTTCTCTGTACCCCTCCAATAACTGAATATCCTTCTCTGTACCCCTCCAATAACTGAATATCCTTCTCTGTACCCCTCCAAAACTGAATATCCTTCTCTTATCCCCTCCAATAACTGAATATCCTTCTCTGTACCCCTCCAACAACTGAATATCCTTCTCTGTACCCCCTCCAATAACTGAATATCCTTCTCTGTACCCCTCCAATAACTGAATATCCTTCTCTGTACCCCTCCAATAACTGAATATCCTTCTCTGTACCCCCTCCAATAACTGAATATCCTTCTCTGTACCTCCTCCAACAACTGAATATCCTTCTCTGTACCCCCTCCAACAACTGAATATCCTTCTCTGTACCCCTCCAACAACTGAATATCCTTCTCTGTACCCCCTCCAACAACTGAATATCCTTCTCTGTACCCCCTCCAACAACTGAATATCCTTCTCTGTACCCCCTCCAACAACTGAATATCCTTCTCTGTACCTCCTCCAACAACTGAATATCCTTCTCTGTACCCCCTCCAACAACTGAATATCCTTCTCTGTACCTCCTCCAATAACTGAATATCCTTCTCTGTACCCCTCCAATAACTGAATATCCTTCTCTGTACCCCCTCCAACAACTGAATATCCTTCTCTGTACCCCTCCAACAACTGAATATCCTTCTCTGTACCCCCTCCACAACTGAATATCCTTCTCTGTACCCCTCAAAAACTGAATATCCTTCTCTGTACCCCTCCAACAACTGAATATCCTTCTCTGTACCTCCTCCAACAACTGAATATCCTTCTCTGTACCTCTCCAACAACTGAATATCCTTCTCTGTACCCCCTCCAAGAACTGAATATCCTTCTCTGTACCCCCTCCAACAACTGAATATCCTTCTCTGTACCCCCTCCAACAACTGAATATCCTTCTCTGTACCTCCTCCAACAACTGAATATCCTTCTCTGTACCCCCTCCAACAACTGAATATCCTTCTCTGTACCTCCTCCAACAACTGAATATCCTTCTCTGTACCTCCTCCAATAACTGAATATCCTTCTCTGTACCCCCTCCAAGAACTGAATATCCTTCTCTGTACCCTCCTCCAACAACTGAATATCCTTCTCTGTACCTCCTCCAATAACTGAATATCCTTCTCTGTACCCCTCCAACAACTGAATATCCTTCTCTGTACCCCCTCCAATAACTGAATATCCTTCTCTGTACCCCCTCCAACAACTGAATATCCTTCTCTGTACCTCCTCCAATAACTGAATATCCTTCTCTGTACCCCTCCAACAACTGAATATCCTTCTCTGTACCCCTCCAACAACTGAATATCCTTCTCTGTACCCCCTCCAACAACTGAATATCCTTCTCTGTACCCCCTCCAACAACTGAATATCCTTCTCTGTACCCCTCCAATAACTGAATATCCTTCTCTGTACCCCCTCCAATAACTGAATATCCTTCTCTGTACCCCCTCCAACAACTGAATATCCTTCTCTGTACCCCTCCAATAACTGAATATCCTTCTCTGTACCCCTCCAACAACTGAATATCCTTCTCTGTACCCCCTCCAACAACTGAATATCCTTCTCTGTACCCCTCCAACAACTGAATATCCTTCTCTGTACCCCCTCCAACAACTGAATATCCTTCTCTGTACCCCTCCAACAACTGAATATCCTTCTCTGTACCCCTCCAACAACTGAATATCCTTCTCTGTACCCCTCCAACAACTGAATATCCTTCTCTGTACCCCTCCAACAACTGAATATCCTTCTCTGTACCCCCTCCAACAACTGAATATCCTTCTCTGTACCCCTCCAATAACTGAATATCCTTCTCTGTACCCCTCCAATAACTGAATATCCTTCTCTGTACCCCTCCAACAACTGAATATCCTTCTCTGTACCTCCTCCAACTAACTGAATATCCTTCTCTGTACCCCTCCAATAACTGAATATCCTTCTCTGTACCCCTCCAATAACTGAATATCCTTCTCTGTACCCCTCCAACAACTGAATATCCTTCTCTGTACCCCCTCCAACAACTGAATATCCTTCTCTGTACCCCTCCAACAACTGAATATCCTTCTCTGTACCCCTCCAATAACTGAATATCCTTCTCTGTACCTCCTCCAACAACTGAATATCCTTCTCTGTACCCCTCCAACAACTGAATATCCTTCTCTGTACCTCCTCCAATAACTGAATATCCTTCTCTGTACCCCTCCAACAACTGAATATCCTTCTCTGTACCCCCTCCAACAACTGAATATCCTTCTCTGTACCCCTCCAATAACTGAATATCCTTCTCTGTACCCCTCCAACAACTGAATATCCTTCTCTGTACCCCCTCCAACAACTGAATATCCTTCTCTGTACCCCCTCCAACAACTGAATATCCTTCTCTGTACCCTCTCCAATAACTGAATATCCTTCTCTGTACCCCCTCCAATAACTGAATATCCTTCTCTGTACCCCTCCAATAACTGAATATCCTTCTCTGTACCCCTCCAAAAACTGAATATCCTTCTCTGTACCCCCTCCAACAACTGAATATCCTTCTCTGTACCCCTCCAACAACTGAATATCCTTCTCTGTACCCCCTCCAATAACTGAATATCCTTCTCTGTACCCTCTCCAACAACTGAATATCCTTCTCTGTACCCCCTCCAATAACTGAATATCCTTCTCTGTACCCCCTCCAACAACTGAATATCCTTCTCTGTACCCCCTCCAACAACTGAATATCCTTCTCTGTACCTCCTCCAACAACTGAATATCCTTCTCTGTACCCTCTCCAATAACTGAATATCCTTCTCTGTACCTCTCCAACAACTGAATATCCTTCTCTGTACCCCCTCCAACAACTGAATATCCTTCTCTGTACCCCCTCCAACAACTGAATATCCTTCTCTGTACCCCCTCCAACAACTGAATATCCTTCTCTGTACCTCCTCCAACAACTGAATATCCTTCTCTGTACCCCTCCAACAACTGAATATCCTTCTCTGTACCTCCTCCAATAACTGGAATATCCTTCTCTGTACCCTCCTCCAACAACTGAATATCCTTCTCTGTACCCCTCCAACAACTGAATATCCTTCTCTGTACCCCTCCAACAACTGAATATCCTTCTCTGTACCTCCTCCAACAACTGAATATCCTTCTCTGTACCCCTCCAATAACTGAATATCCTTCTCTGTACCTCCTCCAAACTGAATATCCTTCTCTGTACCTCCTCCAACAACTGAATATCCTTCTCTGTACCCCTCCAACAACTGAATATCCTTCTCTGTACCTCCTCCAATAACTGAATATCCTTCTCTGTACCTCCTCCAAGAACTGAATATCCTTCTCTGTACCCCTCCAATAACTGAATATCCTTCTCTGTACCCCTCCAATAACTGAATATCCTTCTCTGTACCCCTCCAATAACTGAATATCCTTCTCTGTACCCCCTCCAAAACTGAATATCCTTCTCTGTACCCCTCCAATAACTGAATATCCTTCTCTGTACCCCTCCAATAACTGAATATCCTTCTCTGTACCCCCTCCAATAACTGAATATCCTTCTCTGTACCCCTCCAACAACTGAATATCCTTCTCTGTACCCCTCCAATAACTGAATATCCTTCTCTGTACCCCTCCAATAACTGAATATCCTTCTCTGTACCCCCTCCAATAACTGAATATCCTTCTCTGTACCCCTCCAAGAACTGAATATCCTTCTCTGTACCTCTCCAATAACTGAATATCCTTCTCTGTACCCCCTCCAATACCTGAATATCCTTCTCTGTACCCCCTCCAATACCTGAATATCCTTCTCTGTACCCCCTCCAATACCTGAATATCCTTCTCTGTACCCCTCCAATAACTGAATATCCTTCTCTGTACCCCTCCAATAACTGAATATCCTTCTCTGTACCCCCTCCAACAACTGAATATCCTTCTCTGTACCCCCTCCAATAACTGAATATCCTTCTCTGTACCCCTCCAATAACTGAATATCCTTCTCTGTACCCCTCCAACAACTGAATATCCTTCTCTGTACCCCCTCCAATAACTGAATATCCTTCTCTGTACCCCTCCAACAACTGAATATCCTTCTCTGTACCCCCTCCAATAACTGAATATCCTTCTCTGTACCCCTCCAACAACTGAATATCCTTCTCTGTACCCCTCCAATAACTGAATATCCTTCTCTGTACCTCCTCCAATAACTGAATATCCTTCTCTGTACCCCCTCCAACAACTGAATATCCTTCTCTGTACCTCCTCCAATAACTGAATATCCTTCTCTGTACCCCCTCCAACAACTGAATATCCTTCTCTGTACCCCCTCCAACTAACTGAATATCCTTCTCTGTACCCCCTCCAACAACTGAATATCCTTCTCTGTACCCCTCCAACAACTGAATATCCTTCTCTGTACCCCTCCAACAACTGAATATCCTTCTCTGTACCCCTCCAACAACTGAATATCCTTCTCTGTACCCCTCCAACAACTGAATATCCTTCTCTGTACCCCCTCCAACAACTGAATATCCTTCTCTGTACCCCCTCCAACAACTGAATATCCTTCTCTGTACTCTCTCCAACAACTGAATATCCTTCTCTGTACCCCTCCAACAACTGAATATCCTTCTCTGTACCTCCTCCAATAACTGAATATCCTTCTCTGTACCTCCTCCAACAACTGAATATCCTTCTCTGTACCCCTCCAACAACTGAATATCCTTCTCTGTACCCCTCCAACAACTGAATATCCTTCTCTGTACCCCCTCCAAAACTGAATATCCTTCTCTGTACCCCCTCCAATAACTGAATATCCTTCTCTGTACCCCTCCAATAACTGAATATCCTTCTCTGTACCCCTCCAATAACTGAATATCCTTCTCTGTACCCTCCTCCAACAACTGAATATCCTTCTCTGTACCCCTCCAACAACTGAATATCCTTCTCTGTACCCCCTCCAATAACTGAATATCCTTCTCTGTACCCCTCCAATAACTGAATATCCTTCTCTGTACCCCTCCAATAACTGAATATCCTTCTCTGTACCCCCTCCAACAACTGAATATCCTTCTCTGTACCCCCTCCAATAACTGAATATCCTTCTCTGTACCCCCTCCAACAACTGAATATCCTTCTCTGTACCCCTCCAATAACTGAATATCTTCTCTGTACCCCTCCAATAACTGAATATCCTTCTCTGTACCCCTCCAACAACTGAATATCCTTCTCTGTACCCCCTCCAATAACTGAATATCCTTCTCTGTACCCCTCCAATAACTGAATATCCTTCTCTGTACCCCCTCCAATAACTGAATATCCTTCTCTGTACCCTCCAATAACTGAATATCCTTCTCTGTACCCCTCCAACAACTGAATATCCTTCTCTGTACCCCTCCAATAACTGAATATCCTTCTCTGTACCCCTCCAATAACTGAATATCCTTCTCTGTACCCCTCCAACTAACTGAATATCCTTCTCTGTACCCCTCCAACAACTGAATATCCTTCTCTGTACCCCTCCAACAACTGAATATCCTTCTCTGTACCCCCTCCAACAACTGAATATCCTTCTCTGTACCCCCTCCAACAACTGAATATCCTTCTCTGTACCCCTCCAACAACTGAATATCCTTCTCTGTACCCCTCCAACAACTGAATATCCTTCTCTGTACCCCTCCAACAACTGAATATCCTTCTCTGTACCCCTCCAACAACTGAATATCCTTCTCTGTACCCCTCCAACAACTGAATATCCTTCTCTGTACCCCCTCCAACAACTGAATATCCTTCTCTGTACCCCTCCAACAACTGAATATCCTTCTCTGTACCCCCTCCAATAACTGAATATCCTTCTCTGTACCCCTCCAACAACTGAATATCCTTCTCTGTACCCCTCCAACAACTGAATATCCTTCTCTGTACCTCCTCCAACAACTGAATATCCTTCTCTGTACCCCCTCCAACAACTGAATATCCTTCTCTGTACCCCTCCAACAACTGAATATCCTTCTCTGTACCCTCCAACAACTGAATATCCTTCTCTGTACCCCTCCAACAACTGAATATCCTTCTCTGTACCCCTCCAACAACTGAATATCCTTCTCTGTACCCCCTCCAACAACTGAATATCCTTCTCTGTACCCCCTCCAACAACTGAATATCCTTCTCTGTACCCCTCCAACAACTGAATATCCTTCTCTGTACCCCTCCAACAACTGAATATCCTTCTCTGTACCCCTCCAACAACTGAATATCCTTCTCTGTACCCCTCCAATAACTGAATATCCTTCTCTGTACCCCCTCCAACAACTGAATATCCTTCTCTGTACCTCCTCCAATAACTGAATATCCTTCTCTGTACCCCTCCAACAACTGAATATCCTTCTCTGTACCCCTCCAATAACTGAATATCCTTCTCTGTACCCTCTCCAACAACTGAATATCCTTCTCTGTACCCCTCCAACAACTGAATATCCTTCTCTGTACCCCTCCAATAACTGAATATCCTTCTCTGTACCCCTCCAATAACTGAATATCCTTCTCTGTACCCCTCCAACAACTGAATATCCTTCTCTGTACCCCTCCAATAACTGAATATCCTTCTCTGTACCCCTCCAATAACTGAATATCCTTCTCTGTACCCCTCCAATAACTGAATATCCCTTCTCTGTACCTCCTCCAACAACTGAATATCCTTCTCTGTACCTACTCCAACAACTGAATATCCTTCTCTGTACCCCCTCCAACTACTGAATATCCTTCTCTGTACCTAATCCAACAACTGAATATCCTTCTCTGTACCCCCTCCAACAACTGAATATCCTTCTCTGTACCTCCTCCAACAACTGAATATCCTTCTCTGTACCCCTCCAACAACTGAATATCCTTCTCTGCACCTAATCCAACAACTGAATATCCTTCTCTGTACCCCTCCAACAACTGAATATCCTCTCTGTACCTCCCTCCAAAAACTGAATATCCTTCTCTGTACCCCTCCAACACTGAATATCCTTCTCTGTACCTCCTCCAACAACTTGAATATCCTTCTCTGTAACCCCCTCCAACAACTGAATATCCTTCTCTGTACCACCTCCAACATCTGAATATCCTTCTCTGTACCCCTCCAATAACTGAATATCCTTCTCTGTACCCCTCCAACAACTGAATATCCTTCTCTGTACCCCCTCCAATAACTGAATATCCTTCTCTGTACCCCTCCAACAACTGAATATCCTTCTCTGTACCCCTCCAATAACTGAATATCCTTCTCTGTACCCCTCCAACAACTGAATATCCTTCTCTGTACCCCTCCAATAACTGAATATCCTTCTCTGTACCCCCTCCAACAACTGAATATCCTTCTCTGTACCCCTCCAATAACTGAATATCCTTCTCTGTACCCCCTCCAATAACTGAATATCCTTCTCTGTACCCCTCCAATAACTGAATATCCTTCTCTGTACCCCCTCCAACAACTGAATATCCTTCTCTGTACCCCCTCCAACAACTGAATATCCTTCTCTGTACCCCCTCCAACAACTGAATATCCTTCTCTGTACCCCCTCCAATAACTGAATATCCTTCTCTGTACCCCTCCAACAACTGAATATCCTTCTCTGTACCTCCTCCAACAACTGAATATCCTTCTCTGTACCCCCTCCAACAACTGAATATCCTTCTCTGTACCCCCTCCAACAACTGAATATCCTTCTCTGTACCCCCTCCAACAACTGAATATCCTTCTCTGTACCCCCTCCAATAACTGAATATCCTTCTCTGTACCCCTCCAATAACTGAATATCCTTCTCTGTACCCCCTCCAACAACTGAATATCCTTCTCTGTACCCCCTCCAACAACTGAATATCCTTCTCTGTACCCCTCCAACAACTGAATATCCTTCTCTGTACCCCTCCAATAACTGAATATCCTTCTCTGTACCCCTCCAATAACTGAATATCCTTCTCTGTACCCCCTCCAATAACTGAATATCCTTCTCTGTACCCCTCCAATAACTGAATATCCTTCTCTGTACCCCTCCAATAACTGAATATCCTTCTCTGTACCCCCTCCAACAACTGAATATCCTTCTCTGTACCCCCTCCAACAACTGAATATCCTTCTCTGTACCCCCTCCAATAACTGAATATCCTTCTCTGTACCCCTCCAACAACTGAATATCCTTCTCTGTACCCCTCCAATAACTGAATATCCTTCTCTGTACCCCCTCCAACAACTGAATATCCTTCTCTGTACCCCCTCCAATAACTGAATATCCTTCTCTGTACCCCCTCCAACAACTGAATATCCTTCTCTGTACCCCTCCAACAACTGAATATCCTTCTCTGTACCTCCTCCAATAAGTGAAAATCCTTCTCTGTACCCCTCCAATAACTGAATATCCTTCTCTGTACCCCTCCAATAACTGAATATCCTTCTCTGTACCCCCTCCAATAACTGAATATCCTTCTCTGTACCCCCTCCAATAACTGAATATCCTTCTCTGTACCCCTCCAATAACTGAATATCCTTCTCTGTACCCCCTCCAATAACTGAATATCCTTCTCTGTACCCCCTCCAACAACTGAATATCCTTCTCTGTACCCCTCCAACAACTGAATATCCTTCTCTGTACCCCTCCAATAACTGAATATCCTTCTCTGTACCCCCTCCAATAACTGAATATCCTTCTCTGTACCCCTCCAATAACTGAATATCCTTCTCTGTACCCCTCCAATAACTGAATATCCTTCTCTGTACCTCCTCCAATAACTGAATATCCTTCTCTGTACCCCCTCCAACAACTGAATATCCTTCTCTGTACCCCTCCAATAACTGAATATCCTTCTCTGTACCCCTCCAATAACTGAATATCCTTCTCTGTACCCCTCCAATAACTGAATATCCTTCTCTGTACCCCTCCAACAACTGAATATCCTTCTCTGTACCCCTCCAATAACTGAATATCCTTCTCTGTACCCCTCCAATAACTGAATATCCTTCTCTGTACCCCCTCCAATAACTGAATATCCTTCTCTGTACCCCTCCAATAACTGAATATCCTTCTCTGTACCCCTCCAATAACTGAATATCCTTCTCTGTACCCCTCCAACAACTGAATATCCTTCTCTGTACCCCCTCCAATAACTGAATATCCTTCTCTGTACCCCTCCAACAACTGAATATCCTTCTCTGTACCCCTCCAATAACTGAATATCCTTCTCTGTACCCCTCCAACAACTGAATATCCTTCTCTGTACCCTTCTCCAATAAATGCTCTTATCCTTCTCGTACCCCCTCCAATAACAGGAATATCCTTCTCTGTACCCCCTCCAACAAACTGAATAATTCCTTCTCTGTTCCCCTCCACACAGACCTGAATATCCTTCTCTGTACCACCTCCAACAACTGAATATCTTCTCTGTAACCCCCTCCAATAGACTGAATGCATCCTTCTCTGTACCCTCCTCTCAAAAACTGAATATCACTTCTCTGTACCCCATTCATGCAACTGAATATCCTTTCTCTGTACCCCATCCAACAAACTGAAATCTTCTCTGTACCTCCTCAATAAGTGTATATCCTTCTCTGTACCCCTCCCAATAACTGAATATCTTCTCTGTACCCCCTCCAAAACAAAACTGAATATCCCTTCTCTGTCCCCCTCCAATAACTGAATATCATTCTCTGTACCCCTCCACAACTGAATATCCTTCTCTGTACCCCTCCAACAACTGAAATATCCTTCTCTGTACCCCTCCAAGCAACTGAATATCCTTCTCTGTACCCCCTCCAATAACTGAATATCCTTCTCTGTACCTTCTCCAATAACTGAATATCCTTCTCTGTACCCCCTCCAACAACTGAATATCCTTCTCTGTACCTCCTCCAATAACTGAATATCCTTCTCTGTACCTCCTCCAAGAACTGAATATCCTTCTCTGTACCCCTCTCAACAACTGAATATCCTTCTCTGTACCCCTCCAACAACTGAATATCCTTCTCTGTACCTCCCTCCAACAACTGAATATCCTTCTCTGTACCCCTCCAATAACTGAATATCCTTCTCTGTACCCCCTCCAATAACTGAATATCCTTCTCTGTACCCCCTCCACAACTGAATATCCTTCTCTGTACCCCTCCAATAACTGAATATCCTTCTCTGTACCCCCTCAAGAACTGAATATCCTTCTCTGTACCTCCTCCAACAACTGAATATCCTTCTCAGTACCCCCTCCAACAACTGAATATCCTTCTCTGTACCCCTCCAACAACTGAATATCCTTCTCTGTACCCCTCCAACAACTGAATATCCTTCTCCTGTACCCCTCCAACAACTGAATATCCTTCTCTGTACCCCTCCAATAACTGAATATCCTTCTCTGTACCCCTCCAACAACTGAATATCCTTCTCTGTACCCCCTCCAACAACTGAATATCCTTCTCTGTACCCCTCCAACAACTGAATATCCTTCTCTGTACCCCTCCAATAACTGAATATCCTTCTCTGTACCCCTCCAACAACTGAATATCCTTCTCTGTACCCCTCCAACAACTGAATATCCTTCTCTGTACCCCTCCAATAACTGAATATCCTTCTCTGTACCCCTCCAATAACTGAATATCCTTCTCTGTACCCCTCCAATAACTGAATATCCTTCTCTGTACCCCTCCAACAACTGAATATCCTTCTCTGTACCCCTCCAACAACTGAATATCCTTCTCTGTACCCCTCCAACAACTGAATATCCTTCTCTGTACCCCTCCAACAACTGAATATCCTTCTCTGTACCCCCTCCAACAACTGAATATCCTTCTCTGTACCCCTCCAACAACTGAATATCCTTCTCTGTACCCCTCCAACAACTGAATATCCTTCTCTGTACCCCTCCAATAACTGAATATCCTTCTCTGTACCCCCTCCAATAACTGAATATCCTTCTCTGTACCCCTCCAACAACTGAATATCCTTCTCTGTACCCCCTCCAATAACTGAATATCCTTCTCTGTACCCCCTCCAATAACTGAATATCCTTCTCTGTACCCCTCCAAAACTGAATATCCTTCTCTGTACCCCTCCAATAACTGAATATCCTTCTCTGTACCTCCTCCAATAACTGAATATCCTTCTCTGTACCCCCTCCAACAACTGAATATCCTTCTCTGTACCCCCTCCAAAAACTGAATATCCTTCTCTGTACCCCCTCCAATAACTGAATATCCTTCTCTGTACCCCCTCCAATAACTGAATATCCTTCTCTGTACCCCCTCCAACAACTGAATATCCTTCTCTGTACCCCCTCCAACAACTGAATATCCTTCTCTGTACCCCCTCCAATAACTGAATATCCTTCTCTGTACCCCCTCCAATAACTGAATATCCTTCTCTGTACCCCTCCAATAACTGAATATCCTTCTCTGTACCCCCTCCAATAACTGAATATCCTTCTCTGTACCCCCTCCAATAACTGAATATCCTTCTCTGTACCCCCTCCAATAACTGAATATCCTTCTCTGTACCCCTCCAATAACTGAATATCCTTCTCTGTACCCCTCCAATAACTGAATATCCTTCTCTGTACCCCTCCAATAACTGAATATCCTTCTCTGTACCCCTCCAATAACTGAATATCCTTCTCTGTACCCCTCCAACAACTGAATATCCTTCTCTGTACCCCTCCAACAACTGAATATCCTTCTCTGTACCCCTCCAATAACTGAATATCCTTCTCTGTACCCCTCCAATAACTGAATATCCTTCTCTGTACCCCTCCAACAACTGAATATCCTTCTCTGTACCCCCTCCAATAACTGAATATCCTTCTCTGTACCCCCTCCAACAACTGAATATCCTTCTCTGTACCCCTCCAACAACTGAATATCCTTCTCTGTACCCCTCCAACAACTGAATATCCTTCTCTGTACCCCTCCAACAACTGAATATCCTTCTCTGTACCCCTCCAATAACTGAATATCCTTCTCTGTACCCCCTCCAACAACTGAATATCCTTCTCTGTACCCCTCCAATAACTGAATATCCTTCTCTGTACCCCTCCAATAACTGAATATCCTTCTCTGTACCCCCTCCAATAACTGAATATCCTTCTCTGTACCCCTCCAATAACTGAATATCCTTCTCTGTACCCCTCCAATAACTGAATATCCTTCTCTGTACCCCTCCAATAACTGAATATCCTTCTCTGTACCCCTCCAACAACTGAATATCCTTCTCTGTACCCCCTCCAATAACTGAATATCCTTCTCTGTACCCCTCCAATAACTGAATATCCTTCTCTGTACCCCCTCCAACAACTGAATATCCTTCTCTGTACCCCTCCAATAACTGAATATCCTTCTCTGTACCCCTCCAATAACTGAATATCCTTCTCTGTACCCCTCCAACAACTGAATATCCTTCTCTGTACTCCCTCCAATAACTGAATATCCTTCTCTGTACCCCTCCAACAACTGAATATCCTTCTCTGTACCCCTCCAATAACTGAATATCCTTCTCTGTACCCCTCCAATAACTGAATATCCTTCTCTGTACCCCTCCAATAACTGAATATCCTTCTCTGTACCCTCTCCAATAACTGAATATCCTTCTCTGTACCTCCTCCAACAACTGAATATCCTTCTCTGTACCCCCTCCAACAACTGAATATCCTTCTCTGTACCCCTCCAACAACTGAATATCCTTCTCTGTACCCCCTCCAACAACTGAATATCCTTCTCTGTACCCCTCCAACAACTGAATATCCTTCTCTGTACCCCTCCAACAACTGAATATCCTTCTCTGTACCCCCTCCAACAACTGAATATCCTTCTCTGTACCCCTCCAACAACTGAATATCCTTCTCTGTACCCCTCCAATAACTGAATATCCTTCTCTGTACCCCTCCAACAACTGAATATCCTTCTCTGTACCCCCTCCAATAACTGAATATCCTTCTCTGTACCCCTCCAATAACTGAATATCCTTCTCTGTACCCCCTCCAATAACTGAATATCCTTCTCTGTACCCCTCCAACAACTGAATATCCTTCTCTGTACCCCTCCAATAACTGAATATCCTTCTCTGTACCCCCTCCAACAACTGAATATCCTTCTCTGTACCCCCTCCAATAACTGAATATCCTTCTCTGTACCCCCTCCAATAACTGAATATCCTTCTCTGTACCCCCTCCAATAACTGAATATCCTTCTCTGTACCCCCTCCAATAACTGAATATCCTTCTCTGTACCCCTCCAATAACTGAATATCCTTCTCTGTACCCCCTCCAACAACTGAATATCCTTCTCTGTACCCCTCCAATAACTGAATATCCTTCTCTGTACCCCTCCAACAACTGAATATCCTTCTCTGTACCCCCTCCAACAACTGAATATCCTTCTCTGTACCCCTCCAACAACTGAATATCCTTCTCTGTACCCCTCCAACAACTGAATATCCTTCTCTGTACCCCTCCAACAACTGAATATCCTTCTCTGTACCCCTCCAATAACTGAATATCCTTCTCTGTACCCCCTCCAACAACTGAATATCCTTCTCTGTACCCCTCCAACAACTGAATATCCTTCTCTGTACCCCTCCAACAACTGAATATCCTTCTCTGTACCCCTGCAATAACTGAATATCCTTCTCTGTACCCCTCCAATAACTGAATATCCTTCTCTGTACCCCTCCAATAACTGAATATCCTTCTCTGTACCCCCTCCAGCAACTGAATATCCTTCTCTGTACCCCTCCAATAACTGAATATCCTTCTCTGTACCCCCTCCAACAACTGAATATCCTTCTCTGTACCCCTCCAACAACTGAATATCCTTCTCTGTACCCCTCCAACAACTGAATATCCTTCTCTGTACCCCCTCCAACAACTGAATATCCTTCTCTGTACCCCTCCAACAACTGAATATCCTTCTCTGTACCCCCTCCAACAACTGAATATCCTTCTCTGTACCCCTCCAACAACTGAATATCCTTCTCTGTACCCCTCCAACAACTGAATATCCTTCTCTGTACCCCTCCAACAACTGAATATCCTTCTCTGTACCCCCTCCAACAACTGAATATCCTTCTCTGTACCCCCTCCAACAACTGAATATCCTTCTCTGTACCCCTCCAACAACTGAATATCCTTCTCTGTACCCCTCCAACAACTGAATATCCTTCTCTGTACCCCCTCCAACAACTGAATATCCTTCTCTGTACCCCTCCAACAACTGAATATCCTTCTCTGTACCCCCTCCAACAACTGAATATCCTTCTCTGTACCCCTCCAACAACTGAATATCCTTCTCTGTACCCCTCCAATAACTGAATATCCTTCTCTGTACCCCCTCCAACAACTGAATATCCTTCTCTGTACCCCTCCAATAACTGAATATCCTTCTCTGTACCCCTCCAATAACTGAATATCCTTCTCTGTACCCCTCCAATAACTGAATATCCTTCTCTGTACCCCCTCCAATAACTGAATATCCTTCTCTGTACCCCTCCAACAACTGAATATCCTTCTCTGTACCCCTCCAACAACTGAATATCCTTCTCTGTACCCCCTCCAACAACTGAATATCCTTCTCTGTACCCCTCCAACAACTGAATATCCTTCTCTGTACCCCTCCAATAACTGAATATCCTTCTCTGTACCCCTCCAATAACTGAATATCCTTCTCTGTACCCCTCCAATAACTGAATATCCTTCTCTGTACCCCTCCAACAACTGAATATCCTTCTCTGTACCCCCTCCAACAACTGAATATCCTTCTCTGTACCCCCTCCAACAACTGAATATCCTTCTCTGTACCCCCTCCAACAACTGAATATCCTTCTCTGTACCCCTCCAACAACTGAATATCCTTCTCTGTACCCCTCCAATAACTGAATATCCTTCTCTGTACCCCTCCAACAACTGAATATCCTTCTCTGTACCCCTCCAATAACTGAATATCCTTCTCTGTACCCCTCCAATAACTGAATATCCTTCTCTGTACCCCTCCAACAACTGAATATCCTTCTCTGTACCCCCTCCAATAACTGAATATCCTTCTCTGTACCCCCTCCAACAACTGAATATCCTTCTCTGTACCCCTCCAACAACTGAATATCCTTCTCTGTACCCCTCCAACAACTGAATATCCTTCTCTGTACCCCCTCCAACAACTGAATATCCTTCTCTGTACCCCCTCCAATAACTGAATATCCTTCTCTGTACCCCTCCAACAACTGAATATCCTTCTCTGTACCTCCTCCAACAACTGAATATCCTTCTCTGTACCCCTCCAACAACTGAATATCCTTCTCTGTACCCCCTCCAATAACTGAATATCCTTCTCTGTACCCCTCCAATAACTGAATATCCTTCTCTGTACCCCTCCAATAACTGAATATCCTTCTCTGTACCCCCTCCAATAACTGAATATCCTTCTCTGTACCCCTCCAATAACTGAATATCCTTCTCTGTACCCCCTCCAATAACTGAATATCCTTCTCTGTACCCCTCCAATAACTGAATATCCTTCTCTGTACCCCTCCAACAACTGAATATCCTTCTCTGTACCCCTCCAACAACTGAATATCCTTCTCTGTACCTCCTCCAACAACTGAATATCCTTCTCTGTACCTCCTCCAATAACTGAATATCCTTCTCTGTACCCCTCCAACAACTGAATATCCTTCTCTGTACCCCCTCCAACAACTGAATATCCTTCTCTGTACCCCCTCCAACAACTGAATATCCTTCTCTGTACCCCTCCAATAACTGAATATCCTTCTCTGTACCCCTCCAACAACTGAATATCCTTCTCTGTACCCCTCCAATAACTGAATATCCTTCTCTGTACCCCCTCCAACAACTGAATATCCTTCTCTGTACCCCCTCCAACAACTGAATATCCTTCTCTGTACCCCTCCAACAACTGAATATCCTTCTCTGTACCCCCTCCAACAACTGAATATCCTTCTCTGTACCCCTCCAACAACTGAATATCCTTCTCTGTACCCCCTCCAACAACTGAATATCCTTCTCTGTACCCCTCCAACAACTGAATATCCTTCTCTGTACCTCCTCCAACAACTGAATATCCTTCTCTGTACCCCTCCAATAACTGAATATCCTTCTCTGTACTCCCTCCAACAACTGAATATCCTTCTCTGTACCCCCTCCAACAACTGAATATCCTTCTCTGTACCCCCTCCAACAACTGAATATCCTTCTCTGTACCCCTCCAACAACTGAATATCCTTCTCTGTACCCCTCCAATAACTGAATATCCTTCTCTGTACCCCCTCCAACAACTGAATATCCTTCTCTGTACCCTCTCCAATAACTGAATATCCTTCTCTGTACCCCCTCCAATAACTGAATATCCTTCTCTGTACCCCTCCAACAACTGAATATCCTTCTCTGTACCCTCTCCAATAACTGAATATCCTTCTCTGTACCCCTCCAATAACTGAATATCCTTCTCTGTACCCCTCCAACAACTGAATATCCTTCTCTGTACCCCTCCAATAACTGAATATCCTTCTCTGTACCCCTCCAACAACTGAATATCCTTCTCTGTACCCCTCCAATAACTGAATATCCTTCTCTGTACCCCCTCCAATAACTGAATATCCTTCTCTGTACCCCCTCCAATAACTGAATATCCTTCTCTGTACCCCCTCCAATAACTGAATATCCTTCTCTGTACCCCTCCAATAACTGAATATCCTTCTCTGTACCCCTCCAATAACTGAATATCCTTCTCTGTACCCCTCCAACAACTGAATATCCTTCTCTGTACCCCTGCAATAACTGAATATCCTTCTCTGTACCCCTCCAATAACTGAATATCCTTCTCTGTACCCCTCCAATAACTGAATATCCTTCTCTGTACCCCTCCAACAACTGAATATCCTTCTCTGTACCCCTCCAACAACTGAATATCCTTCTCTGTACCCCTCCAATAACTGAATATCCTTCTCTGTACCCCTCCAATAACTGAATATCCTTCTCTGTACCCCTCCAACAACTGAATATCCTTCTCTGTACCCCCTCCAATAACTGAATATCCTTCTCTGTACCCCTCCAACAACTGAATATCCTTCTCTGTACCCCTCCAACAACTGAATATCCTTCTCTGTACCCCTCCAACAACTGAATATCCTTCTCTGTACCCCTCCAACAACTGAATATCCTTCTCTGTACCCCCTCCAACAACTGAATATCCTTCTCTGTACCTCCTCCAACAACTGAATATCCTTCTCTGTACCCCTCCAACAACTGAATATCCTTCTCTGTACCCCTCCAACAACTGAATATCCTTCTCTGTACCCCCTCCAACAACTGAATATCCTTCTCTGTACCCCTCCAATAACTGAATATCCTTCTCTGTACCCCTCCAACAACTGAATATCCTTCTCTGTACCCCTCCAACAACTGAATATCCTTCTCTGTACCCCCTCCAATAACTGAATATCCTTCTCTGTACCCCCTCCAACAACTGAATATCCTTCTCTGTACCCCCTCCAATAACTGAATATCCTTCTCTGTACCCCCTCCAATAACTGAATATCCTTCTCTGTACCCCCTCCAATAACTGAATATCCTTCTCTGTACCCCTCCAACAACTGAATATCCTTCTCTGTACCCCCTCCAATAACTGAATATCCTTCTCTGTACCCCTCCAACAACTGAATATCCTTCTCTGTACCCCCTCCAATAACTGAATATCCTTCTCTGTACCCCCCAACAACTGAATATCCTTCTCTGTACCCCTCCAATAACTGAATATCCTTCTCTGTACCCCCTCCAATAACTGAATATCCTTCTCTGTACCCCTCCAATAACTGAATATCCTTCTCTGTACCCCTCCAACAACTGAATATCCTTCTCTGTACCCCTCCAATAACTGAATATCCTTCTCTGTACCCCCTCCAATAACTGAATATCCTTCTCTGTACCCCTCCAATAACTGAATATCCTTCTCTGTACCCCTCCAATAACTGAATATCCTTCTCTGTACCCCTCCAACAACTGAATATCCTTCTCTGTACCTCCTCCAATAACTGAATATCCTTCTCTGTACCCCTCCAACAACTGAATATCCTTCTCTGTACCTCCTCCAACAACTGAATATCCTTCTCTGTACCCCTCCAATAACTGAATATCCTTCTCTGTACCCCTCCAACAACTGAATATCCTTCTCTGTACCCCTCCAACAACTGAATATCCTTCTCTGTACCCCTCCAATAACTGAATATCCTTCTCTGTACCCCTCCAACAACTGAATATCCTTCTCTGTACCCCTCCAACAACTGAATATCCTTCTCTGTACCCCTCCAATAACTGAATATCCTTCTCTGTACCCCTCCAATAACTGAATATCCTTCTCTGTACCCCTCCAATAACTGAATATCCTTCTCTGTACCCCCTCCAAAAACTGAATATCCTTCTCTGTACCCCCTCCAACAACTGAATATCCTTCTCTGTACCCCCTCCAACAACTGAATATCCTTCTCTGTACCCCTCCAACAACTGAATATCCTTCTCTGTACCCCTCCAATAACTGAATATCCTTCTCTGTACCCCTCCAACAACTGAATATCCTTCTCTGTACCCCCTCCAATAACTGAATATCCTTCTCTGTACCCCTCCAACAACTGAATATCCTTCTCTGTACCCCTCCAACAACTGAATATCCTTCTCTGTACCCCTCCAACAACTGAATATCCTTCTCTGTACCCCTCCAACAACTGAATATCCTTCTCTGTACCCCTCCAATAACTGAATATCCTTCTCTGTACCCCTCCAATAACTGAATATCCTTCTCTGTACCCCCTCCAATAACTGAATATCCTTCTCTGTACCCCCTCCAACAACTGAATATCCTTCTCTGTACCCCTCCAATAACTGAATATCCTTCTCTGTACCCCCTCCAATAACTGAATATCCTTCTCTGTACCTCCTCCAATAACTGAATATCCTTCTCTGTACCCCCTCCAAAACTGAATATCCTTCTCTGTACACCCTCCAATAACTGAATATCCTTCTCTGTACCCCTCCAATAACTGAATATCCTTCTCTGTACTCCCTCCAATAACTGAATATCCTTCTCTGTACCTCCTCCAATAACTGAATATCCTTCTCTGTACTCCCTCCAATAACTGAATATCCTTCTCTGTACCCCCTCCAACAACTGAATATCCTTCTCTGTACCCCCTCCAACAACTGAATATCCTTCTCTGTACCCCTCTCCAATAACTGAATATCCTTCTCTGTACCCCCTCCAATAACTGAATATCCTTCTCTGTACCCCCCTCCAATAACTGAATATCCTTCTCTGTACCCCTCCAATAACTGAATATCCTTCTCTGTACCCCCTCCAACAACTGAATATCCTTCTCTGTACCCCCTCCAATAACTGAATATCCTTCTCTGTACCCCTCCAACAACTGAATATCCTTCTCTGTACCCCCTCCAAAACTGAATATCCTTCTCTGTACTCCCTCCAAAACTGAATATCCTTCTCTGTACCCCCTCCAATAACTGAATATCCTTCTCTGTACCCCCTCCAACAACTGAATATCCTTCTCTGTACCCCCTCCAACAACTGAATATCCTTCTCTGTACCCCTCCAACAACTGAATATCCTTCTCTGTACCCCTCCAATAACTGAATATCCTTCTCTGTACCCCCTCCAACAACTGAATATCCTTCTCTGTACCCCTCCAACAACTGAATATCCTTCTCTGTACCCCTCCAACAACTGAATATCCTTCTCTGTACCCCCTCCAACAACTGAATATCCTTCTCTGTACCCCTCCAATAACTGAATATCCTTCTCTGTACCCCTCCAACAACTGAATATCCTTCTCTGTACCCCTCCAATAACTGAATATCCTTCTCTGTACCCCCTCCAACAACTGAATATCCTTCTCTGTACCCCTCCAACAACTGAATATCCTTCTCTGTACCCCCTCCAACAACTGAATATCCTTCTCTGTACCCCTCCAACAACTGAATATCCTTCTCTGTACCCCTCCAACAACTGAATATCCTTCTCTGTACCCCCTCCAACAACTGAATATCCTTCTCTGTACCCCTCCAACAACTGAATATCCTTCTCTGTACCCCTCCAACAACTGAATATCCTTCTCTGTACCCCTCCAACAACTGAATATCCTTCTCTGTACCCCTCCAATAACTGAATATCCTTCTCTGTACCCCTCCAACAACTGAATATCCTTCTCTGTACCCCTCCAATAACTGAATATCCTTCTCTGTACCCCTCCAACAACTGAATATCCTTCTCTGTACCCCCTCCAATAACTGAATATCCTTCTCTGTACCCCTCCAACAACTGAATATCCTTCTCTGTACCCCTCCAACAACTGAATATCCTTCTCTGTACCCCTCCAACAACTGAATATCCTTCTCTGTACCTCCTCCAACAACTGAATATCCTTCTCTGTACCCCTCCAACAACTGAATATCCTTCTCTGTACCCCCTCCAATAACTGAATATCCTTCTCTGTACCCCTCCAACAACTGAATATCCTTCTCTGTACCCCTGCAATAACTGAATATCCTTCTCTGTACCCCTCCAATAACTGAATATCCTTCTCTGTACCCCTCCAATAACTGAATATCCTTCTCTGTACCCCTCCAATAACTGAATATCCTTCTCTGTACCCCTCCAATAACTGAATATCCTTCTCTGTACCCCCTCCAATAACTGAATATCCTTCTCTGTACCCCTCCAATAACTGAATATCCTTCTCTGTACCCCTCCAACAACTGAATATCCTTCTCTGTACCCCTCCAACAACTGAATATCCTTCTCTGTACCCCTCCAATAACTGAATATCCTTCTCTGTACCCCTCCAATAACTGAATATCCTTCTCTGTACCCCTCCAATAACTGAATATCCTTCTCTGTACCCTCTCCAATAACTGAATATCCTTCTCTGTACCCCTCCAATAACTGAATATCCTTCTCTGTACCCCTCCAATAACTGAATATCCTTCTCTGTACCCCCTCCAACAACTGAATATCCTTCTCTGTACCCCTCCAACAACTGAATATCCTTCTCTGTACCCCCTCCAACAACTGAATATCCTTCTCTGTACCCCCTCCAATAACTGAATATCCTTCTCTGTACCCCTCCAATAACTGAATATCCTTCTCTGTACCCCTCCAATAACTGAATATCCTTCTCTGTACCCCCTCCAACAACTGAATATCCTTCTCTGTACCCCCTCCAACAACTGAATATCCTTCTCTGTACCCCTCCAATAACTGAATATCCTTCTCTGTACCCCTCCAATAACTGAATATCCTTCTCTGTACCCCTCCAACAACTGAATATCCTTCTCTGTACCCCCTCCAATAACTGAATATCCTTCTCTGTACCCCTCCAACAACTGAATATCCTTCTCTGTACCCCCTCCAACAACTGAATATCCTTCTCTGTACCCCTCCAACAACTGAATATCCTTCTCTGTACCTCCTCCAATAACTGAATATCCTTCTCTGTACCCCTCCAACAACTGAATATCCTTCTCTGTACCCCCTCCAATAACTGAATATCCTTCTCTGTACCCCTCCAATAACTGAATATCCTTCTCTGTACCCCCTCCAACAACTGAATATCCTTCTCTGTACCCCCTCCAATAACTGAATATCCTTCTCTGTACCCCTCCAATAACTGAATATCCTTCTCTGTACCCCCTCCAATAACTGAATATCCTTCTCTGTACCCCTCCAATAACTGAATATCCTTCTCTGTACCCCTCCAACAACTGAATATCCTTCTCTGTACCCCTCCAACAACTGAATATCCTTCTCTGTACCCCTCCAACAACTGAATATCCTTCTCTGTACCTCCTCCAACAACTGAATATCCTTCTCTGTACCCCTCCAATAACTGAATATCCTTCTCTGTACCTCCTCCAATAACTGAATATCCTTCTCTGTACCCCTCCAACAACTGAATATCCTTCTCTGTACCCCCTCCAATAACTGAATATCCTTCTCTGTACCCCCTCCAATAACTGAATATCCTTCTCTGTACCCCCTCCAATAACTGAATATCCTTCTCTGTACCCCCTCCAATAACTGAATATCCTTCTCTGTACCCCCTCCAATAACTGAATATCCTTCTCTGTACCCCTCCAATAACTGAATATCCTTCTCTGTACCCCTCCAATAACTGAATATCCTTCTCTGTACCCCCTCCAACAACTGAATATCCTTCTCTGTACCCCCTCCAATAACTGAATATCCTTCTCTGTACCCCCTCCAACAACTGAATATCCTTCTCTGTACCTCCTCCAACAACTGAATATCCTTCTCTGTACCCCCTCCAACAACTGAATATCCTTCTCTGTACCCCTCCAACAACTGAATATCCTTCTCTGTACCTCCTCCAACAACTGAATATCCTTCTCTGTACCCCTCCAACAACTGAATATCCTTCTCTGTACCCCTCCAATAACTGAATATCCTTCTCTGTACCCCCTCCAACAACTGAATATCCTTCTCTGTACCCCTCCAACAACTGAATATCCTTCTCTGTACCCCTCCAACAACTGAATATCCTTCTCTGTACCCCTCCAACAACTGAATATCCTTCTCTGTACCCCTCCAATAACTGAATATCCTTCTCTGTACCCCTCCAACAACTGAATATCCTTCTCTGTACCCCCTCCAACAACTGAATATCCTTCTCTGTACCCCTCCAACAACTGAATATCCTTCTCTGTACCCCCTCCAATAACTGAATATCCTTCTCTGTACCCCTCCAACAACTGAATATCCTTCTCTGTACCCCTCCAACAACTGAATATCCTTCTCTGTACCCCTCCAATAACTGAATATCCTTCTCTGTACCCCCTCCAACAACTGAATATCCTTCTCTGTACCCCTCCAACAACTGAATATCCTTCTCTGTACCCCCTCCAACAACTGAATATCCTTCTCTGTACCCCTCCAACAACTGAATATCCTTCTCTGTACCCCCTCCAACAACTGAATATCCTTCTCTGTACCCCTCCAACAACTGAATATCCTTCTCTGTACCCCTCCAACAACTGAATATCCTTCTCTGTACCCCTCCAACAACTGAATATCCTTCTCTGTACCCCTCCAATAACTGAATATCCTTCTCTGTACCCCTCCAATAACTGAATATCCTTCTCTGTACCCCTCCAATAACTGAATATCCTTCTCTGTACCCCTCCAATAACTGAATATCCTTCTCTGTACCCCTCCAATAACTGAATATCCTTCTCTGTACCCCTCCAATAACTGAATATCCTTCTCTGTACCCCCTCCAATAACTGAATATCCTTCTCTGTACCCCCTCCAATAACTGAATATCCTTCTCTGTACCCCTCCAATAACTGAATATCCTTCTCTGTACCCCCTCCAATAACTGAATATCCTTCTCTGTACCCCTCCAATAACTGAATATCCTTCTCTGTACCCCCTCCAACAACTGAATATCCTTCTCTGTACCCCTCCAATAACTGAATATCCTTCTCTGTACCTCCTCCAATAACTGAATATCCTTCTCTGTACCCCTCCAATAACTGAATATCCTTCTCTGTACCCCCTCCAACAACTGAATATCCTTCTCTGTACCCCTCCAATAACTGAATATCCTTCTCTGTACCCCTCCAATAACTGAATATCCTTCTCTGTACCTCCTCCAACAACTGAATATCCTTCTCTGTACCCCCTCCAATAACTGAATATCCTTCTCTGTACCCCTCCAACAACTGAATATCCTTCTCTGTACCCCTCCAACAACTGAATATCCTTCTCTGTACCCCTCCAACAACTGAATATCCTTCTCTGTACCCCCTCCAATAACTGAATATCCTTCTCTGTACCCCTCCAATAACTGAATATCCTTCTCTGTACCCCTCCAATAACTGAATATCCTTCTCTGTACCCCTCCAACAACTGAATATCCTTCTCTGTACCCCCTCCAACAACTGAATATCCTTCTCTGTACCCCTCCAACAACTGAATATCCTTCTCTGTACCCCTCCAACAACTGAATATCCTTCTCTGTACCCCCTCCAACAACTGAATATCCTTCTCTGTACCCCTCCAATAACTGAATATCCTTCTCTGTACCTCCTCCAATAACTGAATATCCTTCTCTGTACCCCTCCAATAACTGAATATCCTTCTCTGTACCCCCTCCAACAACTGAATATCCTTCTCTGTACCCCCTCCAACAACTGAATATCCTTCTCTGTACCCCCTCCAATAACTGAATATCCTTCTCTGTACCCCTCCAATAACTGAATATCCTTCTCTGTACCCCTCCAATAACTGAATATCCTTCTCTGTACCTCCTCCAACAACTGAATATCCTTCTCTGTACCCCTCCAATAACTGAATATCCTTCTCTGTACCCCTCCAACAACTGAATATCCTTCTCTGTACCCCCTCCAATAACTGAATATCCTTCTCTGTACCCCTCCAACAACTGAATATCCTTCTCTGTACCCCCTCCAACAACTGAATATCCTTCTCTGTACCCCTCCAACAACTGAATATCCTTCTCTGTACCCCTCCAATAACTGAATATCCTTCTCTGTACCCCTCCAATAACTGAATATCCTTCTCTGTACCCCCTCCAATAACTGAATATCCTTCTCTGTACCCCTCCAATAACTGAATATCCTTCTCTGTACCCCTCCAACAACTGAATATCCTTCTCTGTACCCCCTCCAATAACTGAATATCCTTCTCTGTACCCCCTCCAACAACTGAATATCCTTCTCTGTACCCCCTCCAATAACTGAATATCCTTCTCTGTACCCCCTCCAACAACTGAATATCCTTCTCTGTACCCCTCCAACAACTGAATATCCTTCTCTGTACCCCCTCCAACAACTGAATATCCTTCTCTGTACCCCTCCAATAACTGAATATCCTTCTCTGTACCCCTCCAACAACTGAATATCCTTCTCTGTACCCCCTCCAATAACTGAATATCCTTCTCTGTACCCCTCCAACAACTGAATATCCTTCTCTGTACCCCCTCCAACAACTGAATATCCTTCTCTGTACCTCCTCCAATAACTGAATATCCTTCTCTGTACCCCCTCCAATAACTGAATATCCTTCTCTGTACCCCTCCAACAACTGAATATCCTTCTCTGTACCCCTCCAATAACTGAATATCCTTCTCTGTACCTCCTCCAATAACTGAATATCCTTCTCTGTACCCCCTCCAATAACTGAATATCCTTCTCTGTACCCCTCCAACAACTGAATATCCTTCTCTGTACCCCCTCCAATAACTGAATATCCTTCTCTGTACCCCCTCCAACAACTGAATATCCTTCTCTGTACCCCCTCCAACAACTGAATATCCTTCTCTGTACCCCTCCAACAACTGAATATCCTTCTCTGTACCCCTCCAACAACTGAATATCCTTCTCTGTACCCCTCCAACAACTGAATATCCTTCTCTGTACCCCCTCCAACAACTGAATATCCTTCTCTGTACCCCTCCAATAACTGAATATCCTTCTCTGTACCCCCTCCAACAACTGAATATCCTTCTCTGTACCCCTCCAACAACTGAATATCCTTCTCTGTACCCCTCCAATAACTGAATATCCTTCTCTGTACCCCTCCAATAACTGAATATCCTTCTCTGTACCCCTCCAACAACTGAATATCCTTCTCTGTACCCCTCCAATAACTGAATATCCTTCTCTGTACCCCTCCAACAACTGAATATCCTTCTCTGTACCCCTCCAACAACTGAATATCCTTCTCTGTACCCCCTCCAATAACTGAATATCCTTCTCTGTACCCCTCCAATAACTGAATATCCTTCTCTGTACCTCCTCCAATAACTGAATATCCTTCTCTGTACCCCCTCCAATAACTGAATATCCTTCTCTGTACCCCTCCAACAACTGAATATCCTTCTCTGTACCTCCTCCAATAACTGAATATCCTTCTCTGTACCCCTCCAATAACTGAATATCCTTCTCTGTACCCCCTCCAATAACTGAATATCCTTCTCTGTACCCCTCCAATAACTGAATATCCTTCTCTGTACCCCTCCAACAACTGAATATCCTTCTCTGTACCCCCTCCAATAACTGAATATCCTTCTCTGTACCCCTCCAATAACTGAATATCCTTCTCTGTACCCCTCCAATAACTGAATATCCTTCTCTGTACCCCTCCAACAACTGAATATCCTTCTCTGTACCCCTCCAACAACTGAATATCCTTCTCTGTACCCCTCCAACAACTGAATATCCTTCTCTGTACCCCTCCAACAACTGAATATCCTTCTCTGTACCCCTCCAACAACTGAATATCCTTCTCTGTACCCCTCCAACAACTGAATATCCTTCTCTGTACCCCTCCAACAACTGAATATCCTTCTCTGTACCCCCTCCAACAACTGAATATCCTTCTCTGTACCTCCTCCAACAACTGAATATCCTTCTCTGTACCCCTCCAATAACTGAATATCCTTCTCTGTACCCCTCCAACAACTGAATATCCTTCTCTGTACCCCTCCAACAACTGAATATCCTTCTCTGTACCCTCTCCAACAACTGAATATCCTTCTCTGTACCCCCTCCAATAACTGAATATCCTTCTCTGTACCTCCTCCAACAACTGAATATCCTTCTCTGTACCCCCTCCAACAACTGAATATCCTTCTCTGTACCCCCTCCAACAACTGAATATCCTTCTCTGTACCCCTCCAACAACTGAATATCCTTCTCTGTACCCCTCCAATAACTGAATATCCTTCTCTGTACCCCCTCCAACAACTGAATATCCTTCTCTGTACCTCCTCCAACAACTGAATATCCTTCTCTGTACCCCCTCCAACAACTGAATATCCTTCTCTGTACCCCCTCCAACAACTGAATATCCTTCTCTGTACCCCCTCCAATAACTGAATATCCTTCTCTGTACCCCCTCCAACAACTGAATATCCTTCTCTGTACCCCCTCCAACAACTGAATATCCTTCTCTGTACCCCCTCCAACAACTGAATATCCTTCTCTGTACCCCTCCAACAACTGAATATCCTTCTCTGTACCCCTCCAACAACTGAATATCCTTCTCTGTACCCCTCCAACAACTGAATATCCTTCTCTGTACCCCTCCAACAACTGAATATCCTTCTCTGTACCCCTCCAACAACTGAATATCCTTCTCTGTACCCCTCCAATAACTGAATATCCTTCTCTGTACCCCTCCAACAACTGAATATCCTTCTCTGTACCCCTCCAATAACTGAATATCCTTCTCTGTACCCCTCCAACAACTGAATATCCTTCTCTGTACCCCCTCCAACAACTGAATATCCTTCTCTGTACCCCCTCCAACAACTGAATATCCTTCTCTGTACCCCTCCAATAACTGAATATCCTTCTCTGTACCCCTCCAACAACTGAATATCCTTCTCTGTACCTTCTCCAATAACTGAATATCCTTCTCTGTACCCCCTCCAACAACTGAATATCCTTCTATGTACTCCCTCCAATAACTGAATATCCTTCTCTGTACCCCTCCAACAAGTGAATATCCTTCTCTGTACCCCTGCAATAACTGAATATCCTTCTCTGTACCCCCTCCAATAACTGAATATCCTTCTCTGTACCCCTCCAACAACTGAATATCCTTCTCTGTACCCCTCCAACAACTGAATATCCTTCTCTGTACCCCTCCAACAACTGAATATCCTTCTCTGTACCCCCTCCAACAACTGAATATCCTTCTCTGTACCCCTCCAATAACTGAATATCCTTCTCTGTACCCCTCCAACAACTGAATATCCTTCTCTGTACCTCCTCCAACAACTGAATATCCTTCTCTGTACCCCTCCAACAACTGAATATCCTTCTCTGTACCCCTCCAACAACTGAATATCCTTCTCTGTACCCCCTCCAATAACTGAATATCCTTCTCTGTACCCCTCCAATAACTGAATATCCTTCTCTGTACCTCCTCCAACAACTGAATATCCTTCTCTGTACCCCTCCAATAACTGAATATCCTTCTCTGTACCCCTCCAACAACTGAATATCCTTCTCTGTACCCCTCCAATAACTGAATATCCTTCTCTGTACCCCTCCAATAACTGAATATCCTTCTCTGTACCCCTCCAATAACTGAATATCCTTCTCTGTACCCCTCCAATAACTGAATATCCTTCTCTGTACCCCTCCAATAACTGAATATCCTTCTCTGTACCCCTCCAATAACTGAATATCCTTCTCTGTACCCCCTCCAACAACTGAATATCCTTCTCTGTACCCCCTCCAATAACTGAATATCCTTCTCTGTACCCCTCCAACAACTGAATATCCTTCTCTGTACCCCTCCAACAACTGAATATCCTTCTCTGTACCCCCTCCAACAACTGAATATCCTTCTCTGTACCCCTCCAATACTGAATATCCTTCTCTGTACCCCTCCAATAACTGAATATCCTTCTCTGTACCCCTCCAACAACTGAATATCCTTCTCTGTACCCCCTCCAACAACTGAATATCCTTCTCTGTACCCCCTCCAATAACTGAATATCCTTCTCTGTACCCCTCCAACAAGTGAATATCCTTCTCTGTACCCCTCCAATAACTGAATATCCTTCTCTGTACCCCTCCAATAACTGAATTATCCTTCTCTGTACCCCTCCAACAACTGAATATCCTTCTCTGTACCCCTCCAACAACTGAATATCCTTCTCTGTACCCCTCCAACAACTGAATATCCTTCTCTGTACCCCTCCAATAACTGAATATCCTTCTCTGTACCCCTCCAATAACTGAATATCCTTCTCTGTACCCCCTCCAACAACTGAATATCCTTCTCTGTACCCCTCCAACAACTGAATATCCTTCTCTGTACCCCTCCAACAACTGAATATCCTTCTCTGTACCCCCTCCAACAACTGAATATCCTTCTCTGTACCCCTCCAATAACTGAATATCCTTCTCTGTACCCCTCCAATAACTGAATATCCTTCTCTGTACCCCCTCCAATAACTGAATATCCTTCTCTGTACCCCTCCAACAACTGAATATCCTTCTCTGTACCTCCTCCAACAACTGAATATCCTTCTCTGTACCCCTCCAATAACTGAATATCCTTCTCTGTACCCCCTCCAACAACTGAATATCCTTCTCTGTACCCCTCCAACAACTGAATATCCTTCTCTGTACCCCCTCCAATAACTGAATATCCTTCTCTGTACCCCTCCAACAACTGAATATCCTTCTCTGTACCCCTCCAACAACTGAATATCCTTCTCTGTACCCCTCCAACAACTGAATATCCTTCTCTGTACCCCTCCAACAACTGAATATCCTTCTCTGTACCCCTCCAATAACTGAATATCCTTCTCTGTACCCCTCCAATAACTGAATATCCTTCTCTGTACCCCTCCAATAACTGAATATCCTTCTCTGTACCCCTCCAATAACTGAATATCCTTCTCTGTACCCCTCCAATAACTGAATATCCTTCTCTGTACCTCTCCAATAACTGAATATCCTTCTCTGTACCCCTCCAACAACTGAATATCCTTCTCTGTACCCCCTCCAATAACTGAATATCCTTCTCTGTACCCCCTCCAACAACTGAATATCCTTCTCTGTACCCCCTCCAACAACTGAATAGTCCTTCTCTGTACCCCCTCCAACAACTGGAATAATCCTTCTCTGTACCCCCTTCCAACAACTGAATATCCTTCTCTGTACTCCTCAACAACTGAATATCCTTCTCTGTACCCTCTCCAATAACTGAATATCCTTCTCTGTACCCCCCTCCAACAACTGAATATCCTTCTCTGTACCCCCTCCAACTAACTGAATATCCTTCTCTGTACCTCCTCCAATAACTGAATATCCTTCTCTATACCCTCCTCCAATAACTGAATCTCCTTCTCTTTGCCCCCTCCAAACAACTGAATATCCTCCACTGTAGCCCCATCCAACAACAGAATATCCTTCTCTCGTAACCCCTCCAACAATGATATCCTTCTCTGTACCTCCTCCAACAACTGAATATCCTTCTCTGTACCTCCTCCAACAACTGAATATCCTTCTCTGTACCCCTCCAATAACTGAATATCCTTCTCTGTACCCCTCCAATAACTGAATATCCTTCTCTGTACCCCTCCAACAACTGAATATCCTTCTCTGTACCCCTCCAACAACTGAATATCCTTCTCTGTACCCCTCCAACAACTGAATATCCTTCTCTGTACCCCTCCAATACTGAATATCCTTCTCTGTACCTCCTCCAACAACTGAATATCCTTCTCTGTACCCCTCCAACAACTGAATATCCTTCTCTGTACCCCTCCAACAACTGAATATCCTTCTCTGTACCCCCTCCAACAACTGAATATCCTTCTCTGTACCCCCTCCAATAACTGAATATCCTTCTCTGTACCTCCTCCAATAACTGAATATCCTTCTCTGTACCCCTCCAATAACTGAATATCCTTCTCTGTACCCCTCCAATAACTGAATATCCTTCTCTGTACTCCTCCAACAACTGAATATCCTTCTCTGTACCGCCTCCAATAACTGAATATCCTTCTCTGTACCCCTCCAACAACTGAATATCCTTCTCTGTACCCCCTCCAATAACTGAATATCCTTCTCTGTACCCCTCCATAACTGAATATCCTTCTCTGTACCCCTCCAATAACTGAATATCCTTCTCTGTACCCCTCCAATAACTGAATATCCTTCTCTGTACCCCCTCCAATAACTGAATAGCCTTCTCTGTACAATGCCAACAACTGAATATCCTTCTCTGTACTCCTCAACATCTGTAATATCTGCTCTGTACC
>JASTWF010000692.1:0-62500 GCA_030390025.1 Squalus acanthias
CCCAGCAGGAGTCAGTGTCGGTGGAACTGTACCCCAGAGAGAGTCAGTGTCGGTGGAACTGTACCCCAGCATGAATCTGTGTCTGTGGAACAGTACGCCAGCACGAGTCACTGTCTGTGGAACTGTACACAGCACGAGTCAGTGTCTGTGGAACTGTACCCCAGCACGAGTCAGTGTCTTTGGAAAAGTACCCCAGTGAGAGTCAGTGTCTGTGGAACTGTAACCCAGTGAGAGTCAGTGTCTGTGGAACAGTACCCCAGTGAGAGTCAGTGTCTGTGGAAATGTCCCCCAGTGTGAGTCAATGCCTATGGAAACTGTACCCCAGTTAGCATCAATGTCTGTGGAACTGTACCCCAGTGAGAGCTAGTGCTGTGGAACTGAACCCCAGTGAGAGTCAGTGTCTGTGGACAGTATCCCAGTGAGAGTCAATCCCCTGTGGAACTGTACCCCAGTGAGAGTCAGAGTCTGTGGAACTGTACCCCAGTGAGAGTCAGTATCTGTGGAATTGTAACCCAGTGAGAGTCAGTGTCTGTGGAACTGTACCCCAGTGAGAGTCAGTGTCTGTGGAGCTGTATCCCAGCAGGAGTCAGTGTATGTGGAACTGTACTCCAGTGAGAGTCAGTGTCTGTGGAACTGTCCCCGAGTGAGAGTCAGTGTCTGTGGAACTGTGCCCCAGCTCGAGTTACTGTCTGAAGAACTGTACCCCAGCATGAATCAGTGTCTGTGGAACTGTACCCCAGCACGAGTCAGTTTCTGTGGTACTGTGCCCAGCACGAGTCAATGTCTGTGGAACTGTACCCCAGCATGAGTCAGAGTCTGTGGAACAATATGCCAGCACCTGTCAGTGTCTGTGGAGCTGTATCGCAGCACGAGTCTGTTTCTGTTGCACTATATCCCAGCACGAGTCAGTGTCTGTGGAAATGTCCCCCAGCACGAGTCAGTGTCTGTGGAACTGTACCCCAGTGAGAGTCAGTGGCTGTGGAACTGTATCGCAGCACGAGTCAGTGTCTGTGGAACTGTATCCCAGCACGAGTCAGTGTCTGTGGAGCTGTATCCCAGCAGGAGTCAGTGTCAGTGGAACTGTACCCAGTGAGAGTCAGTGTCTGTGGAGCTGTATCCCAGCAGGAGACAGTGTTTGTGGAACTGTATCCCAGCACGAGTCAGTGTCTGTGGAACTGTATCCCAGCGTGTGTCAGTGTCTGTGGAACTGTACCACATCACGAGTCAGTGTCTGCGGAACTGTACCCCAGCACAAGTCAGTTTCTGTGGAACTGTACCCCAGCACAAGTCAGTTTCTGTGAAACTGTACCCCAACACGAGTCATTGTCTGTGGAACTGTACCCCAGCACGATTCAGTGTCTGTGGAACTGTACCACAGCATGAGTCAGTGTCTGTGAAACTGTACCCCAGCACGAGTCATTCTCTGTGGAACTGTAACCAGCATGAGTCAGTGTCTTTGGAACTGTACCCCAGCACGAGTCAGTTTCTGTGGCACTGTACCCAACATGAGTCAGTGTCTGTGGAACTGTACCCCAGTGAGAGTCAGTGTCTGTGGAACTGTATCCCAGCGTGTGTCAGTGTCTGTGGAACTGTACCACATCACGAGTCAGTGTCTGCGGAACTGTACCCCAGCACAAGTCAGTTTCTGTGGAACTGTACCCCAGCACAGTCAGTTTCTGTGAAACTGTATCCAGCACGAGTCAGTGTCTGTGGAACTGTCCCCCAGCACGAGTCAGTGTCTGTGGAACTGTCCCCCAGCACGAGTCAGTGTCTGTGGAACTGTACCCCAGCACGAGTCAGTGTCTGTGAAACTGTACCCCAACACGAGTCATTGTCTGTGGAACTGTACCCCAGCACGATTCAGTGTCTGTGAACTGTACCCCCAGCATGAGTCAGTGTCTGTGAAACTGTACCCCAGCACGAGTCATTGTCTGTGGAACTGTAACCAGCATGAGTCAGTGTCTTTGGAACTGTACCCCAGCACGAGTCAGTTTCTGTGGCACTGTACCCAACATGAGTCAGTGTCTGTGGAACTGTACCCCAGTGAGAGTCAGTGTCTGTGGAGCTGTATCCCAGCAGGAGTCAGTCTCTGTGGAACTGTATCCCAGTGAGAGTCAGTGTCTGTGGAACTGTACCCTGCATGAGTCAGTGTCTGTGGAACAGTAACCAGACGAGACCGTGTCTGTGGAACTGTACCCCAGAGAGAGTCAGTGTCGGTGGAACTGTAGCCCAGAGAGAGTCAGTGTCTCTGGAACAGTACCCCAGAGAGAGTCAGTGTCGGTGGAACTGTACCCCAGAGAGAGTCAGTGTCGGTGGAACTGTAGCCCAGTGAGAGTCAGTGTCTGTGGAACTGTAACCAGACGAGATGTGTCTGTGGAACTGTACTCCAGAGAGAGTCAGTGTCGGTGGAACTGTACCCCAGCATGAATCTGTGACTGTGGAACAGTACACCAGCACGAGTCACTGTCTGTGGAACTGTACACAGCACGAGTCAGTGTCTGTGGAACTGTACCCCAGCACGAGTCAGTGTCTTTGGAAATGTACCCCAGTGAGAGTCAGTGTCTTTGGAACTGTACCCCAGTGAGAGTCAGTGTCTGTGGAAATGTCCCCCAGTGAGAGTCAATGCCTGTGGAAATGTACCCCAGTTAGCATCAGTGTCTGTGGACCTGTACCCCAGTGAGAGTCAATGCCTGTGGAACTGTACCCCAGTGAGCGTCAGCGTCTGTGGAACTGTAACCCAGTGAGAGCTAGTGCCTGTGGAACTGAACCCCAGTGAGAGTCAGTGTCTGTGGAACTGTACCCCAGTGAGAGTCAATCCCTGTGGAACTGTCCCCCAGTGAGAGTCAGAGTCTGTGGAAATGTAACCCAGTGAGAGTCAGTATCTGTGGAATTGTAACCCAGTGAGAGTCAGTGTCTGTGGAACTGTATCCCAGCACGAGTCAATGTCGGTGGAACTGTACCCCAGTGAGAATCAGTGTTTGTGGAGCTGTACCACAGTGAGATTCAGTGTCTGTGGAACAGTACCCCAGTTAGAGTCAGTGTCGGTGGAACTGTACCCCAGTGAGAATCAGTGTCTGTGGAACTGTACCCCAGCACGAGTCAATGTCGGTTGAACTGTACCCCAGTGAGAATCAGTGTCTGTGGAACTGTACCCCAGCACGAGTCAGTGTCTGTTGAACTGTACCCCAGCATGAGTCACTGTCTGTGGAACTGTACCTCAGCACGAGTCAGTGTCTGTGGAACTGTACCCCAGTTAGAGTCAATGTCTGTGGAACTGTACCCCAGAGAGAGTCAGTGTCTGTGGAACTGTACCCCAGTGAGAATCAATGTCTGTGGAACTGTACCCCAGTGGGAGTCAGTGTCTGTGGAACTGTACCCCAGTGAGAGTCAGTGTCGGTGGAACTGTACCCCAGCACGAGTCAACGTCTGTGGAAATGTACCCCAGTGAGAGTTAGTGTCTGTGGAACTGTACCCCAGTGACAGTCAGTTTCTATGGAACTGTATCCCAAGCACAAGTCAGTGTCTGTGGAACTGTCCCCCAGCACGAGTCAGTTTCTGCAGCACTGTATTCCATCACAAAGCAGTTTCTGTGGAACTGTGGATTTCACACTTCTTTCAGCCTTAATCTGTCACATTTACACCACCTCTAGCCTTGCATATCTCTTAATGTCTCTTAATGTCTCTTCATCTCCCCCTTTGTTCTTTTATCCCCTCCCCCTATTCCCAGCTTTACTCTGGCCTTAAATCTATTTGATTTCCGGCTCTTCACAGTTCTGATGAAAGGTCATCGACCTGAAACGTTAACTCTCTTTCTCTCTCCACGGATGCTGCCTGGCCTGCTGAGTTTTTCCAGCGTTTTCTGTTGTTGTTTCTGTGGAACTGTGCCCAGCACGAGTCAGTTTCTGTGCACCTGTATCCCAGCATGAGGTCAGTGTCTGTGAGCTGTATCCCAGCACGTGTCGTTTTATGTGGCACTGTGCCCAGCACGAGTCAGTTTCTGTGGAACTGTATCCCAGCACGAGTCAGTGTCTTTGGAAATGTACGCCAGCACGAGTCAGTTTCTGTGGAACTGTATCCCAGCAAGAGTCAGTGTCTGTGGAACAGTATCCCAGCACGAGTCAGTGTCTGTGGAACTTTATCCCAGCACGAGTCAGTGTCTGTGGAACTGTATCCCAGCAGGAGTCAGTGTCTGTGGAACTGTACCCCAGCAGGAGTCAGTGTCTGTGGAACTGTATCCAGGCAGGAGTCAGTGTCTGTGGAACTGTATCCCAGCAGGAGTCAATGCCTGTGGAACTCTACCCCAGTGAGAGTCAGTGTCTGTGGAACTGTACCCCAGTGAGAGTCAGTGTCTGTGGAGCTGTATCCCAGCAGGAGTCAGTGTCTGTGGAACTGTACCCCAGTGAGAGTCAGTGTCTGTGGAACTGTGCCCCAGTACGAGTGACTGTCTGTAGAACTGTACCCCAGCATGAATCAGTGTCTGTGGACCTGTACCCCAGCACGAGTCAGTTTCTGTGGAACTGCACCCCAGCAAGAGTCAGTTTCTGTGGCACTGTATCCCAGCACAAGTCAATGTCTGTGTAACTGTACCCCAGCACAAGTCAGTGTCTGTGGTACTGTGCCCAGCACGAGTCAATGTCTGTGGAACTGTACCCCAGCACAAGTCAGTGTCTGTGGAACTGTACCCCATCATGAGTCAGAGTCTGTGGAACAGTATCCCAGCACCTGTCAGTGTCTGTGGAGCTGTATCGCAGCACGATCAGTTTCTGTGGCATGATATCCCAGCACGAGTGAGTGTCTGTGAAACTGTCCCCCAGAACGAGTCAGTGTCTGTGGAACTGTACCCCAGTGAGAGTCAGTGTCGGTGGAACTGTACCCCAGAGAGAGTCAGTGTCGGTGGGACTGTTCCCCAGTGAGAGTCAGTGTCGGTGGAACTGTACCCCAGAGAGAGTCAGTGTCGGTGTAACTGTACCCCAGCACGAGTGACTCTCTGTGGAACTGTCCCCCAGCACGAGTCAGTGTCTGTGGAACTGTACCCCAGTGAGAGTCAGTGTCTGTGGAACTGTACCCCAGCACGAGTCAGTGTCTGTGGTACTGTACCCAGTGAGAGTCAGTGTCTGTGGAACTGTACCCCAGCACGAGTCAGTGTCTGTGGAACTGTACCCCAACATGAGTCAGTGTTTGAGGAACTGTAAATCAGTGAGAGACAGTGTCTGTGGAACTGTACCCCAGTGAGAGTCAGTGCCTGTGGAACTGCATCCCAGTGAGAGTCAATGTATGTGGAAATGTACCCCAGTGAGAGTCAGTGTCTGTGGAACTGTAACCCAGTGAGAGTCAGTGTCTGTGGAACTGTGCCCCAGTGAGGGGCAGTGTCTGTGGAAATGTAACCCAGTGAGAGTCAGTGTCTGTGGAACTGTATCCCAGCACGTGTCAGTGTCTGTGGAACTGTCCCCCAGCACGAGTCAGTTTCTGCAGCACTGTATCCCATCACAAGTCAGTTTCTGTGGAACTGTGCCCAGCACGAGTCAGTGTCTGTGCAACTGTATCCCAGCACGAGTCAGTGTCTGTGGAACTGTACCCCAGAGAGAGTCAGTGTCGGTGGAACTGTAGCTCAGAGAGAGTCAGTGTCTCTGGAACAGTACCCCAGGGAGAGTCAGTGTCGGTGGAACTGTACCCCAGAGAGAGTCAGTGTCGGTGGAACTGTAGCTCAGTGAGAGTCAGTGTCTGTGGAACTGTAACCAGACGAGACCGTGTCTGTGGAACTGTACCCCAGCACGAGTCAGTTTCTGTGGAACTGCACCCCAGCACAAGTCAGTTTCTGTGGCACTGTATCCCAGCACAAGTCAGTGTCAGTGTAACTGTAGCCCAGAGAGAGTCAGTGTCTCTGGAACTGTACCCCAGAGAGAGTCAGTGTGGGTGGAACTGTACCCCAGAGAGAGTCAGTGTCGGTGGAACTGTACCCCAGCATGAATCTGTGTCTGTGGAACAGTACGCCAGCACGAGTCACTGTCTGTGGAACTGTACACAGGACGAGTCAGTGTCTGTGGAACTGTACCCCAGCACGAGTCAGTGTCTTTGGAAAAGTACCCCAGTGAGAGTCAGTGTCTGTGGAACTGTAACCCAGTGAGAGTCAGTGTCTGTGGAACAGTACCCCAGTGAGAGTCAGTGTCTGTGGAAATGTCCCCCAGTGAGAGTCAATGCCTATGGAACTGTACCCCAGTGAGAGCTAGTGCCTGTGGAACTGAACCCCAGTGAGAGTCAGTGTCTGTGGAACTGTACCCCAGTGAGAGTCAATCCCTGTGGAACTGTACCCCAGTGAGAGTCAGAGTCTGTGGAACTGTACCCCAGTGAGAGTCAGTATCTGTGGAATTGTAACCCAGTGAGAGTCAGTGTCTGTGGAACTGTACCCCAGTGAGAGTCAGTGTCTGTGGAGCTGTATCCCAGCAGGAGTCAGTGTCTGTGGAACTGTACCCCAGTGAGAGTCAGTGTCTGTGGAACTGTACCCCAGCACAAGTCAGTGTCTGTGGAACTGTACCCCAGCATGAGACAGTGTCTGTGGAACAGTATTCCAGCACCTGTCAGTGTTTGGAGCTGTATCCCAGCACGAGTCAGTTTCTGTGGAGCTGTATCCCAGCACGAGTCAGTGTCTGTGGAGCTGTCCCCCAGCACGAGTCTGTGTCTGAGGAACTGTACCCCAGTGAGAGTCAGTGTCTGTGGAACTGTACCCCAGCACGAGTCAGTTTCTGTGCAACTGTATCCCAGCACGAGTCAGTGTCTGTGGAACTGTCCCCCAGCACGAGTCAGTGTCTGTGGAACTGTCCCCCAGCACGAGTCTGTGTCTGAGGAACTGTACCCAGCACGAGTCAGTGTCTGTGGAACTGTACCCCAGTGAGAGTCAGTGTCTGTGGAACTGTCCCCGAGTGAGAGTCAGTATCTGTGGAACTGTGCCCCAGCACGAGTGACTGTTTGTAGAACTGTACCCCAGCACGAGTCAGTTTCTGTGGCACTGTATCCCAGCACAAGTCAGTGTCAGTGTAACTGTACCCCAGCACAAGTCAGTGTCTGTGGTACTGTGCCCAGCACGAGTCAATGTCTGTGGAACTGTACCACAGCACAAGTCAGTGTCTGTGGAACTGTACCCCAGCATGAGTCAGATTCCGTGGAACAGTATCCCAGCACCTGTCAGTGTCTGTGGAGCTGTATCCCAGCACGAGTCAGTGTCTGTGGAACTGTACCCAGAGAGAGTCAGTGTCGGTGGAACTGTAGCTCAGAGAGAGTCAGTGTCTCTGGAACAGTACCCCAGAGAGAGTCAGTGTCGGTGGAACTGTACCCCAGAGAGAGTCAGTGTCGGTGGAACTGTAGCTCAGTGAGAGTCAGTGTCTGTGCAACTGTAACCAGACGAGACCGTGTCTGTGGAACTGTACCCCAGCACGAGTCAGTTTCTGTGGAACTGCACCCCAGCACGAGTCAGTTTCTGTGCACTGTATCCCAGCACAAGTCAGTGTCAGTGTAACTGTAGCCCAGAGAGAGTCAGTGTCTCTGGAACTGTACCCCAGAGAGAGTCAGTGTCGGTGGAACTGTACCCCAGAGAGAGTCAGTGTCGGTGGAACTGTACCCCAGCATGAATCTGTGTCTGTGGAACAGTACGCCAGCACGAGTCACTGTCTGTGGAACTGTACACAGCACGAGTCAGTGTCTGTGGAACTGTACCCCAGCACGAGTCAGTGTCTTTGGAAAAGTACCCCAGTGAGAGTCAGTGTCTGTGGAACTGTAACCCAGTGAGAGTCAGTGTCTGTGGAACAGTACCCCAGTGAGAGTCAGTGTCTGTGGAAATGTCCCCCAGTGTGAGTCAATGCCTATGGAACTGTACCCCAGTTAGCATCAATGTCTGTGGAACTGTACCCCAGTGAGAGCTAGTGCCTGTGGAACTGAACCCCAGTGAGAGTCAGTGTCTGTGGAACAATATCCCAGTGAGAGTCAATCCCTGTGGAACTGTACGCAAGTGAGAGTCTGAGTCTGTGGAACTGTACCCCAGTGAGAGTCAGTATCTGTGGAATTGTAACCCAGTGAGAGTCAGTGTCTGTGGAACTGTACCCCAGTGAGAGTCAGTGTCTGTGGAGCTGTATCCCAGCAGGAGTCAGTGTCTGTGGAACTGTACCCCAGTGAGAGTCAGTTTCTGTGGTACTGTGCCCAGCACGAGTCAATGTCTGTGGAACTGTACCCCAGCATGAGTCAGAGTCTGTGGAACAATATGCCAGCACCTGTCAGTGTCTGTGGAGCTGTATCGCAGCACGAGTCTGTTTCTGTTGCACTATATCCCAGCACGAGTCAGTGTCTGTGGAAATGTCCCCCAGCACGAGTCAGTGTCTGTGGAACTGTACCCCAGTGAGAGTCAGTGGCTGTGGAACTGTATCGCAGCACGAGTCAGTGTCTGTGGAACTGTATCCCAGCACGAGTCAGTGTCTGTGGAGCTGTATCCCAGCAGGAGTCAGTGTCAGTGGAACTGTACCCCAGTGAGAGTCAGTGTCTGTGGAGCTGTATCCCAGCAGGAGACAGTGTTTGTGGAACTGTATCCCAGCACGAGTCAGTGTCTGTGGAACTGTATCCCAGCGTGTGTCAGTGTCTGTGGAACTGTACCACATCACGAGTCAGTGTCTGCGGAACTGTACCCCAGCACAAGTCAGTTTCTGTGGAACTGTACCCCAGCACAATTCAGTTTCTGTGAAACTGTATCCAGCACGAGTCAGTGTCTGTGGAACTGTACCCCAGCACAAGTCAGTTTCTGTGGAACTGTATCCCAGCACGAGTCAGTGTCTGTGGAACTGAACCCCAGCACGAGTCAGTGTCTGTGAAACTGTACCCCAACACGAGTCATTGTCTGTGGAACTGTACCCCAGCACGATTCAGTGTCTGTGGAACTGTACCCCAGCATGAGTCAGTGTCTGTGAAACTGTACCCCAGCACGAGTCATTGTCTGTGGAACTGTAACCAGCATGAGTCAGTGTCTTTGGAACTGTACCCCAGCACGAGTCAGTTTCTGTGGCACTGTACCCAACATGAGTCAGTGTCTGTGGAACTGTACCCCAGTGAGAGTCAGTGTCTGTGGAACTGTATCCCAGCGTGTGTCAGTGTCTGTCGAACTGTACCACATCACGAGTCAGTGTCTGCGGAACTGTACCCCAGCACGAGTCAGTTTCTGTGGAACTGTACCTCAGCACAAGTCAGTTTCTGTGGAACTGTATCCCAACATGAGTCAGTGTCTGTGGAACTGTACCCCAGTGAGAGTCAGTGTCTGTGGAACTGTACCCCAGCACGAGTCAGTGTCTGTGAAACTGTACCCCAACACGAGTCATTGTCTGTGGAACTGTACCCCAGCACGATTCAGTGTCTGTAGAACTGTTCCCCAGCATGAGTCAGTGTCTGTGAAACTGTACCCCAGCACGAGTCATTGTCTGTGGAACTGTAACCAGCATGAGTCAGTGTCTTTGGAACTGTACCCCAGCACGAGTCAGTTTCTGTGGCACTGTACCCAACATGAGTCAGTGTCTGTGGAACTGTACCCCAGTGAGAGTCAGTGTCTGTGGAGCTGTATCCCAGCAGGAGTCAGTGTCTGTGGAACTGTATCCCAGTGAGAGTCAGTGTCTGTGGAACTGTACCCTGCATGAGTCAGTGTCTGTGGAACAGTAACCAGACGAGACCGTGTCTGTGGAACTGTACCCCAGAGAGAGTCAGTGTCGGTGGAACTGTAGCCCAGAGAGAGTCAGTGTCTCTGGAACAGTACCCCAGAGAGAGTCAGTGTCGGTGGAACTGTACCCCAGAGAGAGTCAGTGTCGGTGGAACTGTAGCCCAGTGAGAGTCAGTGTCTGTGGAACTGTAACCAGACGAGATGTGTCTGTGGAACTGTACTCCAGAGAGAGTCAGTGTCGGTGGAACTGTACCCCAGCAAGAATCTGTGACTGTGGAACAGTACACCAGCACGAGTCACTGTCTGTGGAACTGTACACAGCACGAGTCAGTGTCTGTGGAACTGTACCCCAGCACGAGTCAGTGTCTTTGGAAATGTACCCCAGTGAGAGTCAGTGTCTTTGGAACTGTACCCCAGTGAGAGTCAGTGTCTGTGGAAATGTCCCCCAGTGAGAGTCAATGCCTGTGGAAATGTACCCCAGTTAGCATCAGTGTCTGTGGACCTGTACCCCAGTGAGAGTCAATGCCTGTGGAACTGTACCCCAGTGAGCGTCAGCGTCTGTGGAACTGTAACCCAGTGAGAGCTAGTGCCTGTGGAACTGTACCCCAGCACGAGTCAGTGTCTTTGGAAAAGTACCCCAGTGAGAGTCAGTGTCTGTGGAACTGTAACCCAGTGAGAGTCAGTGTCTGTGGAAATGTCCCCCAGTGAGAGTCAATGCCTATGGAACTGTACCCCAGTGAGAGCTAGTGCCTGTGGAACTGAACCCCAGTGAGAGTCAGTGTCTGTGGAACTGTACCCCAGTGAGAGTCAGTGTCTGTGGAGCTGTATCCCAGCAGGAGTCAGTGTCTGTGGAACTGTACCCCAGTGAGAGTCAGTTTCTGTGGTACTGTGCCCAGCACGAGTCAATGTCTGTGGAACTGTACCCCAGCATGAGTCAGAGTCTGTGGAACAATATGCCAGCACCTGTCAGTGTCTGTGGAGCTGTATCGCAGCACGAGTCTGTTTCTGTTGCACTATATCCCAGCACGAGTCAGTGTCTGTGGAAATGTCCCCCAGCACGAGTCAGTGTCTGTGGAACTGTACCCCAGTGAGAGTCAGTGGCTGTGGAACTGTATCGCAGCACGAGTCAGTGTCTGTGGAACTGTATCCCAGCACGAGTCAGTGTCTGTGGAGCTGTATCCCAGCAGGAGTCAGTGTCAGTGGAACTGTACCCCAGTGAGAGTCAGTGTCTGTGGAGCTGTATCCCAGCAGGAGACAGTGTTTGTGGAACTGTATCCCAGCACGAGTCAGTGTCTGTGGAACTGTATCCCAGCGTGTGTCAGTGTCTGTGGAACTGTACCACATCACGAGTCAGTGTCTGCGGAACTGTACCCCAGCACAAGTCAGTTTCTGTGGAACTGTACCCCAGCACAATTCAGTTTCTGTGAAACTGTATCCAGCACGAGTCAGTGTCTGTGGAACTGTACCCCAGCACAAGTCAGTTTCTGTGGAACTGTATCCCAGCACGAGTCAGTGTCTGTGGAACTGAACCCCAGCACGAGTCAGTGTCTGTGAAACTGTACCCCAACACGAGTCATTGTCTGTGGAACTGTACCCCAGCACGATTCAGTGTCTGTGGAACTGTACCCCAGCATGAGTCAGTGTCTGTGAAACTGTACCCCAGCACGAGTCATTGTCTGTGGAACTGTAACCAGCATGAGTCAGTGTCTTTGGAACTGTACCCCAGCACGAGTCAGTTTCTGTGGCACTGTACCCAACATGAGTCAGTGTCTGTGGAACTGTACCCCAGTGAGAGTCAGTGTCTGTGGAACTGTATCCCAGCGTGTGTCAGTGTCTGTCGAACTGTACCACATCACGAGTCAGTGTCTGCGGAACTGTACCCCAGCACGAGTCAGTTTCTGTGGAACTGTACCTCAGCACAAGTCAGTTTCTGTGGAACTGTATCCCAGCACGAGTCAGTGTCTGTGGAACTGTACCCCAGCACGAGTCAGTGTCTGTGAAACTGTACCCCAACACGAGTCATTGTCTGTGGAACTGTACCCCAGCACGATTCAGTGTCTGTAGAACTGTTCCCCAGCATGAGTCAGTGTCTGTGAAACTGTACCCCAGCACGAGTCATTGTCTGTGGAACTGTAACCAGCATGAGTCAGTGTCTTTGGAACTGTACCCCAGCACGAGTCAGTTTCTGTGGCACTGTACCCAACATGAGTCAGTGTCTGTGGAACTGTACCCCAGTGAGAGTCAGTGTCTGTGGAGCTGTATCCCAGCAGGAGTCAGTGTCTGTGGAACTGTATCCCAGTGAGAGTCAGTGTCTGTGGAACTGTACCCTGCATGAGTCAGTGTCTGTGGAACAGTAACCAGACGAGACCGTGTCTGTGGAACTGTACCCCAGAGAGAGTCAGTGTCGGTGGAACTGTAGCCCAGAGAGAGTCAGTGTCTCTGGAACAGTACCCCAGAGAGAGTCAGTGTCGGTGGAACTGTACCCCAGAGAGAGTCAGTGTCGGTGGAACTGTAGCCCAGTGAGAGTCAGTGTCTGTGGAACTGTAACCAGACGAGATGTGTCTGTGGAACTGTACTCCAGAGAGAGTCAGTGTCGGTGGAACTGTACCCCAGCATGAATCTGTGACTGTGGAACAGTACACCAGCACGAGTCACTGTCTGTGGAACTGTACACAGCACGAGTCAGTGTCTGTGGAACTGTACCCCAGCACGAGTCAGTGTCTTTGGAAATGTACCCCAGTGAGAGTCAGTGTCTTTGGAACTGTACCCCAGTGAGAGTCAGTGTCTGTGGAAATGTCCCCCAGTGAGAGTCAATGCCTGTGGAAATGTACCCCAGTTAGCATCAGTGTCTGTGGACCTGTACCCCAGTGAGAGTCAATGCCTGTGGAACTGTACCCCAGTGAGCGTCAGCGTCTGTGGAACTGTAACCCAGTGAGAGCTAGTGCCTGTGGAACTGTACCCCAGCACGAGTCAGTGTCTTTGGAAAAGTACCCCAGTGAGAGTCAGTGTCTGTGGAACTGTAACCCAGTGAGAGTCAGTGTCTGTGGAAATGTCCCCCAGTGAGAGTCAATGCCTATGGAACTGTACCCCAGTGAGAGCTAGTGCCTGTGGAACTGAACCCCAGTGAGAGTCAGTGTCTGTGGAACTGTACCCCAGTGAGAGTCAATCCCTGTGGAACTGTACCACAGTGAGAGTCAGAGTCTGTGGAACTGTACCCCAGTGAGAGTCAGTATCTCTGGAATTGTAACCCAGTGAGAGTCAGTGTCTGTGGAACTGTACCCCAGTGAGAGTCAGTGTCTGTGGAGCTGTATCCCAGCAGGAGTCAGTGTCTGTGGAACTGTACCCCAGTGAGAGTCAGTGTCTGTGGAACTGTACCCCAGCACAAGTCAGTGTCTGTGGAACTGTACCCCAGCATGAGACAGTGTCTGTGGAACAGTATTCCAGCACCTGTCAGTGTTTGGAGCTGTATCCCAGCACGAGTCAGTTTCTGTGGAGCTGTATCCCAGCACGAGTCAGTTTCTGTGAAACTGTATCCCAGCACGAGTCAGTGTCTGTGGAGCTGTCCCCCAGCACGAGTCTGTGTCTGAGGAACTGTACCCCAGTGAGAGTCAGTGTCTGTGGAACTGTACCCCAGCACGAGTCAGTTTCTGTGCAACTGTATCCCAGCACGAGTCAGTGTCTGTGGAACTGTCCCCCAGCACGAGTCAGTGTCTGTGGAACTGTCCCCCAGCACGAGTCTGTGTCTGAGGAACTGTACCCAGCACGAGTCAGTGTCTGTGGAACTGTACCCCAGTGAGAGTCAGTGTCTGTGGAACTGTCCCCGAGTGAGAGTCAGTATCTGTGGAACTGTGCCCCAGCACGAGTGACTGTTTGTAGAACTGTACCCCAGCACGAGTCAGTTTCTGTGGCACTGTATCCCAGCACAAGTCAGTGTCAGTGTAACTGTACCCCAGCACAAGTCAGTGTCTGTGGTACTGTGCCCAGCACGAGTCAATGTCTGTGGAACTGTACCACAGCACAAGTCAGTGTCTGTGGAACTGTACCCCAGCATGAGTCAGATTCTGTGGAACAGTATCCCAGCACCTGTCAGTGTCTGTGGAGCTGTATCCCAGCACGAGTCAGTTTCTGTGGCACTATATCCCAGCACGAGTCAGTGTCTGTGGAACTGTACCCCAGAGAGAGTCAGTGTCGGTGGAACTGTAGCTCAGAGAGAGTCAGTGTCTCTGGAACAGTACCCCAGAGAGAGTCAGTGTCGGTGGAACTGTACCCCAGAGAGAGTCAGTGTCGGTGGAACTGTAGCTCAGTGAGAGTCAGTGTCTGTGCAACTGTAACCAGACGAGACCGTGTCTGTGGAACTGTACCCCAGCACGAGTCAGTTTCTGTGGAACTGCACCCCAGCACGAGTCAGTTTCTGTGGCACTGTATCCCAGCACAAGTCAGTGTCAGTGTAACTGTAGCCCAGAGAGAGTCAGTGTCTCTGGAACTGTACCCCAGAGAGAGTCAGTGTCGGTGGAACTGTACCCCAGAGAGAGTCAGTGTCGGTGGAACTGTACCCCAGCATGAATCTGTGTCTGTGGAACAGTACGCCAGCACGAGTCACTGTCTGTGGAACTGTACAAAGCACGAGTCAGTGTCTGTGGAACTGTACCCCAGCAGGAGTCAGTGTCTTTGGAAAAGTACCCCAGTGAGAGTCAGTGTCTGTGGAACTGTAACCCAGTGAGAGTCAGTGTCTGTGGAACAGTACCCCAGTGAGAGTCAGTGTCTGTGGAAATGTCCCCCAGTGTGAGTCAATGCCTATGGAACTGTACCCCAGTTAGCATCAATGTCTGTGGAACTGTACCCCAGTGAGAGCTAGTGCCTGTGGAACTGAACCCCAGTGAGAGTCAGTTTCTGTGGAACAGTATCCCAGTGAGAGTCAATCCCTGTGGAACTGTACCCCAGTGAGAGTCAGAGTCTGTGGAACTGTACCCCAGTGAGAGTCAGTATCTGTGGAATTGTAACCCAGTGAGAGTCAGTGTCTGTGGAACTGTACCCCAGTGAGAGTCAGTGTCTGTGGAGCTGTATCCCAGCAGGAGTCAGTGTCTGTGGAACTGTACCCCAGTGAGAGTCAGTGTCTGTGGAACTGTCCCCGAGTGAGAGTCAGTGTCTGTGGAACTGTGCCCCAGCTCGAGTGACTGTCTGAAGAACTGTACCCCAGCATGAATCAGTGTCTGTGGAACTGTACCCCAGCACGAGTCAGTTTCCGTGGTACTGTGCCCAGCACGAGTCAATGTCTGTGGAACTGTACCCCAGCATGAGTCAGAGTCTGTGGAACAATATGCCAGCACCTGTCAGTGTCTGTGGAGCTGTATCGCAGCACGAGTCTGTTTCTGGTGCACTATATCCCAGCACGAGTCAGTGTCTGTGGAAATGTCCCCCAGCACGAGTCAGTGTCTGTGGAACTGTACCCCAGTGAGAGTCAGTGGCTGTGGAACTGTATCGCAGCACGAGTCAGTGTCTGTGGAACTGTATCCCAGCACGAGTCAGTGTCTGTGGAGCTGTATCCCAGCAGGAGTCAGTGTCAGTGGAACTGTACCCCAGTGAGAGTCAGTGTCTGTGGAGCTGTATCCCAGCAGGAGACAGTGTTTGTGGAACTGTATCCCAGCACGAGTCAGTGTCTGTGGAACTGTATCCCAGCGTGTGTCAGTGTCTGTGGAACTGTACCACATCACGAGTCAGTGTCTGCGGAACTGTACCCCAGCACAAGTCAGTTTCTGTGGAACTGTACCCCAGCACAATTCAGTTTCTGTGAAACTGTATCCAGCACGAGTCAGTGTCTGTGGAACTGTACCCCAGCACAAGTCAGTTTCTGTGGAACTGTATCCCAGCACGAGTCAGTGTCTGTGGAACTGAACCCCAGCACGAGTCAGTGTCTGTGAAACTGTACCCCAACACGAGTCATTGTCTGTGGAACTGTACCCCAGCACGATTCAGTGTCTGTGGAACTGTACCCCAGCATGAGTCAGTGTCTGTGAAACTGTACCCCAGCACGAGTCATTGTCTGTGGAACTGTAACCAGCATGAGTCAGTGTCTTTGGAACTGTACCCCAGCACGAGTCAGTTTCTGTGGCACTGTACCCAACATGAGTCAGTGTCTGTGGAACTGTACCCCAGTGAGAGTCAGTGTCTGTGGAACTGTATCCCAGCGTGTGTCAGTGTCTGTGGAACTGTACCACATCACGAGTCAGTGTCTGCGGAACTGTACCCCAGCACAAGTCAGTTTCTGTGGAACTGTACCTCAGCACAAGTCAGTTTCTGTGAAACTGTATCCAGCACGAGTCAGTGTCTGTGGAACTGTACCCCAGCACAAGTCAGTTTCTGTGGAACTGTATCCCAGCACGAGTCAGTGTCTGTGGAACTGTACCCCAGCACGAGTCAGTGTCTGTGAAACTGTACCCCAACACGAGTCATTGTCTGTGGAACTGTACCCCAGCACGATTCAGTGTCTGTAGAACTGTTCCCCAGCATGAGTCAGTGTCTGTGAAACTGTACCCCAGCACGAGTCATTGTCTGTGGAACTTTAACCAGCATGAGTCAGTGTCTGTGGAACTGTACCCCAGTGAGAGTCAGTGTCTGTGGAGCTGTATCCCAGCAGGAGTCAGTGTCTGTGGAACTGTATCCCAGTGAGAGTCAGTGTCTGTGGAACTGTACCCTGCATGAGTCAGTGTCTGTGGAACAGTAACCAGACGAGACCGTGTCTGTGGAACTGTACCCCAGAGAGAGTCAGTGTCGGTGGAACTGTAGCCCAGAGAGAGTCAGTGTCTCTGGAACAGTACCCCAGAGAGAGTCAGTGTCGGTGGAACTGTACCCCAGAGAGAGTCAGTGTCGGTGGAACTGTAGCCCAGTGAGAGTCAGTGTCTGTGGAACTGTAACCAGACGAGATGTGTCTGTGGAACTGTACTCCAGAGAGAGTCAGTGTCGGTGGATCTGTACCCCAGCATGAATCTGTGACTGTGGAACAGTACACCAGCACGAGTCACTGTCTGTGGAACTGTACACAGCACGAGTCAGTGTCTGTGGAACTGTACCCCAGCACGAGTCAGTGTCTTTGGAAATGTACCCCAGTGAGAGTCAGTGTCTTTGGAACTGTACCCCAGTGAGAGTCAGTGTCTGTGGAAATGTCCCCCAGTGAGAGTCAATGCCTGTGGAAATGTACCCCAGTTAGCATCAGTGTCTGTGGACCTGTACCCCAGTGAGAGTCAATGCCTGTGGAACTGTACCCCAGTGAGCGTCAGCGTCTGTGGAACTGTAACCCAGTGAGAGCTAGTGCCTGTGGAACTGAACCCCAGTGAGAGTCAGTGTCTGTGGAACTGTACCCCAGTGAGAGTCAATCCCTGTGGAACTGTCCCCCAGTGAGAGTCAGAGTCTGTGGAAATGTAACCCAGTGAGAGTCAGTATCTGTGGAATTGTAACCCAGTGAGAGTCAGTGTCTGTGGAACTGTATCCCAGCACGAGTCAATGTCGGTGGAACTGTACCCCAGTGAGAATCAGTGTTTGTGGAGCTGTACCACAGTGAGATTCAGTGTCTGTGGAACAGTACCCCAGTTAGAGTCAGTGTCGGTGGAACTGTACCCCAGTGAGAATCAGTGTCTGTGGAACTGTACCCCAGCACGAGTCAATGTCGGTTGAACTGTACCCCAGTGAGAATCAGTGTCTGTGGAACTGTACCCCAGCACGAGTCAGTGTCTGTTGAACTGTACCCCAGCATGAGTCACTGTCTGTGGAACTGTACCTCAGCACGAGTCAGTGTCTGTGGAACTGTACCCCAGTTAGAGTCAATGTCTGTGGAACTGTACCCCAGAGAGAGTCAGTGTCTGTGGAACTGTACCCCAGTGAGAATCAATGTCTGTGGAACTGTACCCCAGTGGGAGTCAGTGTCTGTGGAACTGTACCCCAGTGAGAGTCAGTGTCGGTGGAACTGTACCCCAGCACGAGTCAACGTCTGTGGAAATGTACCCCAGTGAGAGTTAGTGTCTGTGGAACTGTACCCCAGTGACAGTCAGTGTCTGTGGAACTGTACCCCAGTGAGAGTCAGTGTCTGTGGAACTGAACCCCAGTGAGAGTCAGTTTCTATGGAACTGTATCCCAGCACAAGTCAGTGTCTGTGGAACTGTCCCCCAGCACGAGTCAGTTTCTGCAGCACTGTATTCCATCACAAGTCAGTTTCTGTGGAACTGTGGATTTCACACTTCTTTCAGCCTTAATCTGTCACATTTACACCACCTCTAGCCTTGCATATCTCTTAATGTCTCTTAATGTCTCTTCATCTCCCCCTTTGTTCTTTTATCCCCTCCCCCTATTCCCAGCTTTACTCTGGCCTTAAATCTATTTGATTTCCGGCTCTTCACAGTTCTGATGAAAGGTCATCGACCTGAAACGTTAACTCTCTTTCTCTCTCCACGGATGCTGCCTGGCCTGCTGAGTTTTTCCAGCGTTTTCTGTTGTTGTTTCTGTGGAACTGTGCCCAGCACGAGTCAGTGTCTGTGCAACTGTATCCCAGCATGAGTCAGTGTCTGTGGAGCTGTATCCCAGCACGTGTCAGTTTATGTGGCACTGTGCCCAGCACGAGTCAGTTTCTGTGGAACTGTATCCCAGCACGAGTCAGTGTCTTTGGAAATGTACGCCAGCACGAGTCAGTTTCTGTGGAACTGTATCCCAGCAAGAGTCAGTGTCTGTGGAACAGTATCCCAGCACGAGTCAGTGTCTGTGGAACTTTATCCCAGCACGAGTCAGTGTCTGTGGAACTGTATCCCAGCAGGAGTCAGTGTCTGTGGAACTGTACCCCAGCAGGAGTCAGTGTCTGTGGAACTGTATCCAGGCAGGAGTCAGTGTCTGTGGAACTGTATCCCAGCAGGAGTCAATGCCTGTGGAACTCTACCCCAGTGAGAGTCAGTGTCTGTGGAACTGTACCCCAGTGAGAGTCAGTGTCTGTGGAGCTGTATCCCAGCAGGAGTCAGTGTCTGTGGAACTGTACCCCAGTGAGAGTCAGTGTCTGTGGAACTGTGCCCCAGTACGAGTGACTGTCTGTAGAACTGTACCCCAGCATGAATCAGTGTCTGTGGACCTGTACCCCAGCACGAGTCAGTTTCTGTGGAACTGCACCCCAGCAAGAGTCAGTTTCTGTGGCACTGTATCCCAGCACAAGTCAATGTCTGTGTAACTGTACCCCAGCACAAGTCAGTGTCTGTGGTACTGTGCCCAGCACGAGTCAATGTCTGTGGAACTGTACCCCAGCACAAGTCAGTGTCTGTGGAACTGTACCCCATCATGAGTCAGAGTCTGTGGAACAGTATCCCAGCACCTGTCAGTGTCTGTGGAGCTGTATCGCAGCACGATCAGTTTCTGTGGCATGATATCCCAGCACGAGTGAGTGTCTGTGAAACTGTCCCCCAGAACGAGTCAGTGTCTGTGGAACTGTACCCCAGTGAGAGTCAGTGTCGGTGGAACTGTACCCCAGAGAGAGTCAGTGTCGGTGGGACTGTTCCCCAGTGAGAGTCAGTGTCGGTGGAACTGTACCCCAGAGAGAGTCAGTGTCGGTGTAACTGTACCCCAGCACGAGTGACTCTCTGTGGAACTGTCCCCCAGCACGAGTCAGTGTCTGTGGAACTGTACCCCAGTGAGAGTCAGTGTCTGTGGAACTGTACCCCAGCACGAGTCAGTGTCTGTGGTACTGTACCCCAGTGAGAGTCAGTGTCTGTGGAACTGTACCCCAGCACGAGTCAGTGTCTGTGGAACTGTACCCCAACATGAGTCAGTGTTTGAGGAACTGTAAATCAATGAGAGACAGTGTCTGTGGAACTGTACCCCAGTGAGAGTCAGTGCCTGTGGAACTGCATCCCAGTGAGAGTCAATGTATGTGGAAATGTACCCCAGTGAGAGTCAGTGTCTGTGGAACTGTAACCCAGTGAGAGTCAGTGTCTGTGGAACTGTGCCCCAGTGAGGGGCAGTGTCTGTGGAAATGTAACCCAGTGAGAGTCAGTGTCTGTGGAACTGTATCCCAGCACGTGTCAGTGTCTGTGCAACTGTATCCCAGCACGAGTCAGCGTCTGTGGAACTGTACCCCAGCACGAGTCAGTTTCAGTGGAACTGTACCCCAGTGAGAGTCAGTGTCTGTGGAACTGAAACCCAGTAAGATTCATTGACTGTGGAACTGTACCCCAGCACGAGTCAGTGTCTGTGGAACTGTACACCAGCACGAGTCAGAGTCTGTGGAACTGTACCCCAACATGAGTCAGTGTTTGAGGAACTGTAACCCAGTAAGATTCAGTGTCAGTGGAACTGAACCCCAGTGAGAGTCAGTGTCTGTGGAACTGTACCCCAGCACAAATCACTGTCTGTGGAACTGTACCCTAGTGAGAGTCAGTGCCTGTGAAACTTTACCCCAGTGAGAGTCAGTGCCTGTGGAACTGTACCCCAGTGAGAGTCAGTGTCTGTGGCACTGTACCCCAGTGAGAGTCAATGCCTGTGGAACTGTACCCCAGTGAGAGTCAGTTTCTGTGGAATTGTTACCCAGTAAAAGTCAGTGTCTGTGGAACTGTACCCCAGTGAGAGTCAGTGCCTGTGGAACTGTACCCCAGCACGAGTCAGTGTCTGTGGAGCTGTATCCCAGTGAGAGTCAGTGTCTGTGGAACTGTACCCCAGTGAGAGTCAGTTTCTGTGGAATTGTTACCCAGTAAAAGTCAGTGTCTGTGGAACTGTACCCCAGTGAGAGTCAGTGCCTGTGGAACTGTACCCCAGCACGAGTCAGTGTCTGTGGAGCTGTATCCCAGTGAGAGTCAGTGTCTGTGGAACTGTACCCCATCACAAGTCTGTTTCTGTGGCACTTCATCCCAGCACGAGTCAGTGTGTGTGGAACTGTACCCCAGTGAGAGTTAGTGTCTGTGGAACTGTACCCCAGCATGAGTGACTGTCTGTGGAACTGTACACCAGCATGAATCTGTGTCTTTTGAACTGTACCACAGTGAGAATCAGTGTCTGTGGAACTGTATGCCAGCACGAGTCAATGTCGGTGGAACTGTACCCCAGTGAGAATCAGTGTCTGTGGAACTGTACCACAGTGAGAGTCAGTGTCTGTGGAACTGTACCCCAGTGAGAGTCAGTGTCGGTGGAACTGTACCCCAGTGAGAATCATTGTCTGTGTAACTGTATCCCAGCACGAGTCAATGTCGGTGGAACTGTACCCCAGTGAGAGTCAGTGTCTGTGGAACTGTTCCCCAGTGAGAGTCAGTGTCGGTGGAACTGTACCCCAGTGAGAATCTGTGTCTGTGGGACTGTCCCCCAGCACGAGTCAGTGTCTGTGGAACTGTACCCCAGTGAGAGTCAGTGTCAGTGGAACTGTACCCCAGCACGAGTCAGTTTCTGTGGAACTGTACCCCAGAGAGAGTCAGTGTCGGTGGAACTGTAACCCAGTGAGAATCAGTGTCTGTGGAACTGTACCTCAGTGAGATTCAGTGTCTGTGGAACTGTACCCCAGTGAGAGTCAAGGTCATCGACCTGAAACGTTAACTCTCTTTCTCTCTCCACGGATGCTGCCTGGCCTGCTGAGTTTTTCCAGCGTTTTCTGTTGTTATTTCTGTGGAACTTGTTGTGTTTTGAGATTGCTTTTGACCCAGTCCCCCGGCCATACAGAGAGGGAGGGGCTGGAGCCTGAGGGGCAAGTTCAGGCAAGTTTGATCCCCTACCTGAGGGAGAGAAGTTTGGCTGTCTGTTACAGTTCTTAATGTAATGTCCTATTACAGTGTTTTAATAAATAGTAAAAAGACATCCTGTCTCCTTGACTAATGAATGTTAGGTCAAGATGTAAAACTGGCGACGAGGCGGTTGTCGGACTCTCTAGAAGGACGGAGATAGACGCGAACCTACGAATCTGATATTGGATATTGCGACGAGCGGGCCACCCAGCTAATAACATCCAGGCAACTAACGTGAGTTTAGCTATTGTAACTCTGACCACGTTGATCTTAAAGGGACAGCGCACATTAACACGATGACGGCCTTGGGACGTATTGAAGAGTTCTCTGGGGATGAGGACAGTTCATGGGAGGAATACGCAGAAAGACTGGGGTGTTTCTTGGAGGCCAATGATATTGACAAAGAAGAGAAGAAGCGCTCAGTGTTGCTCAGTGTATGCGGAGCGGCTACTTACTCTGTCCTGCGTTCATTGGTGGTTCCTCGTAAACCTAGTGAGGTGGATTATAAGGACTTGATAGAAATACTGCAGCAACATTTCAACCCAAAACCCTCAGAAATTGTGCAGCGTTTCCATTTTCACAATTGTAAACAACAGCCTGGACAATCTATTTCAAGGTACATTGCTGAGTTGAGGAAACGCTCGGTACATTGTAATTTTGGTGACTATTTAGACAATATGCTCCGTGATCGGATTGTGTGTGGAGTGCTGGACTCGGCATTGCAGAAACAGCTGTTAGCGGACAAGGCCCTGACGTTCCGACTGGCCGAGGAGAAGGCTTTAGCAGCAGAGGCTGCGTCGATGAACACAGGTATGCTACGTATAGAAGCAGCGTCACCTCGGGCCGCCGAGGGTGTGCACAAGACCACACACGCAGCTGATGCTGCGAGTGACAGGGAGGCAACTAAACAGACAGGAAGAAAATGTTTCCGCTGTGGGGCTCTCCATGGTGCCACTACATGCAAATTTGTGTCAGCGGTATGTCATTTCTGTAAGAAAAGAGGACACATAGCTCGTGTCTGCATGAAGAAAGCTCAGGCTGCTGCAGCAGAGCCAACACAAGCATCACAGACACACACCCTGACATGGGAGGACAACGATGAGTATACAGTGTATACCACGGAAGCTGAGCAGCGACACCACAGACGGTGGGGATACACAGCAAATGTGATCGTGAATGGGGCACCACTCGGCATGGAGGTGGATTCAGGCTCAGCGTGTTCGTTGATAAGTGAAGAGACTTACAATAGGCTGTGGCCAAGTGAACCCCCGGTGATGGCTCAGGTCAGTGGCGTGCTACGGCAGTGGTCCCAAGCCCAACTCCAAGTGCTGGGTATGATTCATGTGAAAGTTAAGTATCGGGCAGTCAAGGACACACTTCCGCTTTATGTGGTGGCGGGGCAGGGCACAAGCCTGCTGGGCAGAGATTGGTTTGAGCCCCTTGGTATTGGAGTGACAGGAGTACACACGGTACAGCGACAGCCCATAATGCCTATGTTGGAGAACTATGAAGAGGTTTTTGGTGAGCTCGGGGCCTGTCGGGGACCGCCAGTCTCAATCGAAGTGGACCCAGGGGTGGCGCCTAAGTTCTTCAAGGCGCGACCAGTTCCTTTTGCGTTGCGCAAGAAGGTGGATGAGACCCTGGATAAGCTGGTGAACCAAGGGGTTCTTATACCAGTGAAGAACTCCCGTTGGGCCACCCCTATCGTGCCCATTGCAAAGAAGGATGGGGGCCTGCGAATCTGTGGAGATTACAGATGTACGGTTAATACTGCTGTGCTACCAGATGTGTATCCCTTACCAACAGTTACAGAGCTGTTTTCAACACTGGCTGGAGGCACCCTGTTCACCAAGCTGGATCTCAAGCAAGCATACCAGCAACTGGTCCTGGATGAAAAGTCAGCCGAGCTATTGACAATCAACACCCACAGAGGACTTTTCCGAGCCGCAAGGCTGCAGTTTGGGGTGTCGACGGCTGTGGCAATCTTTCAGAGGTTCATGGACACCCTGTTGGCTGGTGTTCCGGGAGTTCAGCCTTACCTGGATGACATACTAATTACAGGCAAGACACAGGAAGCCCATGATGAGCGGCTGCAGGAAGTACTACGCCGGTTGGCTGAGGTAGGACTACGCCTTCAGAAGGAGAAATGTGTGTTCGCTGCCAATGGGGTGGAGTTCTTGGGATTCCGAGTGGACAAAGACGGTGTGCATCCGACTACGGAGAAGGTGGAGGCTATCAGGAGCGCTCCCAACCCCAAGAACAAGACCGAACTGCAGGCATTCCTCGGACTGTTAAACTTCTACAGTTGTTTTCTCAAGGGCAAAGCCACAATCTTAGAGCCACTGCACAGGCTGTTAGACCAAGCAACAGTGTGGAACTGGACCTCAGATCATGAAACAGCCTACAGACAGGCAAAGGAACTGCTACAAGCAGATAAGGTTCTGGCACACTATGATGAAAACAAACCATTGGTGTTGGTGTGTGATGCCTCACCATACGGGCTGGGAGCTCTATTGGGTCACATAGAGCCAGATGGCCGGGAGGCGCCTATCAGTTTTGCCTCAAGAACACTCTCAACAACAGAACGTAACTACGCCCAGATTGACAAGGAGGCCTTAGCCATCATATTTGGGGTAAAGAAGTTCAGCCAGTACCTGTTAGGGAGACAGTTCGTCATCTACACGGACCACAAGCCACTCTTGGGGCTCCTGCATCACTCCAAGCCCATGTCCCTAATCATATCACCGCGTATGCTTCGGTGGAGTCTGATGTTGGGGGCCTACAGTTATGAACTTTGCTACAGGCCTGGGAAGATGCTGGCTAATGCTGATGCTCTGAGTCGCTTGCCCTTGAACCGGCCGATGGCTGAGACGCCACCACCCCTGGAGGTGCTGCTACTGGAGCAGGTCCCGGAGGCCCCACTCCATGCCCAGTGGATTGGCAGCCTCACACAGAAGGATCCAGTCTTATCACGGGTGCTACGCTGGCTGCTGCACGGCTGGCCCTCCGAGGTCCAGGAGGAGCGTTTCAAGCCCTTCGTTCAGAGGCGCCATGAAATGTCTGCACACAGGAACTGTGTGCTCTGGGGAAGCCGTGTGGTGGTTCCTGCCGCCGCAAGAGAGGAGGTGCTGAAAATGCTGCATGACTCACACCCTGGGATTGTGCACATGAAGGCGTTGGCGAGAAGCTACGTCTGGTGGCCGGGGTTGGACCAAGACGTGGAGGAGGTGGTAAAGAGCTGTGAGACATGTCAGCTGACCCGCCATAGCCCACCCAAGGCTCCCCTTCACCCCTGGGAGTGGACCACTCGTAAATGGTCAAGACTCCACGTTGACTTTGCAGGGCCTTTTCAGGGGAAGGTCTTTTTAATAGTGGTTGATTCGCATTCGAAATGGCTGGAGGTGGCTATTATGAACTCCATGACATCCAGGGCAGTGATCAACACGTTGCGTTTGCTGTTTGCCACACATGGGGTCCCCGACGTGCTGGTTTCAGACAATGGAGCAGCCTTCACGTCAGCGGAGTTCAAGGCTTTTGCAAGCAGAAACGGGGTCCGCCACGTGACCACAGCGCCCTATCACCCCTCCTCTAATGGGCAGGCAGAGAGGATGGTGCAAACCACAAAAGAGGCACTGGTGAGGATATCGGTGGGGGACTGGCAAACCAGATTGGCCAGGTTCCTGTTATCACAGCATACCACACCAAACTCAGCAACGGGGAAGAGTCCTGCTGAGATGCTGATGGGTCGCCGGCTGGCGACTGCACTGGACCGGCTACACCCGGACTACAAGGACGAGATGCACACAAAACAAGAGGTGCTGGCTAAGAAGCACCAGGGCACCGCCAGGCAGTTCGAGCCGTCAGAGACTTTGTTTGCCCGTTGCTATACAGGAGGAGACAAATGGATGCCTGCCGTGGTGGAGCAGGCCACGGGTCCCCTGTCATACAGCGTCCGTACACCTGATGGCCAGCTACACAGACGCCACGTAGACCAGCTACGGGGTCGTACTCCAGCGAGAGTAACTGAGACATCAAAGGCTAGACCATTGTCTCCGCCACCTCTGCCAAGCAGTGACGGCCTGCTTCCTACAACAACGACGGAAGCCACGTCCACAGAGGGTGTCATAGAGTCATCAACCACGGAGGAAGGTTTTCCTGAGGCTAACAGTGACACCCCGAATATGCCTGTCCCGCGGCGCTCAAGTCGAGTTAAATTCCATCCCAGACGTCTGGAGGACTAAGGGGTTTTATCTGGGGGAAAGGAGTGTTGTGTTTTGAGATTGCTTTTGACCCAGTCCCCCGGCCATACAGAGAGGGAGGGGCTGGAGCCTGAGGGGCAAGTTCAGGCAAGTTTGATCCCCTACCTGAGAGAGAGAAGTTTGGCTGTCTGTTACAGTTCTTAATGTAATGTCCTATTACAGTGTTTTAATAAATAGTAAAAAGACATCCTGTCTCCTTGACTAATGAATGTTAGGTCAAGATGTAAAAGAACTGAACCCCAGTGAGAGTCAGTGTCTGTGGAACTGTACCCCAGTGAGAGTCAGTATCTGTGGAATTGTACATAGCACGAGTCAGTGTCTCTGGAACTGTACCCCAGTGAGAGTCAGTGTCTGTGGAACTGTACCCCAGTGAGAGTCATTGTCTGTGGAACTGTACCCCAGTGAGAGTCAGTGTCTGTGGAATTGTACATCGCACGAGTCAGTGTCGATGGAACTGTACCCCAGTGAGAGTCAGTTTCTGTGGAACTGTATCCCAGCACAAGTCAGTGTCTGTGGAACTGTCCCCCAGCACGAGTCAGTTTCTGTAGCACTGTATCCCATCACAAGTCAGTTTCTGTGGAACTGTGCCCAGCACGAGTCAGTGTCTGTTCAACTGTATCCCAGCATGAGTCAGTGTCTGTGGAGCTGTATCCCAGCACGTGTCAGTTTCTGTGGCACTGTGCCCAGCACGAGTCATTTTCTGTGGAACTGTATCCCAGCAGGAGTCAGTGTCTGTGGAACAGTATCCCAGCACGAGTCAGTGTCTGTGGAACTGTATCCCAGCACGAGTCAGTGTCTGTGGAACTGTATCCCAGCAGGAGTCAGTGTCTGTGGAACTGTACCCCAGTGAGAGTCAGTGTCTGTGGAACTGTACCCCAGTGAGAGTCAGTGTCTGTGGAGCTGTATCCCAGCAGGAGTCAGTGTCTGTGGAACTGTACCCCAGTGAGAGTCAGTGTCTGTGGAACTGTACCCGAGTGAGAGTCAGTGTCTGTGGACCTGAGCCCCAGCACGAGTGACTGTCTCTAGAACTGTACCCCAGCATGAATTAGTGTCTTTTGAACTTTACCCCAGCACGAATCAGTTTCTGTGGAACTGCACCCCAGCACGAGTCAGTTTCTGTGGCACTGTATCCCAGCACAAGTCAGTGTCTGTGGAACTGTACCCCAGCACAAGTCAGTGTCTGTGGTACTGTGCCCAGCACGAGTCAATGTCTGTGGAACTGTACCCCAGCACAAGTCAGTTTCTGAGGAACTGTACCCCAGCATGAGTCAGTGTCTGTGGAGCTGTATCCCAGCACGAGTCAGTTTCTGTGGCACTGTATCCCAGCACGAGTCACTGTCTGTGGAACTGTCCCCCAGCACGAGTCAGTGTCTGTGGAACTGTACCCCAGTGAGAGTCAGTGTCTGTGGAACTGTAACCCAGTGAGAGTCAGTGTCTGTGGAACAGTATCCCAGCACAAGTCATTGACTGTGGAACTGTACCGCAGAGAGAGTCAGTGTCGGTGGAACTGTAGCCCAGTGACAGTCAGTGTCTGTGGAACTGTACCCCAGCGCAAGTCAGTGTCTGTGGAACTGTACCCCAGTGAGAGTCAGTGTCGGTGGAACTGTACCCAGCATGAGTCAGTGTCTGTGGAACTGTACCCCAGCACGAGTCAGTGTCTGTGGAACTGTAACCCAGTGAGAGTCAGTGCCTGTGGAACTGTACCCCAGTGAGAGTCAGTGCCTGTGGAACTGTACCCCAGTGAGAGTCAGTGTCTGTGGAATTGTATCTCAGTGAGAGTCAGTGCCTGTGGAACTGTACCCCAGTGAGAGTCAGTGTCTGTGGAACTGTACCCCAGTGAGAGTCTGTGCCTGTGGAACTGTACCCCAGTGAGAGTCAGTGTCTGTGGAACTGTAACCCAGTGAGAGTCAGTGCCTGTGGAACTGTACTCCAGTGAGAGTCAGTGTCTGTGGAACTGTAAGCCAGCACGAGTCAGTGTCTGTGGAGCAGTATCCCAGCACGAGTCAGTGTCTGTGGAACTGTACCCCAGCACGAGTCAGTATCTGTGGAACTGTACCCAGCACGAGTCAGTGTCTGTGGAACTGTACCCCAGCACGAGTCAGAGTCTGTGGAACTGTACGCACCATGAGTCAGTGACTGTGGAACTGTAACCAGCACGAGACCGTGTCTGTGGAACTGTACCTCAGAGAGAGTCAGTGTCGGTGGAACTGTAGCCCAGTGAGAGTCAGTGTTTGTGGAACTGTACCCCAGAGAGAGTCAGTATCGGTGGAACTGTACCCCAGCACGAGTCAGTTTCTGTGGAACTGTGCCCCAGCACGAGTCACTGTCTGTGGAACTGTACCCCAGCACGAGTCAGTGTCTGTGGAACTGTACCCCAGTGCGAGTCAGTGTCGGTGGATCTGTACACCAGCACAAGTCAGTGTCTGTGGACCTGTAACCCAGTGAGAGTCAGTGCCTGTGGAACTGTACCCCAGTGAGAGTCTGTGCCTGTGGAACTGTACCCCAGTGAGAGTCAGTGTCGGTGGAACTGTTCCCCAGTGAGAGTCAGTGTCTGTGGAACTGTAACCCAGTGAGAGTCAGTGTCTGTGGAACTGTACCCCAGAGAGGGTCAGTGCCTGTGGAACTGTACTCCAGTGAGAGTCACTGTCTGTGGAACTGGACCCAGCACGAGTCAGTATCTGTGGAACTGTACCCCAGTGAGAGTCAGTGTCTGTGGAAATGTACCCCAACACGAGTCTGTATCTGAGGAACTGTACCCAGCACGAGTCATTATTTGGGGAACTGTACCCCAGCACGAGTCAGTGTCTGTGGAACTGTACCCCAGCACGAGTCTGTATCTGAGGAACTGTACCCAGCACGAGTCAGTGCCTGTGGAACTGTACCCAGCACGAGTCAGTGTCTGTGGAACTGTACCCCAGTGAGAGTCAGTGTCTGTGGAACTGTAACCCAGTGAGAGTCTGTGCCTGTGGAACTGTACCCAGCACGAGTCAGTGTCTGTGGAACTGTACCCCAGTGAGAGTGAGTGTCTGTGGAACTGTACCCCAGTGAGAGTCAGCGCCTGTGGAACTGTACCCCAGTCAGAGTCAGTGTCTGTGGAACTGAACCCCAGTGAGAGTCAGTGTCTGTGGAACTGTAACCCAGTGAGAGTCAGTGTCGGTGGAACTGTACCCCAGTGAGGGTCAGTGCCTGTGGAACTGTACCCCAGTGAGAGTCAGTGTCTGTGGAACTGTAACCCAGTGAGAGTCAGTGTCTGTGGAACTGTACCCCAGTGAGAGTCAGCGCCTGTGGAACTGTACCCCTGTCAGAGTCAGTGTCTGTGGAACTGAACCCCAGTGAGAGTCAGTGTCTGTGGAACTGTAACCCGGTGAGAGTCAGTGTCGGTGGATCTGTACCCCAGCACAAGTCAGTGTCTGTGGTACTGTGCCCAGCACGAGTCAATGTCTGTGGAACTGTACCCCAGCACAAGTCAGTTTCTGAGGAACTGTACCCCAGCATGAGTCAGTGTCTGTGGAGCTGTATCCCAGCACGAGTCAGTTTCTGTGGCACTGTATCCCAGCACGAGTCACTGTCTGTGGAACTGTCCCCCAGCACGAGTCAGTGTCTGTGGAACTGTACCCCAGTGAGAGTCAGTGTCTGTGGAACTGTAACCCAGTGAGAGTCAGTGTCTGTGGAACAGTATCCCAGCACAAGTCATTGACTGTGGAACTGTACCGCAGAGAGAGTCAGTGTCGGTGGAACTGTAGCCCAGTGACAGTCAGTGTCTGTGGAACTGTACCCCAGCGCAAGTCAGTGTCTGTGGAACTGTACCCCAGTGAGAGTCAGTGTCGGTGGAACTGTACCCAGCATGAGTCAGTGTCTGTGGAAATGTACCCCAGCACGAGTCAGTGTCTGTGGAACTGTAACCCAGTGAGAGTCAGTGCCTGTGGAACTGTAACCCAGTGAGAGTCAGTGTCTGTGGAACAGTATCCCAGCACAAGTCATTGACTGTGGAACTGTACCGCAGAGAGAGTCAGTGTCGGTGGAACTGTAGCCCAGTGACAGTCAGTGTCTGTGGAACTGTACCCCAGCGCAAGTCAGTGTCTGTGGAACTGTACCCCAGTGAGAGTCAGTGTCGGTGGAACTGTACCCAGCATGAGTCAGTGTCTGTGGAACTGTACCCCAGCACGAGTCAGTGTCTGTGGAACTGTAACCCAGTGAGAGTCAGTGCCTGTGGAACTGTACCCCAGTGAGAGTCAGTGCCTGTGGAACTGTACCCCAGTGAGAGTCAGTGTCTGTGGAATTGTATCTCAGTGAGAGTCAGTGCCTGTGGAACTGTACCCCAGTGAGAGTCAGTGTCTGTGGAACTGTACCCCAGTGAGAGTCTGTGCCTGTGGAACTGTACCCCAGTGAGAGTCAGTGTCTGTGGAACTGTAACCCAGTGAGAGTCAGTGCCTGTGGAACTGTACTCCAGTGAGAGTCAGTGTCTGTGGACCTGTAAGCCAGCACGAGTCAGTGTCTGTGGAGCAGTATCCCAGCACGAGTCAGTGTCTGTGGAACTGTACCCCAGCACGAGTCAGTATCTGTGGAACTGTACCCAGCACGAGTCAGTGTCTGTGGAACTGTACCCCAGCACGAGTCAGAGTCTGTGGAACTGTACGCACCACGAGTCAGTGACTGTGGAACTGTAACCAGCACGAGACCGTGTCTGTGGAACTGTACCCCAGAGAGAGTCAGTGTCGGTGGAACTGTAGCCCAGTGAGAGTCAGTGTTTGTGGAACTGTACCCCAGAGAGAGTCAGTATCGGTGGAACTGTACCCCAGCACGAGTCAGTTTCTGTGGAACTGTGCCCCAGCACGAGTCACTGTCTGTGGAACTGTACCCCAGCACGAGTCAGTGTCTGTGGAACTGTACCCCAGTGCGAGTCAGTGTCGGTGGATCTGTACACCAGCACAAGTCAGTGTCTGTGGAACTGTACCCCAGCACGAGTCAGTGTCTGTGGAACTGTACACCAGCACGAGTCAGAGTCTGTGGAACTGTACCCCAACATGAGTCAGTGTTTGAGGAACTGTAACCCAGTAAGATTCAGTGTCAGTGGAACTGAACCCCAGTGAGAGTCAGTGTCTGTGTAACTGTACCCCAGCACAAATCACTGTCTGTGGAACTGTACCCTAGTGAGAGTCAGTGCCTGTGAAACTTTACCCCAGTGAGAGCTAGTGCCTGTGGAACTGAATCCCAGTGAGAGTCAGTGTCTGTGGCACTGTACCCCAGTGAGAGTCAATGCCTGTGGAACTGTACCCCAGTGAGAGTCAGTTTCTGTGGAATTGTTACCCAGTAAAAGTCAGTGTCTGTGGAACTGTACCCCAGTGAGAGTCAGTGCCTGTGGAACTGTACCCCAGCACGAGTCAGTGTCTGTGGAGCTGTATCCCAGTGAGAGTCAGTGTCTGTGGAACTGTACCCCAGTGAGAGTCAGTTTCTGTGGAATTGTTACCCAGTAAAAGTCAGTGTCTGTGGAACTGTACCCCAGTGAGAGTCAGTGCCTGTGGAACTGTACCCCAGCACGAGTCAGTGTCTGTGGAGCTGTATCCCAGTGAGAGTCAGTGTCTGTGGAACTGTACCCCATCACAAGTCTGTTTCTGTGGCACTTCATCCCAGCACGAGTCAGTGTGTGTGGAACTGTACCCCAGTGAGAGTTAGTGTCTGTGGAACTGTACCCCAGCATGAGTGACTGTCTGTGGAACTGTACACCAGCATGAATCTGTGTCTTTTGAACTGTACCACAGTGAGAATCAGTGTCTGTGGAACTGTATGCCAGCACGAGTCAATGTCGGTGGAACTGTACCCCAGTGAGAATCAGTGTCTGTGGAACTGTACCACAGTGAGAGTCAGTGTCTGTGGAACTGTACCCCAGTGAGAGTCAGTGTCGGTGGAACTGTACCCCAGTGAGAATCATTGTCTGTGTAACTGTATCCCAGCACGAGTCAATGTCGGTGGAACTGTACCCCAGTGAGAGTCAGTGTCTGTGGAACTGTTCCCCAGTGAGAGTCAGTGTCGGTGGAACTGTACCCCAGTGAGAATCTGTGTCTGTGGGACTGTCCCCCAGCACGAGTCAGTGTCTGTGGAACTGTACCCCAGTGAGAGTCAGTGTCAGTGGAACTGTACCCCAGCACGAGTCAGTTTCTGTGGAACTGTACCCCAGAGAGAGTCAGTGTCGGTGGAACTGTAACCCAGTGAGAATCAGTGTCTGTGGAACTGTACCTCAGTGAGATTCAGTGTCTGTGGAACTGTACCCCAGTGAGAGTCAAGGTCATCGACCTGAAACGTTAACTCTCTTTCTCTCTCCACGGATGCTGCCTGGCCTGCTGAGTTTTTCCAGCGTTTTCTGTTGTTATTTCTGTGGAACTTGTTGTGTTTTGAGATTGCTTTTGACCCAGTCCCCCGGCCATACAGAGAGGGAGGGGCTGGAGCCTGAGGGGCAAGTTCAGGCAAGTTTGATCCCCTACCTGAGGGAGAGAAGTTTGGCTGTCTGTTACAGTTCTTAATGTAATGTCCTATTACAGTGTTTTAATAAATAGTAAAAAGACATCCTGTCTCCTTGACTAATGAATGTTAGGTCAAGATGTAAAACTGGCGACGAGGCGGTTGTCGGACTCTCTAGAAGGACGGAGATAGACGCGAACCTACGAATCTGATATTGGATATTGCGACGAGCGGGCCACCCAGCTAATAACATCCAGGCAACTAACGTGAGTTTAGCTATTGTAACTCTGACCACGTTGATCTTAAAGGGACAGCGCACATTAACACGATGACGGCCTTGGGACGTATTGAAGAGTTCTCTGGGGATGAGGACAGTTCATGGGAGGAATACGCAGAAAGACTGGGGTGTTTCTTGGAGGCCAATGATATTGACAAAGAAGAGAAGAAGCGCTCAGTGTTGCTCAGTGTATGCGGAGCGGCTACTTACTCTGTCCTGCGTTCATTGGTGGTTCCTCGTAAACCTAGTGAGGTGGATTATAAGGACTTGATAGAAATACTGCAGCAACATTTCAACCCAAAACCCTCAGAAATTGTGCAGCGTTTCCATTTTCACAATTGTAAACAACAGCCTGGACAATCTATTTCAAGGTACATTGCTGAGTTGAGGAAACGCTCGGTACATTGTAATTTTGGTGACTATTTAGACAATATGCTCCGTGATCGGATTGTGTGTGGAGTGCTGGACTCGGCATTGCAGAAACAGCTGTTAGCGGACAAGGCCCTGACGTTCCGACTGGCCGAGGAGAAGGCTTTAGCAGCAGAGGCTGCGTCGATGAACACAGGTATGCTACGTATAGAAGCAGCGTCACCTCGGGCCGCCGAGGGTGTGCACAAGACCACACACGCAGCTGATGCTGCGAGTGACAGGGAGGCAACTAAACAGACAGGAAGAAAATGTTTCCGCTGTGGGGCTCTCCATGGTGCCACTACATGCAAATTTGTGTCAGCGGTATGTCATTTCTGTAAGAAAAGAGGACACATAGCTCGTGTCTGCATGAAGAAAGCTCAGGCTGCTGCAGCAGAGCCAACACAAGCATCACAGACACACACCCTGACATGGGAGGACAACGATGAGTATACAGTGTATACCACGGAAGCTGAGCAGCGACACCACAGACGGTGGGGATACACAGCAAATGTGATCGTGAATGGGGCACCACTCGGCATGGAGGTGGATTCAGGCTCAGCGTGTTCGTTGATAAGTGAAGAGACTTACAATAGGCTGTGGCCAAGTGAACCCCCGGTGATGGCTCAGGTCAGTGGCGTGCTACGGCAGTGGTCCCAAGCCCAACTCCAAGTGCTGGGTATGATTCATGTGAAAGTTAAGTATCGGGCAGTCAAGGACACACTTCCGCTTTATGTGGTGGCGGGGCAGGGCACAAGCCTGCTGGGCAGAGATTGGTTTGAGCCCCTTGGTATTGGAGTGACAGGAGTACACACGGTACAGCGACAGCCCATAATGCCTATGTTGGAGAACTATGAAGAGGTTTTTGGTGAGCTCGGGGCCTGTCGGGGACCGCCAGTCTCAATCGAAGTGGACCCAGGGGTGGCGCCTAAGTTCTTCAAGGCGCGACCAGTTCCTTTTGCGTTGCGCAAGAAGGTGGATGAGACCCTGGATAAGCTGGTGAACCAAGGGGTTCTTATACCAGTGAAGAACTCCCGTTGGGCCACCCCTATCGTGCCCATTGCAAAGAAGGATGGGGGCCTGCGAATCTGTGGAGATTACAGATGTACGGTTAATACTGCTGTGCTACCAGATGTGTATCCCTTACCAACAGTTACAGAGCTGTTTTCAACACTGGCTGGAGGCACCCTGTTCACCAAGCTGGATCTCAAGCAAGCATACCAGCAACTGGTCCTGGATGAAAAGTCAGCCGAGCTATTGACAATCAACACCCACAGAGGACTTTTCCGAGCCGCAAGGCTGCAGTTTGGGGTGTCGACGGCTGTGGCAATCTTTCAGAGGTTCATGGACACCCTGTTGGCTGGTGTTCCGGGAGTTCAGCCTTACCTGGATGACATACTAATTACAGGCAAGACACAGGAAGCCCATGATGAGCGGCTGCAGGAAGTACTACGCCGGTTGGCTGAGGTAGGACTACGCCTTCAGAAGGAGAAATGTGTGTTCGCTGCCAATGGGGTGGAGTTCTTGGGATTCCGAGTGGACAAAGACGGTGTGCATCCGACTACGGAGAAGGTGGAGGCTATCAGGAGCGCTCCCAACCCCAAGAACAAGACCGAACTGCAGGCATTCCTCGGACTGTTAAACTTCTACAGTTGTTTTCTCAAGGGCAAAGCCACAATCTTAGAGCCACTGCACAGGCTGTTAGACCAAGCAACAGTGTGGAACTGGACCTCAGATCATGAAACAGCCTACAGACAGGCAAAGGAACTGCTACAAGCAGATAAGGTTCTGGCACACTATGATGAAAACAAACCATTGGTGTTGGTGTGTGATGCCTCACCATACGGGCTGGGAGCTCTATTGGGTCACATAGAGCCAGATGGCCGGGAGGCGCCTATCAGTTTTGCCTCAAGAACACTCTCAACAACAGAACGTAACTACGCCCAGATTGACAAGGAGGCCTTAGCCATCATATTTGGGGTAAAGAAGTTCAGCCAGTACCTGTTAGGGAGACAGTTCGTCATCTACACGGACCACAAGCCACTCTTGGGGCTCCTGCATCACTCCAAGCCCATGTCCCTAATCATATCACCGCGTATGCTTCGGTGGAGTCTGATGTTGGGGGCCTACAGTTATGAACTTTGCTACAGGCCTGGGAAGATGCTGGCTAATGCTGATGCTCTGAGTCGCTTGCCCTTGAACCGGCCGATGGCTGAGACGCCACCACCCCTGGAGGTGCTGCTACTGGAGCAGGTCCCGGAGGCCCCACTCCATGCCCAGTGGATTGGCAGCCTCACACAGAAGGATCCAGTCTTATCACGGGTGCTACGCTGGCTGCTGCACGGCTGGCCCTCCGAGGTCCAGGAGGAGCGTTTCAAGCCCTTCGTTCAGAGGCGCCATGAAATGTCTGCACACAGGAACTGTGTGCTCTGGGGAAGCCGTGTGGTGGTTCCTGCCGCCGCAAGAGAGGAGGTGCTGAAAATGCTGCATGACTCACACCCTGGGATTGTGCACATGAAGGCGTTGGCGAGAAGCTACGTCTGGTGGCCGGGGTTGGACCAAGACGTGGAGGAGGTGGTAAAGAGCTGTGAGACATGTCAGCTGACCCGCCATAGCCCACCCAAGGCTCCCCTTCACCCCTGGGAGTGGACCACTCGTAAATGGTCAAGACTCCACGTTGACTTTGCAGGGCCTTTTCAGGGGAAGGTCTTTTTAATAGTGGTTGATTCGCATTCGAAATGGCTGGAGGTGGCTATTATGAACTCCATGACATCCAGGGCAGTGATCAACACGTTGCGTTTGCTGTTTGCCACACATGGGGTCCCCGACGTGCTGGTTTCAGACAATGGAGCAGCCTTCACGTCAGCGGAGTTCAAGGCTTTTGCAAGCAGAAACGGGGTCCGCCACGTGACCACAGCGCCCTATCACCCCTCCTCTAATGGGCAGGCAGAGAGGATGGTGCAAACCACAAAAGAGGCACTGGTGAGGATATCGGTGGGGGACTGGCAAACCAGATTGGCCAGGTTCCTGTTATCACAGCATACCACACCAAACTCAGCAACGGGGAAGAGTCCTGCTGAGATGCTGATGGGTCGCCGGCTGGCGACTGCACTGGACCGGCTACACCCGGACTACAAGGACGAGATGCACACAAAACAAGAGGTGCTGGCTAAGAAGCACCAGGGCACCGCCAGGCAGTTCGAGCCGTCAGAGACTTTGTTTGCCCGTTGCTATACAGGAGGAGACAAATGGATGCCTGCCGTGGTGGAGCAGGCCACGGGTCCCCTGTCATACAGCGTCCGTACACCTGATGGCCAGCTACACAGACGCCACGTAGACCAGCTACGGGGTCGTACTCCAGCGAGAGTAACTGAGACATCAAAGGCTAGACCATTGTCTCCGCCACCTCTGCCAAGCAGTGACGGCCTGCTTCCTACAACAACGACGGAAGCCACGTCCACAGAGGGTGTCATAGAGTCATCAACCACGGAGGAAGGTTTTCCTGAGGCTAACAGTGACACCCCGAATATGCCTGTCCCGCGGCGCTCAAGTCGAGTTAAATTCCATCCCAGACGTCTGGAGGACTAAGGGGTTTTATCTGGGGGAAAGGAGTGTTGTGTTTTGAGATTGCTTTTGACCCAGTCCCCCGGCCATACAGAGAGGGAGGGGCTGGAGCCTGAGGGGCAAGTTCAGGCAAGTTTGATCCCCTACCTGAGAGAGAGAAGTTTGGCTGTCTGTTACAGTTCTTAATGTAATGTCCTATTACAGTGTTTTAATAAATAGTAAAAAGACATCCTGTCTCCTTGACTAATGAATGTTAGGTCAAGATGTAAAAGAACTGAACCCCAGTGAGAGTCAGTGTCTGTGGAACTGTACCCCAGTGAGAGTCAGTATCTGTGGAATTGTACATAGCACGAGTCAGTGTCTCTGGAACTGTACCCCAGTGAGAGTCAGTGTCTGTGGAACTGTACCCCAGTGAGAGTCATTGTCTGTGGAACTGTACCCCAGTGAGAGTCAGTGTCTGTGGAATTGTACATCGCACGAGTCAGTGTCGATGGAACTGTACCCCAGTGAGAGTCAGTTTCTGTGGAACTGTATCCCAGCACAAGTCAGTGTCTGTGGAACTGTCCCCCAGCACGAGTCAGTTTCTGTAGCACTGTATCCCATCACAAGTCAGTTTCTGTGGAACTGTGCCCAGCACGAGTCAGTGTCTGTTCAACTGTATCCCAGCATGAGTCAGTGTCTGTGGAGCTGTATCCCAGCACGTGTCAGTTTCTGTGGCACTGTGCCCAGCACGAGTCATTTTCTGTGGAACTGTATCCCAGCAGGAGTCAGTGTCTGTGGAACAGTATCCCAGCACGAGTCAGTGTCTGTGGAACTGTATCCCAGCACGAGTCAGTGTCTGTGGAACTGTATCCCAGCAGGAGTCAGTGTCTGTGGAACTGTACCCCAGTGAGAGTCAGTGTCTGTGGAACTGTACCCCAGTGAGAGTCAGTGTCTGTGGAGCTGTATCCCAGCAGGAGTCAGTGTCTGTGGAACTGTACCCCAGTGAGAGTCAGTGTCTGTGGAACTGTACCCGAGTGAGAGTCAGTGTCTGTGGACCTGAGCCCCAGCACGAGTGACTGTCTCTAGAACTGTACCCCAGCATGAATTAGTGTCTTTTGAACTTTACCCCAGCACGAATCAGTTTCTGTGGAACTGCACCCCAGCACGAGTCAGTTTCTGTGGCACTGTATCCCAGCACAAGTCAGTGTCTGTGGAACTGTACCCCAGCACAAGTCAGTGTCTGTGGTACTGTGCCCAGCACGAGTCAATGTCTGTGGAACTGTACCCCAGCACAAGTCAGTTTCTGAGGAACTGTACCCCAGCATGAGTCAGTGTCTGTGGAGCTGTATCCCAGCACGAGTCAGTTTCTGTGGCACTGTATCCCAGCACGAGTCACTGTCTGTGGAACTGTCCCCCAGCACGAGTCAGTGTCTGTGGAACTGTACCCCAGTGAGAGTCAGTGTCTGTGGAACTGTAACCCAGTGAGAGTCAGTGTCTGTGGAACAGTATCCCAGCACAAGTCATTGACTGTGGAACTGTACCGCAGAGAGAGTCAGTGTCGGTGGAACTGTAGCCCAGTGACAGTCAGTGTCTGTGGAACTGTACCCCAGCGCAAGTCAGTGTCTGTGGAACTGTACCCCAGTGAGAGTCAGTGTCGGTGGAACTGTACCCAGCATGAGTCAGTGTCTGTGGAACTGTACCCCAGCACGAGTCAGTGTCTGTGGAACTGTAACCCAGTGAGAGTCAGTGCCTGTGGAACTGTACCCCAGTGAGAGTCAGTGCCTGTGGAACTGTACCCCAGTGAGAGTCAGTGTCTGTGGAATTGTATCTCAGTGAGAGTCAGTGCCTGTGGAACTGTACCCCAGTGAGAGTCAGTGTCTGTGGAACTGTACCCCAGTGAGAGTCTGTGCCTGTGGAACTGTACCCCAGTGAGAGTCAGTGTCTGTGGAACTGTAACCCAGTGAGAGTCAGTGCCTGTGGAACTGTACTCCAGTGAGAGTCAGTGTCTGTGGAACTGTAAGCCAGCACGAGTCAGTGTCTGTGGAGCAGTATCCCAGCACGAGTCAGTGTCTGTGGAACTGTACCCCAGCACGAGTCAGTATCTGTGGAACTGTACCCAGCACGAGTCAGTGTCTGTGGAACTGTACCCCAGCACGAGTCAGAGTCTGTGGAACTGTACGCACCATGAGTCAGTGACTGTGGAACTGTAACCAGCACGAGACCGTGTCTGTGGAACTGTACCTCAGAGAGAGTCAGTGTCGGTGGAACTGTAGCCCAGTGAGAGTCAGTGTTTGTGGAACTGTACCCCAGAGAGAGTCAGTATCGGTGGAACTGTACCCCAGCACGAGTCAGTTTCTGTGGAACTGTGCCCCAGCACGAGTCACTGTCTGTGGAACTGTACCCCAGCACGAGTCAGTGTCTGTGGAACTGTACCCCAGTGCGAGTCAGTGTCGGTGGATCTGTACACCAGCACAAGTCAGTGTCTGTGGACCTGTAACCCAGTGAGAGTCAGTGCCTGTGGAACTGTACCCCAGTGAGAGTCTGTGCCTGTGGAACTGTACCCCAGTGAGAGTCAGTGTCGGTGGAACTGTTCCCCAGTGAGAGTCAGTGTCTGTGGAACTGTAACCCAGTGAGAGTCAGTGTCTGTGGAACTGTACCCCAGAGAGGGTCAGTGCCTGTGGAACTGTACTCCAGTGAGAGTCACTGTCTGTGGAACTGGACCCAGCACGAGTCAGTATCTGTGGAACTGTACCCCAGTGAGAGTCAGTGTCTGTGGAAATGTACCCCAACACGAGTCTGTATCTGAGGAACTGTACCCAGCACGAGTCATTATTTGGGGAACTGTACCCCAGCACGAGTCAGTGTCTGTGGAACTGTACCCCAGCACGAGTCTGTATCTGAGGAACTGTACCCAGCACGAGTCAGTGCCTGTGGAACTGTACCCAGCACGAGTCAGTGTCTGTGGAACTGTACCCCAGTGAGAGTCAGTGTCTGTGGAACTGTAACCCAGTGAGAGTCTGTGCCTGTGGAACTGTACCCAGCACGAGTCAGTGTCTGTGGAACTGTACCCCAGTGAGAGTGAGTGTCTGTGGAACTGTACCCCAGTGAGAGTCAGCGCCTGTGGAACTGTACCCCAGTCAGAGTCAGTGTCTGTGGAACTGAACCCCAGTGAGAGTCAGTGTCTGTGGAACTGTAACCCAGTGAGAGTCAGTGTCGGTGGAACTGTACCCCAGTGAGGGTCAGTGCCTGTGGAACTGTACCCCAGTGAGAGTCAGTGTCTGTGGAACTGTAACCCAGTGAGAGTCAGTGTCTGTGGAACTGTACCCCAGTGAGAGTCAGCGCCTGTGGAACTGTACCCCTGTCAGAGTCAGTGTCTGTGGAACTGAACCCCAGTGAGAGTCAGTGTCTGTGGAACTGTAACCCGGTGAGAGTCAGTGTCGGTGGATCTGTACCCCAGCACAAGTCAGTGTCTGTGGTACTGTGCCCAGCACGAGTCAATGTCTGTGGAACTGTACCCCAGCACAAGTCAGTTTCTGAGGAACTGTACCCCAGCATGAGTCAGTGTCTGTGGAGCTGTATCCCAGCACGAGTCAGTTTCTGTGGCACTGTATCCCAGCACGAGTCACTGTCTGTGGAACTGTCCCCCAGCACGAGTCAGTGTCTGTGGAACTGTACCCCAGTGAGAGTCAGTGTCTGTGGAACTGTAACCCAGTGAGAGTCAGTGTCTGTGGAACAGTATCCCAGCACAAGTCATTGACTGTGGAACTGTACCGCAGAGAGAGTCAGTGTCGGTGGAACTGTAGCCCAGTGACAGTCAGTGTCTGTGGAACTGTACCCCAGCGCAAGTCAGTGTCTGTGGAACTGTACCCCAGTGAGAGTCAGTGTCGGTGGAACTGTACCCAGCATGAGTCAGTGTCTGTGGAAATGTACCCCAGCACGAGTCAGTGTCTGTGGAACTGTAACCCAGTGAGAGTCAGTGCCTGTGGAACTGTAACCCAGTGAGAGTCAGTGTCTGTGGAACAGTATCCCAGCACAAGTCATTGACTGTGGAACTGTACCGCAGAGAGAGTCAGTGTCGGTGGAACTGTAGCCCAGTGACAGTCAGTGTCTGTGGAACTGTACCCCAGCGCAAGTCAGTGTCTGTGGAACTGTACCCCAGTGAGAGTCAGTGTCGGTGGAACTGTACCCAGCATGAGTCAGTGTCTGTGGAACTGTACCCCAGCACGAGTCAGTGTCTGTGGAACTGTAACCCAGTGAGAGTCAGTGCCTGTGGAACTGTACCCCAGTGAGAGTCAGTGCCTGTGGAACTGTACCCCAGTGAGAGTCAGTGTCTGTGGAATTGTATCTCAGTGAGAGTCAGTGCCTGTGGAACTGTACCCCAGTGAGAGTCAGTGTCTGTGGAACTGTACCCCAGTGAGAGTCTGTGCCTGTGGAACTGTACCCCAGTGAGAGTCAGTGTCTGTGGAACTGTAACCCAGTGAGAGTCAGTGCCTGTGGAACTGTACTCCAGTGAGAGTCAGTGTCTGTGGAACTGTAAGCCAGCACGAGTCAGTGTCTGTGGAGCAGTATCCCAGCACGAGTCAGTGTCTGTGGAACTGTACCCCAGCACGAGTCAGTATCTGTGGAACTGTACCCAGCACGAGTCAGTGTCTGTGGAACTGTACCCCAGCACGAGTCAGAGTCTGTGGAACTGTACGCACCACGAGTCAGTGACTGTGGAACTGTAACCAGCACGAGACCGTGTCTGTGGAACTGTACCCCAGAGAGAGTCAGTGTCGGTGGAACTGTAGCCCAGTGAGAGTCAGTGTTTGTGGAACTGTACCCCAGAGAGAGTCAGTATCGGTGGAACTGTACCCCAGCACGAGTCAGTTTCTGTGGAACTGTGCCCCAGCACGAGTCACTGTCTGTGGAACTGTACCCCAGCACGAGTCAGTGTCTGTGGAACTGTACCCCAGTGCGAGTCAGTGTCGGTGGATCTGTACACCAGCACAAGTCAGTGTCTGTGGACCTGTAACCCAGTGAGAGTCAGTGCCTGTGGAACTGTACCCCAGTGAGAGTCTGTGCCTGTGGAACTGTACCCCAGTGAGAGTCAGTGTCGGTGGAACTGTTCCCCAGTGAGAGTCAGTGTCTGTGGAACTGTAACCCAGTGAGAGTCAGTGTCTGTGGAACTGTACCCCAGAGAGGGTCAGTGCCTGTGGAACTGTACTCCAGTGAGAGTCACTGTCTGTGGAACTGGACCCAGCACGAGTCAGTGTCTGTGGAACTGTAACCCAGTGAGAGTCAGTGCCTGTGGAACTGTACTCCAGTGAGAGTCAGTGTCTGTGGAACTGTAAGCCAGCACGAGTCAGTGTCTGTGGAGCAGTATCCCAGCACGAGTCAGTGTCTGTGGAACTGTACCCCAGCACGAGTCAGTATCTGTGGAACTGTACCCAGCACGAGTCAGTGTCTGTGGAACTGTACCCCAGCACGAGTCAGAGTCTGTGGAACTGTACGCACCACGAGTCAGTGACTGTGGAACTGTAACCAGCACGAGACCGTGTCTGTGGAACTGTACCCCAGAGAGAGTCAGTGTCGGTGGAACTGTAGCCCAGTGAGAGTCAGTGTTTGTGGAACTGTACCCCAGAGAGAGTCAGTATCGGTGGAACTGTACCCCAGCACGAGTCAGTTTCTGTGGAACTGTGCCCCAGCACGAGTCACTGTCTGTGGAACTGTACCCCAGCACGAGTCAGTGTCTGTGGAACTGTACCCCAGTGCGAGTCAGTGTCGGTGGATCTGTACACCAGCACAAGTCAGTGTCTGTGGACCTGTAACCCAGTGAGAGTCAGTGCCTGTGGAACTGTACCCCAGTGAGAGTCTGTGCCTGTGGAACTGTACCCCAGTGAGAGTCAGTGTCGGTGGAACTGTTCCCCAGTGAGAGTCAGTGTCTGTGGAACTGTAACCCAGTGAGAGTCAGTGTCTGTGGAACTGTACCCCAGAGAGGGTCAGTGCCTGTGGAACTGTACTCCAGTGAGAGTCACTGTCTGTGGAACTGGACCCAGCACGAGTCAGTATCTGTGGAACTGTACCCCAGTGAGAGTCAGTGTCTGTGGAAATGTACCCCAACACGAGTCTGTATCTGAGGAACTGTACCCAGCACGAGTCATTATTTGGGGAACTTACCCCAGCACGAGTCAGTGTCTGTGGAACTGTACCCCAGCACGAGTCTGTATCTGAGGAACTGTACCCAGCACGAGTCAGTGCCTGTGGAACTGTACCCAGCACGAGTCAGTGTCTGTGGAACTGTACCCCAGTGAGAGTCAGTGTCTGTGGAACTGTAACCCAGTGAGAGTCTGTGCCTGTGGAACTGTACCCAGCACGAGTCAGTGTCTGTGGAACTGTACCCCAGTGAGAGTGAGTGTCTGTGGAACTGTACCCCAGTGAGAGTCAGCGCCTGTGGAACTGTACCCCAGTCAGAGTCAGTGTCTGTGGAACTGAACCCCAGTGAGAGTCAGTGTCTGTGGAACTGTAACCCAGTGAGAGTCAGTGTCGGTGGAACTGTACCCCAGTGAGGGTCAGTGCCTGTGGAACTGTACCCCAGTGAGAGTCAGTGTCTGTGGAACTGTAACCCAGTGAGAGTCAGTGTCTGTGGAACTGTACCCCAGTGAGAGTCAGCGCCTGTGGAACTGTACCCCTGTCAGAGTCAGTGTCTGTGGAACTGAACCCCAGTGAGAGTCAGTGTCTGTGGAACTGTAACCCAGTGAGAGTCAGTGCCGGTGGATCTGTACACCAGCACAAGTCAGTGTCTGTGGACCTGTAACCCAGTGAGAGTCAGTGCCTGTGGAACTGTACCCCAGTGAGAGTCTGTGCCTGTGGAACTGTACCCCAGTGAGAGTCAGTGTCGGTGGAACTGTTCCCCAATGAGAGTCAGTGTCTGTGGAACTGTACCCCAGTGAGAATCAGTGTCTGTGGAACTGTACCCCAGCACGAGTCAGTGTCTGTGGAACTGTACCCCAGCACGAGTCACTGCTTTCAGTCGTGGATGTTTGAAAAATGAGATTTAAAAGCAATATGTATACTCAGTTTATGATTCAGAGCAAAATTAAATGGAACAAGTGACTGAAACCAAGCAATAGCCAGACATAGATAGAGGGTCAATTTTTACCTTCACCTCCTGGGCATTGATCTATGGGGTGAAAGTCTGTGGGATCTACAACGGGTGGGTGATCCACTCCAGCAGATTACTTCCCAGGCCCTGACTAAAGGCGCTGATCGTTTCTGAAGATGAAAATTTCTCCCTAATCTTTAACCACAGGAGCCTTGAGACATTTTTCTATGTTAAGGCCGTGTCAGCCGTGGCTCAGTAGTAGCACTCTCGCCTCTAAGTCTGAAGGCTGTGGGTTCAAAGTCCCACTTCAGATACTTGAGCACAATTCCAGGCTGACGATTCACTGCAGTACTGAGGGAAATACATGGCGGAACAAGCTCAAGGGGCTGAATGGCCTGCTCCCGTTCCTATGTTCCATAGTCAGAGGTGCTGTCTTTCAACTGAGATGTTAAACCACAGCCCCGTCTGACCTCTCAGGTGAATGTAAAAGATCCTATGGCACTGTTTCAACGACCAGCAGGCGAGTTAGAACATAAGAAATAGGAGCAGGAGTAGGCCAATTGGCCCCTCGAGCCTGCTCCGCAAGCTCTCCATGGTGCCCTGACCAAAATTTATTCCTCAAACAACAGCACTAAAACATATGATCTGGTCATTATCACATTGCTGCTTGTGGGAGCTTGCTGTGTTCAATTTGACAGCCGCGTTTCCTACTTTGCAACAGTGACTACACTTCAAAAGTACTTCATTGGGACGTCCTGAGGTCATGAAGTTCTTTCTTTTCTTTAAAGGCGCTATACAAATTCAAGTTGTTGTTGACTCAAAGACAGACTAAGGTGTAGACAGACACATTGATGAGACCAGCAGAAAGCCAGATAAACAGACTGAGCTGGAGAAAGCAAATTTATTAACAAACAGATACATGGAACAGAAAGCCAGACAGATGGAGAGCTCGACAAAATATACTTACAGGCGGAGACTGAGAGACCAAGAGATAACACATAAACCACCTGATAGACAGACAGACAGGCAGACCGTTAACTAGATAGGTAGTTGGAGACATACAGATTAACAGCTAGTGTTAGATAGAGACCAAAAGATTGAGAGATGGCAGAGTGTCTTGCAGACTGACAACTACTCAGGCAGGTAGACAGTCAGACGCATTTTGCTAACTCCGCACATCAACAACTGACGGAACTCCTTCCGTGCTGTAACTTTCTATGATTTTATGATTCTATGTCGTTGACTAGCAATCCATTCAGTTGTACCAAATGTGGGCAACTAGGGTTGGCCAAAAATGCCGGCCTTGCTAGCGATGTCCACATCCCAAGAATTAATATTAAAAACAATCCTGCATAACTTAAAGTGTATCTAATTCTAGAGGGAGCTGACAGCAAAGTTTGCCATTTACTGTTTCTACAATGTGGCAAGCATATAATGAACATTTTAACAGAAATGATGAATCGATTGCATTCACTGCAGATAGAAAGTTAACAAAGACCATTTTTAAAACAAATATAATTCCTGTAATTGTAATACAATGAACAAGGAATTTATGCCAGGAAAACCACAAGGGGAATTCAGCAGAGGTATAGATACCTGTACCAGAAATAAATATTCAGCAGGATGTCCAGAGATGCGGCCTTTGGTTAACTGTGTGTTGAAATGTGACGTGTTACTCACCCGCTCCAATCTAATGACTCATGACGGAGACACGAAAACCTGTAATTGAATCAGTTCGCTGGCAATGTTTCCGTCATCTCGCATATTAAAAACATTCTCAACCTTCAGCCTCTCAGTACATGACTGAACAAAAATGTAAATGTACACAGCTGAGACTCAGCTACACAGAGAATCACAGGTAGAGTGACTCACTTCCTGGTCTGGGTTCATAGTCTGCTCGCTTCACTCAGATTAATTTCATTTTTTGTTCATCAAATAGCCATTATCTACCATCTATTTTGCGACATTCAGTTATCTAATATACAATATATGTTATCTAATATCTGTTATCTAAAAAGAAAGACATGCATTTATATAGCGCCTATCATGACCTCAGGCCATCCCAAGGGCTTTACAGCCAATGAAGTATTTTTGAAGTGGAGTCACTGTTGTAATGTGGGAAACGCGGCAGCCAATTTGCGCACAGCAAGGTCCCACAAACAGCAATGTGATAATGACCAGATAATTTGTTTTTTTAGTGATGTTGGTTGAGGGATAAATATTGGCCAGGACATCGGGGAGAACTCCCCTGCTCTTCTTCGAAATAGTGCCGTGGGATCTTTTATGTTCACCTGAGAGGGCAGACAGGGCCTCGGTTTAATGTCTCATCCGAAAGACGGCACCTCTGACAGTGCAGCACTCCCTTAGTACTGCACTGGAGTGTCAGCCTAGGTTTTGTGCTCAAGTCTCTGGACTGGCACTACCATCTAGTATCTAGTCCATTAATCATTATCTAATCTCTAATATTTGATATCTATTACCTATTATCAAATAACTATTATCTAATATTTATTCCCTTTTCTCTGATTACTACACAATCTATCCTCTAATATTTAATGTGTATTATCAAATCTATGTTATCGAATATTAAACATCTATTCTGTGCTTGCTCATACCTATTCTCCATTATTTATCGCGGGAAAAATTCGGTGTCGCCCATTTTGGGGCGCTAATATCGGCCGGGGGCAAAGTTTAGCGCCTGGCACTAATTATCGCCTCCGACTGCAAAATTCGCCTCTATCGCCCCTGGTGGTGATTTGAGCGCTAAATCAGATGCTACACACCTCTCTTAAGGCCCAAACGCCGGGGAGCGAGGCGCTACCTCAGAGCGCTACCGAAGCTCAGGCGATGCCAATTACCATGGAAGCCAGACAGACTGGCGCCGCCCAATTCTTAAAGGGGAGGAGCCATCTTGCTGACCAGCCTCACCCTGCTCATTGCAGCCTTGAATCTCGGCCTGGAGAGACCTCAAAATCAATTGTGTTGGAAGCACTAATTGATAGGCCCAGGGAAAGAGCTCGGCGCTTAGGAACCTAAAAAGTGGTGCTGAGGGTCAAAACTCCTTCGGACAGCATTAAAACCAAAAATATTGCCGACAAGAAAAGGCAGGAAGTGCCCGCCTTTAAATAGTGCTCCCCCAGCCCCTTCCCAACTTGAAAACGTTCCCCTCTACCTGTCATTCCTTGCGGCAGGCTCAATAACCGGTCTGGGGCGCTACCGGGGCGTTGCACGCTTGACTGACGTCATGATCTGCGGGCGCAGGAGATCGTGGTAGTAGTGTTTTGCGCCGCCACAAAACGACTGTTCAATTTCACGAGCGGCGCTAAAATCGCCTCGCTCGGGCGTTAAGTTCCTAGCGCCCCGTTAGTGCCCACGGAGGTGCTAACGGGAGGCGCTAACCAACAGAATTTTTCCCCCATCGTATTCTAGTACAGATATCTAATATCATTTATTTATGTAATATCTATTCCCTAAAATATATAATCTCATGGGAATTATCTATTATTTAGTTAGACATTTGAGGATAGATGTCAGCTAATAAATTAAAGAGAATCTCTCTGAATAGCTGTCTGGTCTGCTGGCTATTGTCAGACTGTGTAAATGCCAACTTTCCATTATTAAATATCCAATATATAATGGATATTATCAATTATCTAATCACATATTCAAGAATAAATATTAATTAATAGGTAGTAGATATTAAAGAATAGATACACATTATATGTGATCTCAGTTCTCTCATATCCAGGTACTAATTCCTATTATCCAATATCTATTAATCCATATATAATATGCAAAGTCTAATAATTAATATATATATTATCTAATATATAATTTTAAAATCTGTTCTCTGATACTTAAATTCAATTTCAATTGGTAGATTCTGGTGGCCGGGTACTGCCAGGTGGTTCTAAGTGCGGCTCCAATGCTTCCTCACCCACCTGCTTCCCCTTTGCTGCTTCTCATCTCCCTCTATGACAGCTAGCAAGAGGGGATTTCCAAGAGGAGGTCCAGGGTGGAATGAGTGAGCTGCGGAAATTTGGCCAACCAGGTAGTAGCGGACAGAATGGAACGAGTTGAAGAGAGTCCAAATGTATCAGAATAAATAACAAAATTCTGCAGCTTTAATGTGAAGCTTTTGCCAGGCAATGTGCTGTACGCTGACCTTGCAAATTCAAGGCACTCCCCCCTTGTCTGCTGTGTCATAGCAACAGGATTCTATATAGTCGCCCAGTAAACAACTCTCCCGTCCCGGCAGATTGAAAGAAAAGCATGACGACAGAAAATGCGACACCCGGTGTTGCAATGTCATTTAAGGCCTCGATTTATATTTCAACACTGGCCAGTGGGCAGGAGCTTGCTGCGGCAGACATCACTTGCAAGGAAATTCTCATGGAAGTTCACCGACCTAATTCCTTCCCAGCCTCAGTTACGCCAATTTAACGGCACAAATATGGTGGAAGAATCAATGCTAGCATATTTATGAAAAGCATGTGAATGCATGCACATTATGTAATATCCATAACCTGAACACCTAATTATTAATAATCAGGGTCACTAATTTGCAGTTTTCACAGAAAATTGGTCAGATTTGATGTATTCAATGTCCAAAGCACTGGTAAAAATGTCAGAATTCCATATAGTATATTCACTAAGTGAAAAGCAGTGGCCCTGTAATAATCACACAAACACACACATTGAAACACACACAGAACCAGACAAAGAAACACGCGCACAAACATACACACTCACACGCACACAAACACGCACAGACACACAGACACACACAAACACGCATGCACACAGAAACGGGTGGGTTTGGAACCCAACCCACCTTGAACCTGTCCACTTCCGATCTTAATGAGGGGCCGGCAACCAATCCGCTCGCAGGAGGCGGGTCAGTCACTGAAACCTTTTAAGGAAGCTGTGTGCCTCCATTTTCACGGTGTTTCTATTTTTAACTACTGTCAGCCGGGTTTCCCTGGCCTCGGGAAACCCGGCAGGTAAAAGGAGGTGAGAAGGGCCGGATCCATAAGGTAAGTGCCTTTATTGCACTGCTTGTGGGTCACGAGGAGCAGGAGTGTTTCCTTCAGGCCCAACAAGCTATCCAGTAAATCCACCCCGCACCAACCCCCACAATCTGTCCAAAATCCCCCACCCAGTGATTGGACCCCCCACCACTATCTACTCCCCCCCACCACTATCTGCACCCCTACCACCATCTCCCCTGTGATCAGACACCCACCGACCACCACCCCTCCACCTCCGTGATCTCTCTCACACGCCCCCCCACTAGACCTACCTGCTCTCTGCTCAGATGCAGCCTTGTGCTGCAGGCTTTCCCACCCGACAGGCAGGCAGCCTGTCAATCTACAAAACTACAAAAAAAATGTTTCAAGACCTCCGGGTTTCCCATCCATAACTCCCCCCCGCCCTCACCAAACGCGCCTCAGAGATAAGATCAGGGCCATAAACACAGACACAGACAGACACACACACACACAGACACACACGCACACAGACACACACAGACACACACAGACACACACGCACACAGACACACACACAGACACACACGCACACGCACGCACACGCACACAGACACACACGCACATGCACACAGACACACACGCACACAGACACACACAAGCACACGTAGGCCCTAGAAGTAGATTTGTTTTTCTAATTGGGATACCTCCCATTGAGTTGTTCATCAATAGTGTGTGATGGACGGAGCAGGAAACAGTTCAAATATTTTATCACCTGCTTCGCTCGAGTTATGCAAAGGAAGTTCAGGATTGCAGGAACATGCTCGAGCCTCATTATCTTTCATTCCATGTTAATCTCTGAAGGAAGGAGGAAGCAAACAGTTCTCCTTAAAGCTCGCTTTTTCTAGGTGAAATAAAAAAGCAAATGGGCTTGACTCCCTGAACAAGAGAGGGGCAAACTAGCTGGAAGCACAGAGCAGGTCAGTCTGCGTGTGTCGAGGCAGCGGGCAGGTTTACTGGGTTAAATTTTAACCCTCCCGCTCGGGAATGGGCGGGACGAGATGATGAAATGGAGTGGCTCCATTTCCCGCCGATCTCCAACTCCAACGCCGCTGGTTTTGGCGGTGGATGAGGTGCCCACTGGACTCAGGCCAAGCCCTCATGCATATCTTCTAATTGAGGCCCTATAACTTCAATAGGACTCCGGTGGCATTTTAACCAGGTCCCAATGCCTCGCTGAATCGGGTCTACAGACAGACGAGGTCCTCCCAGGTGAGTGTGAAACTTTCCTTTGCAGGGCCAGGAGGAGCAGGAGTGCTCCACCCGACCTCACAGGGAGAGTCTGGGCCTTCCCTGCCCCCAGGGCTCCCCACCCGTGAGACCAGGCCGAGCTCTACCCACCTGCAACTGACCTGCGTGCTAGCGTGAGGCCTTTGGGCTGCCTGATCCTCCACCCCTGTCGGCCGGTCAGCTGCCGGTATCCCCCGTTTCAGGCAAGCAGCAGGCCAGTGGGCCTGTAGATGAGGCCCGGGAGTTAAAGTACCCTGGGCCTGATGTTTCGGACAGTGGGTGCATTTTGCTCCCTGCCTTCCATCTCCGTAACATCACCCGACTCCGCCCCTGCCTCAGCTCATCTGCTGCTGAAACCCTCATCCAGGCTTTTGTTACCTCCAGACTTGACTATTCCAACGCACCCTCCATAAACTTGAGCTCATCCATAATTCTGCTGCCCATATCCTAACTCGCACCAAGTGCCGTTCACCCCTCGCTGACCTACATTGGCTCCCAGTCTGGCAACGCCTCGATTTTAAAATTCTCATCCTTGTGTTCAAATCCCTCCATGGCCTCACCCCTTCCTGTCTCTGTAACCTCCTCCAGCCCTACAACCTTTCAATATCTGGGCTCCTCCGGTTTCCTTTGCTCCACCATTGGCGGCCGTGCCTTCAGCTGTCTAGGCCCTAAGCTCTGGAATTCACTCCCTCAGCCTCTCTGCCTCTCTACCCCTACCTCCTCCTTTAAGTCTCTCCTTAAAACCTACCCTTTTGACCAAGCTTTTGTTGCTTGGTGTCAAATTTCACCTAATAACGCTCCCGTGAAGTGTCTTTGGACGTTTTACTATTTTAAAGGTGCTATATAAATGCCAGTTGTTGTTGTTGTTGTTGCCCACCCGCCCGAAACCACTCGGGGATAAAATCCATGCTTACGTCTTTGACGTGGACCCTTGATCACGACATAGTCAGTGTTACAGCCGGTGTTGTTGCTCCCCATCACCATCCGATGACGCCTGCTGCACGAGGCTCGTGAGATTGGCTTCGTAACGCACTAAGGTCTGTTCTCGTAGTAGTATCACCTTGTATGGTGGCTCCCGGCCAGCCAGCTCCAACCCAAAAGCAGATTGGCTAAAACTGATGGCTCAGAAGAGTCATTTGAAAAAAAAAGACGCAGCTCCTGGTGCAAATCTAAAAGCAACTTGTCTGACTGTTGGGTGAAAGCAGCTGGTTTAAGTGCAATTCCTGAAAGACCTTGGCTCAGTGGGCAGCACTCTCTGCCTCTGAGTCAGAAATGTGAGAAGTTGCACAACACCAGGTTATAGTCCAACAGCTTTATTTGAAATCACAAGCTTTCGGAGCGCTCCGAAAGCTTGTGATTTCAAATAAAGCTGTTGGACTATAACCTGGTGTTGTGCGACTTCTCACATTTGTCCACCCCAGTCCAACACCGGCATCTCCACATCTGAGTCAGAAGGTTGTGGGTTCATAATCCCACTCCAGAGACCTGAGCACAAAAATCTCGGCCAGCACTCGGGTGCAGTGCCGAGGGAGTGCTGCACTGTCAGAAGGTGCTGTCTTTCAAATGAGGTGTTAAACCGAGGCCACGTCTGCCCACTCAGGTGAAAATAAAAGATCCTGGCAAATGCGTTAAACAGATTATCTGGTCATTTATCTCATTGCTGTTTGTGGGACCTTGCTGTGTCCAAGTTGGCTACTGCGTTTCCTATGTTACAACAGCGACTACACTTCAAAAACGTTAACTCTGTTTCTCTCTCCACGGATGCTGCCTGGCCTGCTGAGTTTTTCCAGCGTTTTCTGTTGTTCAAAAAGTACTTAGTTGGCTGTAAAGCGTCTGTCATGAAAGGTGCAACAGAAATGCTTTGTGACATGTCGAATGTTTACCCTTCATCAGAAGCCTGGAATGTCGTTGATCTGTCTTTGCTATGTGCCGAGCAAGCTTTCTATTTTCAGCACAGAGCAGCATTCGTGACTTTTTATTCTTATTTTCCAGTTGTACGTCCTCCTCCCTCTCGCCCCCTTGTTCTGCGGTCGAATAGCTCGCAGAGCTGATTGTCTCGGCTTACAACAACAACAACTTGCATATGTAGCGGCTTTAATGCAAGGAAACCGTCCTAAAGCATTTCGTAGAGGCGCAAGGAAAGAAAATGGACACCAAGCCAATATCAGGAGGGGTGGCTGAACGCTTCGTCAAAGAGGTGGCTTTAAAGGAGGAGAAGGAGGTGGAGGGACTTAAGGATGGAATTCCAGTGCGTGGGGCCTGAACGGCTGAAAGCACGGCCTGTCAATGGTGGGGTGAAGTGAGCGATGGGGTCATTAGAGGTCGCAGTCAGAGGGATGGAGAGTTTGGGGAGGCGTATTTGTAGGGCTGGAGAAGGTTACAGAGAAAGGGAGGGGCGAGGCCATGGGAGGATTTAGACATGAGAATGAGCGTCTCACATTAAGAATGCCCGCTTGGGTGAGGTGCTGGGTGGGGGGGGGGGGGGGAGGCGGCGAGGGGCTGCCACTCCCTGTGGGACAGTATCCCAACACAAGTGGCCATTTTCGGGCGAGGGGGGGGTGCAGATTTTAGTTTAGGTGAAATGTTTGTTTTTCGAAACTGATAAGATCGACTTAAGCAAGTTTGAAATATTTCACATTGCTGAGTGTCCTTAAGATTACAGTTAAAGCACTCTCCCTGAACCAGCGGGGTGGGGGTGGGGGGTGACGGGCTGGTGGGCAAATAAATTCCTCCCTCCCAGCTCCCTCAGATTACTTATTACACATCCATCAGCAGCTCCCCCTCCTCCCTATCTGGGTCACTTTGCGGCAGTCTGCGAATCATATGGAGATGCAGCGTCCAAATAAATAGCGTGATTGCAGTTAATAGGGAGCTAAACAGCAGGCGATAAATAAAGAAACTTTCCATTTAGCTGTGAAAAGGTTTCCTATTAAGCACCTATAGCCACAGGCGAATCTCTCTTCTTCCCAGACCTTTCTCGAGATTGCTCTGACAGTTCGAGGTGCTGTGGAGTGGTATCCAGGACAATTACAAGGCCTCCATTCAAGCATCTGTGGCGATGGTAACTGTTGATAAGGTTGAAGGAGAATAATGGGGAAGGAGGCAAGTGATAATGGGCTGTTGAATGGATGGAATGGAGTATCATTGCTTAGTGCCTCCAGACAGACGGTGCAGGTAATTCAAGGTATTTTCGCTATCTCCCCTCACATAAAAATATTCCACATTTGCACTTTCAAGGGATGACACTTTTGCTCTTGGTTAATAATAGATTTTGTGATTCAGGCTTTCAAGAGAGAGAGAGAGAAAAAAAAGTGTAAAGAGGAATTTGCTTGACTTTGTGCTACAGGAACTTAAAGACCTTGAACTGGGCTTCAATTAGAGAGGGAAAGATAATCAGATTTCAACACTGTTCTATATTATTTGTCTTTAAATCTGATCCGGCCTCACACAGTCGATCAGAACAGATACAAGCTTATAACACTTAACACATTCTGTGTGCGGGATTCTCAGACCCAACCTGATTTATTACCTTCTCCCCAAAACGAGAAAAAAGAAAGACTTGCATTTCTATAGCGCCTTTTGTGACTTCAGGACGTCCCAAAGTGATTTACATTCAATGCAGTACTTTTGAAGTGTAGTCACTGTTGTAATGTGGGAAATATAGCAGCCAATTTGTGCACAGCAAGCTCCCACAAACAGCAATGTGATAATGACCAGATCTTCTGTTTTTTTAGTGATGGTTGTGGGATAAATAATGACCCAGAGACTAGGCAGAACTCCCCTGCTCGCCTTCAAAATAGTGCCATGGGATCTTTTACATTCACCCGAGAGGGCGGACAGTGCCTTGGGTTAACATCTCATCTGAAAGACGGCACCTCCGACAGTGCAGCACTCCCTCAGTACTCCACTGGTGTGTCAGAATGTGCATAAAAGCAACAAGCTGTGTCCGTCTGCTCTTTCCCTTCCTTTCTTTTTCTCTCTTTGCCCCTTTTTCTGTATTTCTACTTTTCACTTCAAAGCCCGGTGCAATTTCACACGGGAGAACTGACACTGTGATTAAACAGGGCAAGATTGCCTTTATTCCATACATTGTTTTAATATTACTAAAATGGAAGCCTTCTGAATTTCAGAATGGAGATGAGGCCCTAGATTTTGCGCATGGGTGGAATTGGAGTTCACCTTTGATGTGGCGGCACTCCTGCCCGCTACAAAGATGAGCTCATAACCCCGGCCGATTTTCCAGCTTCGGGTTCACTTGCTTAATTTTGGCAGATTCCCCAGTCTCCCCTGGGACTCCCCGTCCACCTGCAATGGGGCCAGACAGGATAGCACTTCACTGCTTTCCCCCAAAATCCTGCTGATATAAATTTTGAATTTTCTTTAATAAATTTGTCACCAAAGACCATGCAATCGATTGGCTATCAACAAGGTTTTGCGGGGGACAAAGATGGGATATTGGGCTAGTCCCAAAGCAGCCATGCAGGAGCAACAGGCAAAGCCTATTGGAGGAGATGTACCGGCTACAATATTACAGTGAAGGTGATGCATGGGAGGTGGACCATGCACAGGGTTGCCAACCCTCCAGGATTGACCTGGAGTCTCCAGGAATTGAAAATTAATCTCCAGGGCACTGCAGTAAGCAAAAACTGTATGTTGTTTTCATTATCGTTGAGCACTTTCATTTACTAGTTAGAAAAATATTGAAAATGGGAAAATTGGCTATTTGACTGACAGTGACGAAGCATCCGTTCACTTTACACTTGGTATGGGAAAGTGGGGTACTGCAAGGATGGGCGTGTCAGGTGACCAATGGCGGGAATGTGGGGCAGGGCGGTTGGTGTGATGAAACCTCCAGGAATATGTCCGACCAGAGTTGGAAAGCCTAACCATGGAGGACACATGCAGAGAAAGATGACGTGTGTGACCTTTGTGGAAGCTGTAGAGAGGTTGAGAAGTGCAAGGAGGGATAAAGTGCCCATTACAAAGGATGCCATTTGACCAGGGCAGACTCGGTTCTACAGACAGGGTGAAAACCCAGTTGAAGGGATTCAAATGAGGAGTGAGGAGAATGTAGCTGGTTGGGGTCAACATGTTTGAGAACCTTAGGGATGATAGGGAGAATGGAAATGGGCAAAAAATGAAGACTTGCATTTATATAGCGCTTTACGCAACCTCAGGACATCCCAAAATGTTTTACAACCAATTAAGTACTTTTGAAATGTAGCCATTGTTGTAATGTAGGAAATGCGACAGCCAATCTGTGCACAGCAAGCTCCCACAAACAGCAACGCGATAAATGACCAGATCATCTGTTTTAAGTGTTGGTTGAGGGATAAATGTTGACTGGGACACTTGGAGAACTCCCCTGTTGTTCTTCAAAGAATGCCGTGGGATTTTTTTATGTCCACTTGAGAAGGCAGATGGGGCATCAGTTTAACGTCTCATCCGAAAGGCAGCACCTAGGACAGTGTAGCACTGAAGTGGCAGCTTATATTATGTGCTCTGGAATGGGGCTGGAACCCATGACCTGCTGACTCAGAGGTGAGAGTGCTCCCATGGAGCCAAAGCTGACACCAGCAGTTGGAGAGGGGTCAAGAGTGAATTTTTCAAAGGGTAGGGAAAGAGAGTAGTGCAGTTTGAACCCAATTCTTAGTGAGTATGGACTCGCTGGACAAAAATGCCCCTAATTCAACACTAATTGGAAATCATAGTCACAGAGGCCACAGCATGTTGTGGGAAATGGAAATGTCAAGCAAATGCAGTAGAAGGTACTCTTCTGACAGTGGGACTTGGCCTAATTTTTGAAGCAGAATAGAGGGCTCTCTACTGCATCTGAGTATGCTTATCCTGTTGTGTTGTGTGTCCCAGGGTGTTAAAATATTCAGGAGCTGCCAGCAGTCTAAGAGTTAACGTGGTGGTTACTGTGTGAGGAGCACTCCCTGCAATCAGTGACACGTTCCCAAGGAACCCGTTGCAAATCATGAGACATTCTCGGAAACATCTGTCCAAACTTCCAAAAGGCTGTGCTGGCTACCCAAAGAACAAGAAACAGTGCTATAATAGCAGAAAGTGTTTTATTAATACACAGCAACAGAAATAGTGAGGGTCATTTTCAAAGTCATTGAACGGTAAGCCGAGAGGTTATAACTATCGGGCAAGAATGAACAGGTTGGGGCTGTTTTCTCTCGAAAAGAGAAGGCTGAGGGGGTGACCTAATAAAGGTCTTTAAAATTATGAAGGGATTGGATAAGGTAGATGTAGAGATGTTTCCACTTGTGGGGAATCCAAAACTAGAGGACCCAAATATAAAATAGTCACTAATAAATCTAATAGGGAATTCAGGAGAAACTTCCTTACCCAGAGAGTAGTGAGAATGTGGAACTCGCTACCACAGGGAGTGGTTAAGGCGAAAAGCATAGAATGCCTTTAAGGGGAAGCTATTTAAGTACATGAGGGAGAAAGGAATAGAAGGATATGCTGATATGGTTAGATGAAGTAGGGTGGGAGGAGGCTCGTAGAGAGCAGAAACACTGGCATAGATTTGTTGGGATGAATGGCCTGTTTCGGTGCTGTAAAATTCTATGTAATACTGTTTAAAACTGGCAGATTGGACCACCCATCTCTTGTGGAGCCTGATGTAAGAAAACTACTAGGCACTTGGTCTAAGCGTTAAACAAAGCTTTAATCAACTGGTTTACAACATGGAGATCTAGTTGTGTCCTTCACTGGTTCCGGTTAAGAATGTCCTGCGCAAGCTGGGCCCGTGCCCGAGTATTTATACTCTCCTTGGACAGCACCACCCGCAGGCCACTCAGTATTATTTCATAAGTCATGAATGACAGATTCATGTCAGAGCCCGTCCAATTTCCATTTCCATTCAAATCAATGGAAATGAAAGTCGGGCAGCTCCTATAACACCCGGCGATCCAATCCATCAGTTTACCGCCCCATCGGTAACTTGGAAATTTCCTCCATTGTGTGCAATAAGTCACCCGGACAACAGATGGATAGAAATATGGTGGCTTTAGGTGCCCTTGGGATATCCTCTTGGAGATCTGGAGATCTGGGTTTGAAGATCTTTGGTTTAAAGCAAAGCAAAGGGGGGGAAGGGGGAATCCTGCACACGGTGATTCCAATTTCCACGGAACTGAGAGTCGCAATGGTTATCACTGACCGAACCCCAGAATCCGCAGCTAATCACTTTAACCACCCACGGTGCCAGTGTACCAAGCTGGCAGGGTATGACTCAGTGCTGGGATACAGCACCTTGCAGGATTCAAGGGACTTAGTGACTGAAGACAAAAGGTGGCCATTTTGAGTTGGGTTTGAAAATGTTGAGTACCGCTCTCCTGAATGTCAGGTGGTGTACTGGAGGCTCACACAAAGTGCCAGACACTGCACTTCAAACAGTAATTAATTATGCTTTGAGATGATATAATGTGAAAGGCGCTGCTATTGTTTCTTCTTTTTTTATTCTTTCTTGGATGTGGGCGTCACTGGCAAGGCCGACATTTATTGCCCATCCCTAGTTGCCCTTGAGAAGGTGGTGGTGAGCCTTCTCCTTGAACCGCTGCAGTCCGTGAGGTGAAGGTACTCCCACAGTGCTGTTAGGGAGGGAGTTCCAGGATTTTGACCCAGCGACGATGAAGGAACGCCGATATATATTTACATGTCGGGAAGGTGTGTGACTTGGAGGGGAACTTGCAGGTGGTGCTGTTCCCATGCATCTGCTGCACTTGTCCTTCTAGGTTGTGGGTTTGGGAGGTGCTGTTGAAGAAGCCTTGGCGAGTTGCTGCAGTGCATCTTGTAGACGGTACAGACTGCAGCCACGGTGCGCCGGTGGTGGAGGGAGTGGATGATTAAGGGGCTGAATGGGGTGCCAATGAAGCGGGCTGATTTGCCCTGGATGTTGTTGAGGTGTATCTGTATTTACAGAGAGTAGGAGGTGTCAGGTTCGACTTGTAACCAGTGCTGAGTTAGCTATTCTCAGTCAGAGTGTTCCGAATGATCTCAGGGCCGTCCCTGGGCTACAGAGCAGAGAGACCAAAAATCAGCCAGCATTTCCACTCCTGAGCACCCTCCAGCTATCCCTGCCGGAATGAGTATCTGTCTGATATCCACGCAGCTAGCTAACACCAGGGCCGAGGCTAGTGAGGCCCTCTGTGACCGAATAGCCTCCTGACACTCACATCTTAGACTTGCACTTGAAGAACAGGCACTTGGGTGGGGTACTGGAGGCTGCCAGCACCTGTGAAACTGTAGCCCATCATGAGCTAGCTCCTTCAGAAGACATGGGGTAAAACAGAAGGAAAAAAAAATCTATTTTTTTTTTAAATTGACTACAAGAATGAAGAGTAAATTTGTGGTGTGTAGGCCGGGGTTGTGTAGGGGGACTCTCTAATCCCACTATCTCGCACTAGGTTCCTGTCTCCTTTACTTTCTTTTGTTTCAAAAAGCGGAATTAATCCGACGCTGTTAAACTGCACCTCTTCTTACTGTTTGAATAAAGCCTGCACTGTTGTACGTGAGATGTCTGGGAATTGGTGTCTTGCCAAAACCAATGCCAATTCCCCCTCTGCTTCTTGCCTTTTGTTTCTTTACCCCCTCTCTCTTGAAAGAAAATAATGGAATGCGGAACGAGAACAAGGCACGCGAGACAGCAGACACGGACTGGGCCGCACTTCTGTTGTCACACACCTGTGTAAGGTCAGAGGTCGCCCGTGTCTCTTGATAAGTCAATCTGTTAGGGACTTCTCTAGACACTGAAATACAAATAATGACACCAGGAGTTGCACTGACCCAGGCTTTGCACAGTTCCACAGCCCTCGTAAGTTTTGCTGAGCTGTTTAACTATGTGGGCACCGCAGCCCAGCTTGATCCTCCTCTCACCTGGCACCTTCACATACGTACTTCCCGACAGGGGTTGCTGGATACCAATCAGGGTCGGGAACCCCTTCCCCTTCTTAACCTAGAGGTTCTGAGCACCTCAACAGCTGCCCCGGTTGAGACTGGCTAACTGAGCGTGGACAGGGGCTGGTTCCTCAGAACCTCTAGTCTGTGTCAGTGTCTTTACCCAGAAAGCCAACTAGGAGCTGCAGCTGTCCATCAATCAATTGAAAGCACGATTTGTTGGGACCTGATTTTGTGGGCCTGGGTTTGTGTGAGACGGTGGGGGGGCAGACGGGATGGGGCGAGCGGAGGGGGGGGGGGCGGGTGAAGGGGCGTCGGACGTTAATAATAAAAAGCACATTTGCACGGTGTACAAGCTCTGTGTGGTTTGTATCTCTGGATTGAAGCGGAGTCCACTATGATCGGCAATACCGGACCTTAACCCTTCCACCTCTGTCAGTCCAGGATAGTGAACACCCACCATCGCTACCAGGTAGATTAATCTTTAGTTCAACCCAGAAAACAAACAAAACCATATCCAATTTCAACGTCATTGTCCTTGAAAGTGGTCATGTTAAATCACATTAATTCTCTACATTATTAGTATTTAAGGACCTTTAATATCCTTGCATGGACAGTACATTATTCTCAGTTAGTATTCAAGGTCCATCACTCACTCTCTGCTGTTATTTGTATTGTCCCTACCAGTGAAAGTAAAAATGGACATATAAGCTATCAGTGGCACGGAGCTGAACGCCATTTGCAAAGGCTGATGTCAGGCAGAAAAGAAACACCAATAGCAGGTCCTGAAGCTTTGTCACCAGGGCAATCTGGTTATTCTGCTCAACGTAATGTTTTGAGACTTTTATCTCCCCCACCTCCGCTCCTGACTGTATTGACTCTCCCCGAACTACAGTTCCTCAGGTGTGGTAGCCCATCAATACTTGGCCAAATGACTAGACTTCATGTGTGAGCCTAGACAGTGAGTGGTCTTCGAGTAGAGAGGAGGGCTATCACAGCTGATCCCCATCCTCTTCTCCCACTGATGTCCACACTCAAGCATTTTCCAGCAGGAAGTCACTGGATTGTTGATCAAGTTGATTTTTGCACCCGAGATCCAAGAGGGCAATGGGGGCCAAATGGGGCACTGCCCAGCTCAGATCAGCCATCTCCGCACAGATTGGGAATTGAATCTGGGACCTTCTGGTCCGTATGACTCAAGTATTGCACTGGCGAGCCTTTTATCACAGAGACCCTCAAGGCAGTTCGAGTCACACTTTTATCATTGTACAAAGAAAGAAAAGAAAGTTTTGCACTTATATACCGGATGTCTCAAAGCGCTTTACAGCCAATGAAGTACTTTTGGAGTGTAGTCACTGTTGTAATTATCTTCAATCACACACAATAATATTAGGTATCACAGCCTTTCAAGACTGGCATAAAGTGTATTTGCTTTGTTCCATTCTCCATTAGTTAGTTTCTAGAGGGATGGGCTTCAATAGGAGAGTTAGGATACTAGAGGAATGGGGTTCGATGGGAAAGTTAGGATACTGGAGGGATGGGCTACAATGGAAGAGTTAAGGTACCAGGGGGATGAGTTTTAGAAGATTGCATGGCGTTTTTGACTTCCTTTATGTTTATTGATGGATAACTGTCACATGGGTGTGATACAGGGTGCTCTTTTGAGGTTAGCGCTAAGGCACATTGTCAGAGGAAGCTTTACTTTGCACCTAACTGTGCTGTACCTGACTTAAGAGTGCTTGGTGCTGACACTGGGTGCCTGATATGGGAAATGCTCCATCCCCCTTAGCACTGACATCCCTCATTCCGATGTGCGCAAAATTCACAAAAGGAAGTGAAAGAAAAGAAGAAAATACTAGATAGCATCTGACCATTACAGCCGCTTCATTCCAATGGAACGCATCGCATAAATTCTCTGACAGAGTCCGCGCATTGATATTTCAGCACGGAGTCCCTATTAATTGAATATCCACAATCAGTATGTGCAACGTTACGTCAAGCAGGTCATTCGTTTAACATTACCCGCCCGTGTTGTGAGGTACTAATGAATTGTCAGCCTGCGTTCTCGAGAATAATTCAGTATTTACTGAGTTAATAGGATTCCAGATAGAAATCATGTGTTTGAACAAACCCTGTGCATGCATCTGCTTGTAGTAGCTGTATTTCATACATAAAAATGTTCTCTGGGTGATAGATAGGATTCTTATCTATGGATAGTAGCAGACAAATTCAGTCGGATGTGCTACATACAATTGTTTGCTGAGACAGATATTACGAGGCTCTCAGAGATGAACACCCGATTCAATCTATCTGTCAGTGGACATGGGGTTCTGGGTATAAAACACAAATGTCAGAGGGTGATTTATATTGCAAATGGTGAAACCTTTACTGCTCCACAATCGCTTGCAGATTTATCATGCAGTTCTTCCTCTCCAATCTTTCTCCCCTTTCCTTTCCTGCCTTGTGCCTTCCCCAGGGCACCAGCATCCCTTCTGAAAACCCTTGACTGACTGGCTACGTGTGAGTCGTGGTGCTGAGTGTCAGCGTCCTAGTGGAGTAGTCGCAGCCGGGTTCAAGCGTTCCTTCATCCCACATCTGGACTGGTGTGGTTCATCCGTCTCTCGGAGGAGACATTAAACCGAGGCCCCCTCTGCCCTCTCAGGTGGACATAAAGAATCCCACAGCACTATTTCGAAGAAGAGCAGGGGAGTTCTCTCCCAGGTGTCCTGGCCAATATTTATCCCTCAACCAACATCACTAAAGCAGATTATCTGGTCATTATCACATTGCTGTTTGTGGGAGCTTGCTGTGCGCAAATTGGCTGCCATGTTTCCTACATTATAACAGTGACTACACTTTGAAAAACGATTCATTGGCTGTAATGTGCTTTGGGACATCCTGAGGTCGTGACAGGCCTTAAGTAAATGTAAGTTCCTTCTTACTTTATCAGCAATCACGAGGTGGAACACTAGCTATGTTTTACCCCTTCTCAACCCCCGGGAGCACTGACTTCCAACAGCAGAGGTCAGTTAACATTTCAAAGGCTGTTTTTTCTGTCAATCATAAGCCCAAGCTGCACTGTTGATATGGAGGGAGATTTTATGAATGAGTGCACTTAGTTTCATGTGACACAGTGCACATCAGGAATAATGGCAACAAAATAAGGGGAGGGGGGTGTCCTTAAAAAAAGGCTCAGGGCGAGCCTTGACTGCACTGTAACACTGTGGAAACGGGCCTCCCGCGAGGTGTGTGGCTAGAGTGCATCTCAGGTGCATCAGCTTGTAGCGTTGATGTTGGGTGAGGGGAGACGTCGGCCTAGATGTGATCACCTGCCCTCTCCCCCCACCACACACTTCATGTTTGTATCTGAAAAGCTGGTCCTTTGGGAAAACTACTGGAGAGCTGTTCCTCAAAAAGAGGGAGGGAGTGAGGGCAGAGAACCAGAGGAGGAAAGACAGAACTATTTGTGTTTGTATATGAAGACATTGGGGGTAAAAATTCACTTGGTTGCGCCACCCGTTAGCGCCTTAAGAGGGCGCTAATGGGGCGCAAAGCCGCTAACGCCCGGGCGCAGCGATGTTTGCGCCGCTCGAGAACGTAACTTGAGATTGTGCGGCGGCGCTAAAACTTACCGCTGCGACCACCTGCGCGCGCAGATTGTGACGTCATTCCATGGTGCAACGCCCTTGGGGCGCCCCGGAGCGGAAATTGAGTGGCGCCCCCTGCCTTACCGCCTGGCGCTTCCAACGACCAGAAGACTGGAACGCTATCAATCGCTGTGGGGCTGGGGGGGGCGCTATTTAAAGGGGGCCTCTTCCTGTCTTTTATTGTTGGTGGCATTTTTGAACTACGCATTCTGAGAGAGAGAGGG
>JASTWF010000692.1:67500-237674 GCA_030390025.1 Squalus acanthias
TCCAGAATCAAATCATTTATGTAAATGGTGAACAACAGTGGTCGCAGCACTGATCCCTGTGGAGCACCAGTTCCCATCTTCCGCCAGATAATCTGTTTTAGTGGTATTGGTTGAGGGCTAAATATTGGCCAGAACACCAGGGCGAATTTCTTTGCAATAGTGTCACGAGATCTTTTACACCCAGCTGAGAGCAGATGGGGCCTCGGTTTAACATCTCATCCGAAAGATGGCAGCTCCAATAGTGCAGCACTCCCTCAGGACTGCCCCTCCAACAGTGTAGCACTCCCTCAGGACTGCCCCTCCAACAATGTAGCACTCCCTCAGGACTGCCCCTCCAACAGTGTAGCACTCCCTCAGGACTGCCCCTCCAACAGTGTAGCACTCCCTCAGGACTGCCCCTCCAACAGTGTAGCATTCCCTCAGGACTGCCCCTCCAACAGTGTAGCACTCCCTCAGGACTGCCCCTCCAACAGTGTAGCACTCCCTCAGGACTGCCCCTCCAACAGTGTAGCACTCCCTCAGGACTGCCCCTCCAACAGTGTCACACTCCCTCAGGACTGCCCCTCCAACAGTGTCGTACTCCCTCAGGACTGCCCCTCCAACAGTGTCGCACTCCCTCAGGACTGCCGCTCCAACAGTGTCGTACTCCCTCAGGACTGCCCCTCCAACAGTGTCACACTCCCTCAGGACTGCCGCTCCAACAGTGTCGCACTCCCTCAGGACTGCCCCTCCAACAGTGTCACACTCCCTCAGGACTGCCGCTCCAACAGTGTCGCACTCCCTCAGGACTGCCCCTCCAACAGTGTCGCACTCCCTCAGGACTGCCCCTCCAACAGTGTAGCACTCCCTCAGGACTGCCCCTCCAACAGTGTCGCACTCCCTCAGGACTGCCCCTCCAACAGTGTCGCACTCCCTCAGGACTGCCCCTCCAACAGTGTAGCACTCCCTCAGGACTGCCCCTCCAACAGTGTAGCACTCCCTCAGGACTGCACTGGACTGTCAGCCTGGATTTTGTGCTCAAGTCTGTGGAGTAGGAACCCACAACCGGCTGGCTCAGATCACCTCTCAGGGATGTTTGACTCCATAGAGGAAACAGAAGAGGACTTACTTCTCTTGCCCAGTGAGAAGAACACTACAGAACTAATGCAGACAAAATTAATTTGATCGATCCTGTGTATTGGCATCGCAAGCAAGGTAATGGGACACCATACCCTTCTCTATTAGCTGATATCAGCCTTTATAGGCTTCTCTGTTCTATTTACAGTTGAGCACACTTGTATCATTCGTGGTGAGATTTTGCCTTCAGACCATTTATGAGGCAACAAGCTGTACACGATTCCTGAATCCAATTGGTTTGTCACCAAGTCATCAGCAAATGTTTTACTTTTATTGTGTTCAGTGGAAGGCAGTTCAGTAAGTTTCTCATTACACAGAGAAATGATCTAAGGGTGCATTGCCACTGCAAGACTAACATCAGCACAAAACCATTTCAGCTTCGCACTAATGCTAAACTGGCCAGACAAATCTGGAGTGCGGGCCCACCCTGACCAAGTGGAGTGAAAGTCCCTGGAGGCACTTCAGTTTAACACCACAAGGAGTGTACATCCAATGCGATGTCAAGCCTGATTTTCAAGGTGCTTAGGAAATCCATTGCACCTCCTGGACACTTTGTAAACATACTAGACCTTGATTTGGGAGTATGGAGAGCAACGATTCTCCACCCGCCCCACCCCTCCACTTTCTAAATTGTAACATTTCTAACAATTGGAAGCAAGTTCTGCCCTTGCATATATCTTAGCATCGCAAAGCTCTCTCTTCTAAACAGCACAGTTTAAGTTCTAACCAGGCAGGAACCTAACAACATAGCGAGTGTTTTGCTTGGCTGGAACCCACAATCCAGCTACCAGGATCAGGTTGATCGCTGCAGTCCAAATGCACAAGGAGCTTCTGCATTTGGTGTGATGCAAGATTGCGCTTCACATTTTACCTTGCCAACTGTTGGGCTTTGGAACCGGTTCTGGGGGAGGTGGGACCAGTACTAAACTGGACGGTCTACACCTGGGCAGGGCCGGGACCGATGTCCTAGGGGAAGTGTTTGCTAGTGCTCTGGGGGAGGGTTTAAACTAAAATGGCAGGGGGTTGGGAACCTGAGCAGGGAGACAGAAGAAAGGGAAACAAGAATAAAAGCAAAAGATAGGAAGGAGAAAAACAAAAGTGGCAGTCAGCGAAAACAACGGTTTAAATCAAACATGGCCACAGTAAATACTAATTCTAATAGGTCTAAGAGCGTTAAAAAAACAAGCCTGAAGGCTTTGTGTCTTAATGCAAGGAGCATTCGGAACAAGGTGGATGAATTAGCTGCACAAATAGAGGTAAACGAATATGATTTGATTGGGATTACCGAAACATGGCTCCAGGGTGGCCAAGGCTGGGAACTCAACATCCAGGGGTACTCAATATTCAGGAAAGATAGGCAAAAAGGAAAGGGAGGTGGGGTAGCATTGCTGGTTAAAGAGGGGATTAACACAATTGAAAGGAAGGATATTAGCTCTGATGATGAGGAATCTGTATGGGTTGAACTGAGAAATAACAAGGGGCAGAAAACGTTAGTGGGAGTGATATATAGACCTCCAAACAGTAATGCGGAGGTTGGGGATGGCATTAAAAGGGAAATTAGAGAAGCGTGCAATAAGGGCACAGCAGTCATCATGGGTGACTTTAATCTACATATAGATTGGGCTAACCAAATTAGTAACAATACTATGGAGGAGGAATTCCTGGAGTGTTTACGGGATGGTTTCCTGGACCAATATGTCGAGGAACCAACCAGAGATCAGGCCATCTTAGACTGGGTATTATGCAATGAGAAAGGATTAATTAGCAATCTTGTTGTGCGAGGCCCCTTGGGTCGGAGCGATCATAATATGATAGAATTCTTCATTAGGATGGAGAGTGAAGTAGTTGACTCAGAGACTAGGGTCCTAAATTTAAATAAAGGAAACTACGATGGTATGAGGTGCGAGTTAGGTAGGATTGATTGGGGAATGTCACTCAAAGGGTTGGCAGTGGATAGGCAATGGCAAACATTCAAAGACCGCATGGATGAACTACAGAATTTGTTCATCCCAGTTTGGCATAAGAATAAAACAAAAAGGGTGACTCAACCATAGCTAACAAGGGAAATTAGGGATAGCATAAGATCCAAGGAGAGGGCATATAAATTGGCCAGAAAAAGCAGTAACCCTGAGGATTGGGAGCAGTTTAAGATTCAACAAAGGAGGACAAAGGGATTAATTAAGAAGGGGAAAATAGAATACGAGAGTAAGCTTGCAGGGAACATAAAAACTGACTGTAAAAGCTTTTATAGATATGTGAAGAGAAAAAGATTAGTGAAATCAAGCATAGGTCCCTTGCAGTCAGAATCAGGGGAACTTATAAGAACATAAGAACATAAGAAATAGGAGCAGGAGTAGGCCAATCGGCCCCTCGAGCCTGCTCCGCCATTCAATAAGATCATGGCTGATCTGATCCTAACCGCCAATCTACCATCTACTATCACAGAACCATCTCCTGCATCTAACAGAATTGCACACACGAAATAGGAGCAGAATCAGGCTACACGGTCCCTGGGCCCGCTCCACTACCCACAGGGCCATGACCGATCCGAACCTAGACTCATGTCCAAATTCCTGCCCGCTCCCCGTAACCCTTAATGCCCTTTACTTCTAGGAAACTGTCTATTTCTGTTTTAAATTTATTTAATGATGTAGCTTCTACAGCTTTTTGTGGCAGCATATTCCATGGACCTACCACCCTCTGAGTGAAGTAGTTCCTCCTCATCTCAGTTTTGAAAGAGCAGCCCCTTATTCTAAGACTATGTCCCCTAGTTCTAGTCTCACCCGTCATCGGGAACATCCTCCCCGCATCCACCCGATCCAACCCCTTCACAATCTTATATGTTTCAATAAGATCTCCTCTCATTCTTCTGAACTCCAATGAGTAGAGTCCCAATCTACACAACCTCTCCTCATATGACCACCCCCTCATCCCCGGGATTAACCGTGTGAACCTTTTTTGCACTGCCTTGAGAGCAAGGATGTCTTTCCTTAAGTAAGGACACCAAAACTGTATGCAGTATTCCAGGTGCGGTCTCACCAATACCTTGTACAACTGAAGCAATACCTCCCTATTTTTATATTCTATCCCCCTAGCAATGAAAGCCAACATTCCATTTGCCTTCTTAATCACTTGCTGCACCTGCATACTAACCTTTTGAGTTTCGTGCACCAGGACCCCCAGATCCCTTTGCACTTCAGTACTCTCCAGTTTCTTGCCATTAAGATAATAAATTGCTCTAGGATTTTTCCTGCCAAAGTGCATCACCTCACACTTTCCAGTGTTGTATTCCATCTGCCAAATCTCTGCCCACTTACTTAGCCTGTCTATGTCCCCTTGCAGGTTTTTTATGTCCTCCTCACTCACTACTTTCCCTCCCATCTTAGTATCATCTGCAAATTTTGATATGTTACACTTGGTCCCTTCCTCCAAATCGTTAATATAGATTGTAAAGAGTTGGGGACCCAGCACTGACCCCTGTGGAACACCACTAGTTACTGATTGCCAGTCTGAGAATGAACCATTTATCCCAACTCTTTGCTTTCTGTTAGATAGCCAATCCTCTATCCATGCCAGAATATTACCCCCAATCCCGTGATTTTTTACCTTAAGCAATAATCTTTTGTGTGGCACCTTGTCAAATGCCTTTTGGAAGTCTAAATACACTACGTCTACTGGTTCCCCTTTATCCACTCTATATGTTACTTCCTCAAAGAACTCCAGCAAATTTGTCAAACATGACTTCCCCTTCTTAATCAATCTTTTGTTATAATGGGGTACAAAGAAATGTCAGACCAATTAAATACATATTTTGGTTCTGTCTTCACAAAGGAGGAGACAAATAACCTCCCAGAGATGTTGGGGAACATAGGGTCTGATGAAAGGGAGGAACTGAAAGAAATCAGTATTTGTAGGGAAATGGTGTTAGGGAAATTGAAGGGATTGAAGGCCGATAAATCCCCAGGGCCTGATAATCTACATCCTAGGGTACTTAAGGAAGTGGCCCTAGAAATAGTAGATGCATTGCTGATCATCTTCCAACATTCGATGGAATCTGGAACAGTACCCATGGATTGGAGGGTAGCTAATGTTACCCCACTATTCAAAAAGGGTGGTAGAGAGAAAACGGGGAATTACAGACCGGTAAGCCTGACATCGGTAGTGGGGAAAATGCTAGAGTCCATTATAAAAGATGTAATAGCTGAGCACTTGGAAAATAGTGACAGGATCGGACAAAGTCAACGTGGATTTACAAAAGGTAAATCATGCTTGACTAATCTACTGGAAATTTTGAGGATTTAACTGGTAAAATAGATAAGGGAGAACCAGTGGATGTGGTGTATTTGGACTTCCAAAAGGCTTTTGATAAGGTCCCGCATAAGAGATTAGCATGTAAAGTTAAGGCACATGGGATTGGGGGCAAGGTATTGACTTGGATAGAGAACTGGTTGGCAGACAGAAAGCAAAGAGTTGGAATAAACGGGTCTTTTTCCGAGTGGCAGGCAGTGACTAGTGGGGTACCGCAGGGATCGGTCCTTGGACCCCAGCTATTCACAATATATATGAATTATCTAGACAAGGGAACTAGATGTAATATCTCCAAGTTTGCAGACGACACAAAACTGGGTGGGCGTGTGTGCTGCGAGGAGGATGCCGAGAAACTCCAGGATGATTTGGACAGGTTGGGTGATTGGGCAGAAGCGTGGCAGATGCAATATAACGTGGATAAATGCGAGGTTATCCACTTTGGTGTCAAAAACAGAAAGGCAGATTATTATCTGAATGGCAATAGATTGGGAGAAGGGGAAGTGCAATGAGACCTGGGTGTCCTTGTGCACCAGTCGCTGAAGGTAAGCATGCAGGTGCAGCAGGCGGTTAAGAAGGCAAATGGTATGTTGGCCTTCATAGCAAGAGGGTTTGAGTACAGGAACAAGGATGTCTTGCTGCAGTTGTACAGGGCCTTGGTGAGACCACACCTTGAGTACTGTGTGCAGTTTTGGTCGCCTTATCTGAGGAAGGATGTTCTTGCCATGGAAGGAGTTCAGCGAAGATTCACAAGGCTGATACCTGGGATGGCAGGAATGTCGTATGAAGAGAGATTGGGACGATTGGGCTTATACTCGCTGGAGTTTAGAAGAATGAGAAGGGATCTCATTGAAACTTATAAAATTCTGACAGGACAGGACAAACTAGATGCAGGAAGGATGTTCCCGATGGTCGGGGAGTCCAGGACCAGGGGTCACAGTCTAAGGATAAGGGGTAAGCCATTTAGGACAGAAATGAGGAGCAATTTCTTCACCCAGAGAGTGGTGAACCTGTGGAATTCTCTGCCACAGAAGGCAGTAGAGGCCAATTCATTAAACAGATTCAAGAAGGAGTTGGATATATTTCTTAAGGCTAAAGGGATCAAGGGATATGGGGAGAAAGCAGGGACAGGGTACTGAATTTGGATGATCAGCCATGATCACATTGAATGGCGGAGCAGGCTAGAGGGGCCGAATGGCCTACTCCTGCTCCTATCTTCTATGATTCTATGATTCTATGATCACAAGACTACATACGCTACAGTCACTGCCAATCCAAGATCACAAGGCAGCGGTGCAGATAATGGACGTGTCATTCCCTAAAATGAACACTATGTGCAACTTGAAGGGCGAGCGAGTTGATCTGAGATTGTGCTAAATTCTGCTGATGCTTTTGGACCCAAATCCATTACATGTGCATCTCTGCTACTCTAGTAGGTCAGGATACTGATTAAATAGCCCGATAGTCACATTGAGTGGTTAATGTTTGATGACCCATCATGTTGAGTGTGCTGATTCATTGAGAAGCCATGCATTGTCTCAAGTCTTTATCAAGCCATCTGAACATACCTGAGCTTGGACGCTCCAGGCAGTTCATGTTTTTCAGTGTTCAGTATGTATGTTAACAATAATGGGACTGATTGAAACCCACAGCATGAGGGCTCAGAAGATGTAATCTGGCTTTTCCTTTTTGCAATATTTGACATTCTGCTGGTCACTTCCAACAGCGTTAGCAATAAAATGGATCATTCGCATAGTGATAATTCCTCTTAAGATGGGACAATTCCTCCTGAAGGAGCAGGCTCAGGTAAGTGGTTCCAAGGCGCACTGACCAGCCTCTGATACCTGATCCAAGAGGCCAATCTTCATGTATGAGCCTTGATCTTGTCAACGAGGAGGAAGCACAGTCAAGAAAAAATCCTGCCATTGCCCAAAGTACATATAAAGGGGTAGATCTTGACTTTATACGATGGGGTAAAATGGGTGATAGCAAGTCGGCAACCTGTTTCACATCTCTCCCGATTGGGCACGATCGAATTTCTAAGCCAATGAGTTCTCATTAGCGAGTTATGTCAGAGTGGAGGGATGTTCAGGGTTCAGTGCTGGGTCCGCTACTGTTTCTAATTCACATAAATGACCTGGATTCGGAGGGGTAGATCTTGATTTTGTGCGACAGTGTAAAACGGGTGACAATGAGTCGGCAGCCCGTTTTACATCTCTCCCCATTTTTATTTCCATTGCTTCTAGACCAGAGATGCCGAGATAGTTAAAGCACCTCTGCTGACACCTAACTCAGCATAAACCAGGGATCCAACCGGGTACCTTCACGATCTGTTTGACTCAGTTCCACACTGGGCCTTGTAGTTCCCGATCGAGTTGCGGACTGAAGGACTGAACACTGTTACTTCTTTCTGATGAGATTTTCTTTGGAAAGTCTTTTTGTTGTTGAGAAATTGTCTATTAATTCAAGGCCTTGCTTCTAAATACCAATTCACTGCATGGATTGGATAACATTAAACAGAAATTGAAATGGGAACAATTACAAAAGAAGGCCATGGAATAGACACTCGGGGGCGAGTCTGATTGTTTCTTTTCACAAAGCAAAAAGATCAGGAAAGTTTTTTCAATTGAGAAATGCAAGCAAAGAGCCAAGGCTCATAGTGCTTTTTCTGGTATATATCAACGATCTTGATTTGTATATAGGGGGTATGATTAAGAGGTTTGCAGATCATACTAAAATTGGCTGTGTGGTTGATAATTAAGAAGGAAGCTGTAGACTGCAGGAAGATATCAATAAATTGGTCAGGTGGGCAGAACAGTGGCAAATGGAATTCAATCCAGAGAAGTGTGAGGTAATGCATTTGGGGAGGGCTAACAAGGAAAGGGAATACACAATGGCCCAAAAATTTGTGTTGATACGCGAGAGTACGCACTGTGTACTCTCGCGTATTCTGTCTCCAATTGCCGGTTTTCTGCATGCACTGCGCATGCGCTGAAAACCGGCACTTGGTGAATGGAAAAGGGGGCGGTTCCTAGGTGAACCACGTGCGCGCTACAGGCTACGCGCATGCAGTGCACTTAGTGGTTTCAACGCGCAGGTAAGTATGGAAGATTTTACACATAAAAAAAGGAGGAGTAAGACCCACTTTTAACAAGGTAAGTAGTGAATTAACTATTATTTTGAATTTTTTTTAACAGGTATATCTTTTTTAGAGACTTTAAAGACAGGTAAGTTTATTTTTATAACTTTTTAAAAGATTTTAAATTTTTTCAAAAATTTTATTTTTTATTTAAAATGGTTAATTTATTTAACTATACTTATTTTATTAATGTGATGATTTTTTTTTAATTTAATTGAGGTTTAGCTGTTATTTTGGGGGGCTATAGTATTCATAGCTTTCACAGCACTTATGTGAAAGTTATGAATGGAAGATGGTGTGCTGCCATTGGCTCTAACTGAGTCACGTGATCCCACAGCTCGCACGAATTAACTACGCCTGTGGGATGCGCAAGCGCAGCACAGCAGCTGTCCAGAACATCAAGTTCGTGCGAGCTGGAACTGAAAAAGCCAACGCGCAGTGAGAGATCGCGGGGAAGCCTTACCCTCGCACGAAGGCTTCCTCACGAATTTTTGGGCCATTAAATGGTAGGACACTGAGTAGTGTAGAGGAACAAAGGGACCTTGGAGTGCATGTCCACAGATCCCTGAAAGTAGCAGGCCAAGTAGATAAGGTGGTTAAGAAGGCATACGGAATGCTTGCCTTTATTAGCCATGGCATAGAATACAAGAGCAGGGGGGTTATGCTTCAACTGTATAAAACATTAGTTAGGCCTCAGCTAGAGTACTGCGTGCAGTTCTGGTCACCACATTACAGGAAAGATGTGATTGCACTAGAGAGGGTACAGAGGAGATTTACAAGGATGTTGCCGGGAGTAGAGAATCTTAGCTATGAGGAAAGACTGGATAGGCTGGGTCTGTTTTCCTTGGAACAGAGGAGGCTGAGGGGAGATCTTATTGAGGTGTATAAAATTATGAGGGGCATAGATAAAGTGGAGAGGAAGGACCTATTTCCCTTAGCAGAGGGGTCAAAAACCAGGGGGCACAGATTTAAAGTAATTGGGGGAAGGTTTAGAGGGGATTTGAGGGGAAATTTCTTCACCCAGAGGGTTGTGGGGGTCTGGAACTCACTGCCTGAAAGGGTGGTAGAGGCAGAAACCCTCATCACATTTAAAAAGTACTTGGATGTGCACTTGGGATGCTCTAACCTGCAGGGCTACGGACCAAGAGCTGGGAAGTGGGATTAGGCTGGATAGCTCTTTGTTGACCGGTGCGGACACGATGGGCTAAAATGGCCTCCTTCCGTGCTGTAACTTTCGATGATTCTACGCAGAGCACCAGTCACCTAGGCAGCTGAAGGCACAGCCATCAATGGTGGACCGCTGAAAATCGGGGATGCGCAAGAGGCCAGAATTGAAGGAGCGCAGAGATCTTGGAGGGTTGTAGGGCTGGAGGAGGTTACAGAGATAGGGAGGTGCGAGGCCATGGAGGGTTTTGAAAACAAGAATGATAATTTTAAAATCGACGCGTTGCCGGAGCAGGAGCCAATGTAGGTCAGTGAGCACAGTGGTGATGGGTGAACGGGACTTGGTGCGAGTTAGGATACTGGCAGCAGAGATTTGCATGAGTTTGAGTTTACGGAGGGTGGAAGAAGGGAGGCCGGCCATGAGAGCATGGGAATAGTCAAGTCTAGATGTAATAAAGGCATGGATGAGGGTTTGAGCAGTAGGAGGGCTCAGGCAGGGGTGGAGTCGGGCGATGTTACGGAGGTGGAAGTAGGCGGTCTTGGTGATGGAGTAGATATGTGGTGGGAAGCTCAGCTCAGGGTCAAATAGGATGCCAAGGTTGTGAACAGTCTGGTTCAACCTCAGATAGTGATCAGGGAGAGGGATGGAATCAATGTCTAGGGAACAGAGACATGACGCTGCTGAGTGTCTGAAAGATTTTGGAATGCAGTTTGAGCAATTTGATAGGCTGGGCTGCTGCTGGCTTTCATTGGTTGACTTTGTAGACTGGTGATGGTTGATTTGCTCTTGTGTAAAATGTTATCAGTTCCTAACTGGCTATTTTAATTCAGATTTAGATTAATAAATTTCAAAGCTCTTGAATTGTGATATGTTAAGGTTACATGAGTATAAAATTTGAGCCAATAATCTGTAAGTCTGATGTGTAACGGATGCTGAATTGTGACAGGAAATAGGGTCACTGGGCAACGGACCGAGTACAAGAATCCAGCCAGGTGTTCCTCTCCATAGTCGAGGCCAATCATAAAGGGTGACAACGGTCCCAGCTGAAATCGACCAACTGCAGGAATTGATCGAGATATTCTTGTCTGTGCATCTTAGTCATACAGTGGGGAGTGCCTTTGGGAGGTGTCCTTCTGTCACTCCTAAGAGGCTCGCAATCCCGCTTTGAAGGGGCTTCCAAGGGACCTCGATAGTTGGTGCAACTAATGAAAAGGGGTTGGGGGGAATAGGCAAAGTACTTGATACCATTCAGAACAAAGCATTCTGCTTGATCACCCCTTCATTCACTCGTCTAAACCTCCATCCCTTCCACCACCGGCGCACCATGGCTGCAGTGGGTAATATCTACAGGATGCACTTCAGCAACTTGCAACGACTTCTTCGGCTGCAGCTTCCAAATCTGTGACCTCCACCATGGAGAAGGACAAGGACCGCAGGCGCATGGGAACACTATCACCTCCAAGTTCCCCTCCAAGTCACACATCATCCTGACTTGGACATTTTTTGCCGTTCCTTCATCGTCGCTGGGTCAAAATCCTGGAACTCCCTACCTGACAGCACTGTGGGAGTAACTTCACCACGCGGACTGCAGCGGTTCAAGAAGAAGGCCCACCATCACATTCTCAAGGGCATCTAGAGATGGCCAATAAATGCTGGCCTTGCCAGTGACGCCCACATCCTGAGAATGAATTTTTTTTAAATACTGAAAGAAAGCTGCACATTTGTCATGAAAAGTTCAAAATAAAATACAAGGTCACATTGAAAGATGGCATTCTATTCATAAATAACATTTAATTGTATTAAATTCTCATTATATTAGTTTAATAAACTGTGGTATATATTGTAAATTTTCTATTAAGTCTCAATCATAATCCTTTTGCAAAATGGCAGTTTGTGCAAATAATTCACTGTGCGGTAGAACATTGGAAGGAATTCTTTTAGTAGATATAAACCGGAGGAAAAGGTGAGCATTTTTCACAATGACTTCCCTGGGCTTTAAAAGAAAACACAATATAATGAATAAAAAAGGAGTATGTTAAGCAGAGAGCAAATTACTTTTAGAGGTCAACATTTTTCATTTTGTTCTTTTCTCAAAAAAAACCCTCTTTTTCTTTCTAATCTAAACATTTGTTCACTGCTTCTCCCGAGGAGCATTGTACTTGCTCTGAAAGGGTCAATGAATTTTTAGCATCCCCTTGTGCTATTGAGTAGAACTTTGGCCCTGAGATAAAAGTCTCCAACGCTCTTTAATTAATGCCATTTAAATACAGAATGAGAGGCCCCTGTGTGTAATTACGATTCATCTGTGGAGCCAAGGTTAAACACATTTAAAGTTTGCCCTGGCTTTATTTTCTATCTTTTTTTTGTAATTTTTCTGCAATAATGTATTCACTTGTCGAAAATACAGTAGGGCAGGGTTCTTAATTCTTTCCCAGGGAGTGCAATTTACTAGATTTCCTTGAATAAAAACACACAATAGTTGTGGTAGATATTCAGGTCCGATGGAGTCATTGTATAGTATATATTGGAAGCAGTGTTTCCCCTAAATCAACTGCAAATTGGGCCTCGATAACCCTGTAAGTAAATCAGCAAACAGTTTTTGACGCAGGTCCTGTGATATCATGCCACACGTTACCTAATGAAATCACCATAAGCCAGGAATTGCTAACTTAAGGATACACTTGTGTCAAAGTTGACCATTGCGTAATTGAAACTCTAGGAGATAGTAAAGAGTGATATTGAGTTTGGAATCTAATTGTGGAGTTCAAGTGATGTTATGACTTTAAAGCCTTCACTTAGATTCCAGCCTATAAACACATCCCAAGTCTGCTTCTGTTCCACTTTTGCTGCTTTCTTTATCGCTTGCTGCTTGTGTCTCTCTGTCTTATAGTATCTCTGTCTGTTTCTCTCTCACTATTTATTTCGGTTTCTCTTGCTCTATCTGTGTGGCTCTCATGTTTTGTCCATGGCTCTGTGCATCTCTCCTGCTGTGTGTGTGTGTGTGTGTGTGCAATTACAGGAGGACATTAATAAGCTTGCAGAATGGGCATATAATTGGCAAATGAAATTCAACACAGACAAATGTGAGGTATTACAGTTTGGCAGGAAGAATAGGGAGGTCACTTATTACTTGGAGGGTGCAAGTCTGGGTGGGGTAGAGGAACAAAGGGATCTCGGAGTACAAATACACAAATCAATAAAAGTAGCGATACCTTCCAATGTTCTACCGCACAGTGAATTATTTGCACAAACTGCCATTTTGCAAAAGGATTATGAATGAGACTAATAGAAAATTTACAATATATACCACAGTTTATTAAACTAATATAATGAGAATTTAACACAATTAAATGTTATTTATGAATAGAATGCCATCTTTCAATGTGACCTTGTATTTTATTTTGAACTTTTCATGACAAATGTGCAGCTTTCTTTCAGTATTTAAAAAAAATTCATTCTCAGGATGTGGGCGTCACTGGCAAGGCCAGCATTTATTGGCCATCTCTAGATGCCCTTGAGAATGTGGTGGTGGGCCTTCTTCTTGAACCGCTGCAGTCCGCATGGTGAAGTTACTCCCACAGTGCTGTCAGGTAGGGAGTTCCAGGATTTTGACCCAGCGACGATGAAGGAACAGCAAATAATGTCCAAGTCGGGATGATGTGTGACTTGGAGGGGAACTTGGAGGTGATAGTGTTCCCATGCGCCTGCGGTCCTTGTCCTTCTCCATGGTGGAGGTCACAGATTTGGAAGCTGCAGCCGAAGAAGTCGTTGCAAGTTGCTGAAGTGCATCCTGTAGATATTACCCACTGCAGCCATGGTGCGCCGGTGGTGGAAGGGATGGAGGTTTAGACGAGTGAATGAAGGGGTGATCAAGCAGAATGCTTTGTTCTGAATGGTATCAAGTACTTTGCCTATTCCCCCCAACCCCTTTTCATTAGTTGCACCAACTATCGAGGTCCCTTGGAAGCCCCTTCAAAGCGGGATTGCGAGCCTCTTAGGAGTGACAGAAGGACACCTCCCAAAGGCCATAAAAAAAAGCAAACCAAGCACTAGGGTTTATTTCTAGAGGGATAGAATTGAAAAGTAGCGAAGTTATGCTAAACTTGTATCGAACCTTGGTTAGACCACACTTGGAGTACTGCGTACAGTTCTGGCCGTTATATTATAAAAAGGATATAGAGGCACTGGAGAGGGTGCAGAGAGGATTTACAAGGATGATACCAGAAATGTGGGGGTATACATATCAGGAAAGAATGAACAGGCTGGGTCTCCTTTCGCTTGAAAAAAAAAGGCTGAGGGGTGACCTAATTGAGTTCTTTAAAATTCTGAAAGGTTTTGATAGAGTGGATAGACACAGAGAGAATGTTTCCACTTATGGGGAAGGGCAAAACTAGAGGCCATCAATATAAGATAGTCACCAAGAAATCAAATAGGGAATTCAGAAGAAACTTCTTTACCCAGAGAGTGGTGAGAATGTGGAACTCGCTACCACAGGGAGTAGTTGAGGCAACTAGAATAGATGCATTTAAAGGGAGGCTAGATAAGCATATGAGGGAGAAGGGAATAGAGGGTTATGATGATAGAGTTAGATGAGGAAAGACGGGAGGAGGCTCGAATGGAGCATAAACGCCGGCATGGACTGGTTGGGCCAAATGGCCTGTTTCTGTGCCGTATATCCTATATAATCCTATGAAGCTCTTTGCTCTGTCTGTGTATCTCTCTCTTGCTCTGTGTGTGCCTCTCTTGCTGTGCCTATGTCTCCCTCTTCCTATATCACCCCTTCCTCTCTATTAGAATTTCTAATATGCACTGGTCATTTTCGACACAAGTATATAATTACGTTTGTCTATATCTGTGTCTCTCTTTGTGGGTCTGTGTGTGTTCTCTGCATCTGTCTATGCCAAGAAGAAGGACGAGAGCTGCAATGTTGTGGGGTCACCATCAGTTCCAAGTTCCCCTCCAAGTCAGACACCATCGTGACTGGGGCATAGATCATCTTTCCATCCTTGTCGCTCAGTCACTATCCTGGAATTCCTTACCTTGTACCATTGTGGGAGCACTTTCACCGGTTCAAGGAGAATGTCCACCACCACCTTCTCAGGCAACTAGCGATACACAATAAATGTGGTCCAGCCAGCATCGCACACAACCTGAGAACAAAAGTGAAATTTAAAAGTGAAATTTGATTCTCAACTTCAGTCCCGTCTCCCACTGCTTCCTGTATCTATCCAGTGGGCTGTCTCTGATTTTAAATCCCCTTCTCCTTGTATCAATCCTGTATACCAAATCCACATTCTCTCTTTATTCATTCTGTATGTCTGTCCCTGATTTCAAATCCCCTCTCCCTGTATCTATCTGTAGGGCTGTCTTTGATTTTAAATCCCCTCTTCCTTATCTCTCCTGTAGGGCTGTCACTCCATTATTTAATAAGGGAGGGAGGGGGAAACTAGGTCAGTTTAACATCAATTGTGGGGAATTACGGGAATCTATCGTCAGGGACAGAGTAACTGAACACCTCGACAAGCAAGAGCTGATCAAAGAAAGTCAGCATGGATTTGTGCAGGGTAGGTCATGTCTGACCAAAATAGTTGAATTTTTTGAGGAGGTCATTAGCATGGTGGATAGGGGAATGTCTATGGATGTTGTCTATATGGACTTCCATAAGGCATTTGATAAGGTGAGTTTTAGCAAAAATGAAATTGGAGGTACCCTTGTGACACGGGTTAGTAATTGGTTGGAAGATAGGAGACAGAGAGTAGGGATAATGGGTATGTATTCTGATTGGCGAGATGTGACAAATGGTGTCCCTCAGGGATTTGTACTGGGGCCTCAGCTTTTCACCATATATATTAATGACTTGGATGAAGGAATAGAAAGTTGTATATCCACACTTGCAGATAACACTAAGTTAGGAAGCACAGTAAGTTATGTGGATGAGAGGAGTAAGTTACAATGGGACATAGACAGACTAAGTGAGTGGGAAAAACTATGGAAGAAGGATATGGACAAGTGTGAGGTCATCCACTTTGGATCTGAGAAAGACAAAGCAGAATGTTATCTTAATGGTGCGAGCTTGGGAGCTGTGGAGGAGCAAAGAGATCTAGGTGTCCAGGTACACAAATCACTAAAAGCTAGTGCACATGTATAAAAAGAAATCGAAAGACTAATGTAACATTGGCCTTTATCTCATGTAAGGTTTCCAAAATTTGCAGATCCCCAAAACCTAAGGAAAAAGGACTTTGGAACTACCTCGGAGTGATAATATTGCATTTGGGCCTAACCTAAGAGACTGTAAGATCAAAAACCAAGTTTTGACATTTTAAAACTATGTCTGGGCCTGTAAAGGGAGAAAAGGCTGCGAGAGAAGGTGGGACAACCTCTGTAAAAGCAGTTTTGGTTATTGTAGTTAATTGCACTGTCTGGGGAAACCGGGATGACCCTACTCAAGCCCCAGCAAGCATTAACATTTTGACAATAGACCCTGGGAGAAGACAGTCCCACCCAAAACAACAGGCCCCATCAAACCGATTACAGGGCCCATCAGAAAACATGCATAATACAAATCACTCAGGACTAGGCTATAGAAAAGACTGAGTCTAGCCTTGAAACCCAAAACACGAAACCAATCACCAGTGATCAACCAAGGAGATCGACAGGATGCAAACCATCCCAAAACCCATTTGACACTTACAGAGCAGTTACTGGTAGCAGGCCCGCCAAAAATCAGACAATGAACTGAGCAGATTTGGCGGGTAGATAAGACCATGTTCAATGGGTAAGATTGAAGGCCTGTTAAAAACCCAGTTAATGCGCTAGTAAGTCGTTACCGATTTACGAGCCCGCCAAAAACCAGACAATGAACTGAGTAGATTTGGCGGGTAGGTAAGGCCACTTCAATTTTGTATAATTGAAGGCCCACCAAGCAGTTAAAACAGTTCGAAAGTCGCTGGGTCGAGCAGTCAGTCGCAACCGGTGGTCATCAGAAGAAGAAGAAACCAAGAAGAACAAGGCCCGAGCTGGAAGCGAGTCGGCATCGCTCACCACTCAGACACACCTGAGTCCAGCTCGCAAAGACACCACCTCGACGGACCCCCAACAACGGCCCCAACACAGTCACCCGGAGCAACAAGCAGCAACAAGTCACCGACGGCTCCACGAGGTCGACCGACACACTAAACAAGGCCTAAAGCCATCGCGGAAACCAAAGGCCTCACGAAACCAACAACCGCGCATTACCCCCAACTGACCGGGTAATAGCAGGCCACCGCGACCAACAAAGACCAACTCCAGGGAAGAAAACCCGAAGAATCGCAAAGTTTCCACACTACAAACTATTCCTGACTTACCCCTGGGTAAGATTTTCCCCAAAGACTCTAAACCCTACTGCTAAACCAAAGAAATTGGGTACTCACCAGATAGATCCAAAACAACATCCTACCACATCAGCGGACTCACGAAGACTGACCAGAGACTCAGGTGAAGTCCTCTACCGCGTACGGGGTACGGCAGACACTAACCGCCATAAACAGAGAACCCCAAAACCGCGATTTAGCCCAACTGTCAAAGGATTGGTGAGCATTATCCCTGGTCCTTCAAAACCTAACTCAGCTAGTAAAGTGGGGTTGGGAGGGGTGAAGTATTGTTCTACTGTCATTTCCCTCGCTTGTACCAAAGTGTTCCCCACCTTTAGAGTGTTAAGAGTGTTATTATTTGTGTCTTACCTTTTAATAAAGATTGAAGTTCTTTCATCAAACTCAGTTGTCTGCTGCACCTTTTGTATCACAACCCCCAAATAAGTCCAAGGTCTAGAACCAAGGGAGTGGGAGCGATTCGAACCGCTCAGAAGTCAGAGGTAAAGCTGACACAAACCACCACCCCCTACACTCAAGAGGGCTGGAATACAAAAGTGGGGAAGATATGCTTCAGTTGTACAGAGCCTTGGTCATACATCTGGAGCACTGAGTGCAGTTTTGGGCACCAAATCGCAGGAAGGATATATTAGCCTCGGAGGGAGTACAGCGCAGGTTCACCAGAATGATACCACGACTTAAAGAGTTAAATTATGAAGACAGATTGCATAAGCTTGGTTGTTTTATTCCCTTGAGTTTAAAAGCATGAGGAGGGAACTAATCGAGGGCCTAGAAATTTGATGGCTGCTAGTTTTGGACTCCCCCTCCACATCTACCCATCATTTCCTACATTACAACAGTGACTACACTTCAAAAAAAAGTACTTCATTGGCTGCAAAGCGCTTTGGGATGTCCGGTGTTCATGAATGGCTCTATATAAATGCAAGTCTATCTATCTACCCAATTAAACCCCTTCAGAATTTTAAAGACTTTTATTGTACTCTCTCAGTTCTGGTATCATCCTTGTAAATCGTTTTCGCACTTTCACCAGTGCTTCTATATCTTTTTTGTAATATGTGCACAGTACTCTAAGTGTGATCTAACCAAGGTAAGACCACATTTACTCTTATACCCTCACACTTCCCAAGCCGTAAACTTCTGTTATTACTATTCCTCCTCCAAAGTATCTAGTATCGACAGATCACCTGCAGGAAATATCTCTTGCTCTACTCACCACTGGACTTCTGCCAGTTTCTTCTGATGTTTTAAATGAATGACACAACAACAACCACTTCCATTTCTTCACAACAACAACTTGCATTTCTGTAGCATTCTCTTAATGTAGAAAAACATCCCAAAGGCGCTTCAAAAATGTGCAACCAGACAAAACAATTGACGCTGAGACAAAGGAGGAGATATTAGGCAAAGTGACTGAAAGCTTGGTCAAAGAGGTGAGTTTTAAGGAGGGTCTTAAAGGAAGAGAGGGAGGTGGCGAGGTGCAGAATTGGAGGGATGCAGAGATCTCAGAGGGCTGGAGGAAATTACAGAGATAAGGAGGGATTTCAAGACAAGGTTGAGAAATATAAATTCGAGGCTTTGGTGGACCGGAGGCCAATGTAGGTCAACGAGCACAAGTGATGGGTGAATGGGACTTGGTGCGAGCTAGGATACGGGCAGCAGAGTTTTGGATGAGCTCTACATCCTACCCTACTTCAGTTAACTCAATCTGTATATCTTTCTATTCTTTCTCCCTCCTGTACCTATCTAGCTTCCCCTTAAATGAATCTATGCTATTCCCCTCAACTACTCCATGTGGTAACAAGTTCCACATTCTAACCACTCTCTGGGTAAAGAAGTTTCTCCTGAATTCTTTATTGGATTTATTAGCGACTATCTTATATTTATGGCACCCAGTTTTGGTCTCCCCCACAAGTGGAAACATCTTCTCTATATATACCCTGTCAAACCCCTTCAGAATTTTAAAGACCTCTATTAGGTACCCCTCAGCCTTCTCATTTCTAGAGAAAGGAGCCACAGCCTGTTCAGTCTTTCATGATAGGAATCAATCTTTTTTGCACCTTCTCCAGTGCCTCCATATCCTTTTTGATCAATTGAAGCAGCAAAATTTCAGCCGTCAGCACGAGATATTACAACTGCCATCTTAATTACAGATAATGTTGCAGTTGGTCCAACAAGGAGGAGACCCAATAAGGAGTCAATATTATGATGATAATGCGGATCTAGTTGATCTTAACTGACTCCTGTCTCCGTAGTGAAGATGACTATTCATCGATGCGGTGTGCAGTAGCAAATCATTACCCTGACCTGAGACTAATAAAGTGCTGAGACAACAAACTTAGCCTCACCTGACTGGTGTTCCTATCAGCAGGGCTATTAATTCCCAGAAAGATAGGAGAAAATGAAAAAAGGCAAGCTTCCTCTATTTAATCGCCTTACCTTCAAATGCTGCCCAGAACTGAATGATGAGCGTGTAATAGTTATTCTACTCCTTTAAAAAAAGAATAGATATTTTACCTTCTGAGCTAACAGTTAATTAATTCTGAAAATATCTGTCCTGCTAAAATGAAGAAGGGGGAGTAAAGCTTGGGTTGGATAATACAATTTAGAGAGAAAAAAAATGATGATTTTAGTGCTATCTTCTCGCAGTCCGGACCAAGCTCCTCAATGTCATTCAAAACACAAATAATTTTTCTTTTCAGAAATTGTTCTCATGAATGATTTATATATGTCTTGTTATCAGAAGTGATTTCAATGGACCCCTGTGCATTCACCAAGACATTTGCTGCATAATTGTTAATTTTAATGCCATAATAGCTTTAGATGGAGGAAAAGATTAGACATTTATTGCACAATTAAATGAAACATACTTCAGAATCACAAAGGTTCCATAATTATTTCAGGCCATTAATAAAATGGGCATTAAATTATATTGGACACAAAAGAGAGGGAAATAGATTTTCATTAAAGCAATAGGGCTGAGGGAAGTAATAGATCCAGGCTGAATTCTCTCTGAAATTAATTGTTGCCCAGCCTATTTCACAGAGGAATGAAAGAAAAACGTGTATTAAGGACCTTTGATGAAAGGCTTTTGTTTGACGGTCACAATGGCCAATAATTCAAAGTGGTGCTTGTGATTTTTCCCTCTCTCTTCAATGCACTGTGGGCTCTTGGGGGCAAGGGCCCCTTTCTTTTCAAGAGGTCAAGGGATCCAGGACTCAACGAGTTCAGGAACTTCAGGAAATTAATAAGAAAAAATAGAATTTTTTTTTTGTATATTAAGGAAACGTAAACCAATTTTTCTTTCATTTGAAAGAGGTCAATGCAAGTGTTGTATAACAAACAAAACAATAGCTTTCAATCCCTTCCAGGCACTGTGTACAAGTCCACACGAAAGGCTGATTGTCACAAGTACTCATTAGTCAGTAGAGTGACTCTCTCCGTACCAGAAGATAGAATATAGGAAAAAAAAATCCTGCTTTGCAGATTTAGACTAAAAGTCAAGGTTGAGAAAAGACCATTCAGCCCATTGAAGCCCATGCTTCTTGTATTCTAACTCTCCTATTGAAGCCCACCACACTTATGCCATATATCTCCTATCCAAACTCATCATTTTAGTACCCTAATTCTCCCACCAAAGCATTGAGCCTCTCCTTGAACGCCCCTGAATTCGACAGTCACATCTGTCTGATTATTCTAAACAATTCTCACTCTATGACTCCGGCATCTCTCCAGTATCTGTTTTAAATTGATTTTGCTCCCATTTAAACGTATGCCCTCTGTCCCTATTTTCCTGCCTTAACTGAAAGTGTTACTGCGAGTCTACCTTATAGAATGATAGAATGCCCCAGCACAGAAACAGACCATTTCGTCCATCTAATCTGCACCAGTGTGTTCTCCACATAAGCCTTAACTTCCCTGCTTGGTCCACATACCCTTCAATATTCATCTTTTTCAAGCATATATCTCATTTTAAAAAGAATTTATGGACTCTGCTTCACAAAGCAAAGAATTCCTCATTCTGACTACCCTTTGTGTATAGCCTCTCCTTTCATTCTTTTTGTAATTATCTTAAATTTGTACCTTCTCTTTACCATCTCACTGACCAGTGGAAACAATCTATTTACCGTATCATAACCCTTCATAATCTCGAAGACCTCTATCAGGTCACCCTTTAAATCTCGAGATTCATCTCAGGCACCATCGTGATTCCTTTATTTTATGGTAATTCTCCGTTCCATTAACTGCCTTCTCTCTACACTGTAGAGCTTATGTGTATCTAAGTTGCCCTGTAGCTCATCCCCTGTACATTTGGCAGCAGTGTTGGCCTTCTGCTTGCCAAAGAGGTAAGAAAACCTACCAATGGAAAGCTTAAAAACTGCAGGCGCTGGAAATCTGAAACAGAAAATATTGGAAACACACCAGCACCTGCGGGGAGAACAAACGAGTTAATGTTTCAGGTGTGAGCCCATCATCAGAACTAAAACAAAATGGAACTGTATTTGAATAGGATCCGAACGTACGAAAATGGCGGGCAGGAAAAGACCTACTGGTTCATCCAGCCTGTCCCACACAGGTGTGATGCCTCTGCGTCACAAAATACACACTCCCCACCAATGTTCCTGCTAAGCTGCGGGACAGCGCAGCGGTCTGGGGGTCCCGCGCAGGCCACTCACCGGCTTTCAGATGGAAGAAACCGCGCATGCGCAAAAATTTGAATGGGCCGCGCAGCCAGTTAAAGGGACCACGCACGAAAAAAGAATTAGAGTGAACATTGCTCCCTACCCACCCGGAGCCATGGCAATGGCAATTCGCCCTGATTTACGTTACAGGACGCCTACCTCTTTTATGAGCTGATCTCTGCACCAGCCAGAAACAGGTCCTATGTTTCCCATCTCCAGCTCTTGACTGAAGGATCGGAATAAAGGGAAGGAGGCGGAAGAGAAGAAAAAACAACACAGTGGAAGAGAGAGAATATGGATATAATTAAATGCAATGTGGTAAAAATAATACATGATGTGGAGATGCCGGTGTTGGACTGGGGTGGACAAATGTGAGAAATGTCAGGTGAAGTGAAGAGTGAAAGATTAACTGTAATCATCTGGCAGTGTTCTCTGACTATATATGTTGTGCCTATATGCATCTCTTCACTTCACCTGATGAAGGAGCAGTGCTCCGAAAGCTTATGATTTCAAATAAAGCTGTTGGACTATAACCTGGTGTTGTGCGACTTCTCACATTTGTAAAAATAATAACAGGAGATGGCTAAATGGCTGAGATGGTGCCCACAAGATGTATAATCAACAAAGTTAAAGATATAAGAAAGAAAAAGAACTTGTGAATACCTGGCCGAGGGCAAGGAGTAAGTCAGGTTTAGAAGTGAAGTTGATAAAACAGAGGCTACAGTGGCCAAAAGGGAAGAAAAGCAGAGTGATGCCAAGGGAGTAATTCCCCACCCACAGTGTTCAACTCTCAGCGACTGTGTCAGTAATTCCCCACCAGCAGTAATTACGATGAGAGATTACACAAACTAAGGTTATATTGCCTGGAATTTAGAAGATTAAGGGGTGATTTGATGGAACATTTCAAGTTACTAAAAGGGGAACAGATAGGGTAGATAGAGAGAAACTATATCCGCTGGTTGGGGAATCTGGGACTAGGGGCCAAAGCCTAAAAATTAGAGCCAGACCTTTCAGGAGTGAAGTTAGGAAACACTTCTACACACAAAGGGTGGTAGACATTTGGAACTCTCCTCCGCAAACAGCAGTTGATGCTGGGTCAATTGTTAATTTTAAATCTGATATTGGCAGATTTCTGTGAACCAAAGGTATTAAGGGATCTGGGCCAAAGGCGGGTATATGGAGTTAGGTCACAGATCTGCCATGATCTCATTGAATGGCAGAACAGGCTCGGGGAGCTAAATGACCTACTCCTGTTCCTATGATCCTATATTCCTAGCAGTGTTCAACTCTGTCGGAAATGTGACAGCCAATTTGTACACAGCAAGGTCCCACAGTGTTCAACTCTCAGCCTCTGTGTCAGTAATTCCCCACCAGCAGTTATTACGATGAGAGATTACACAAACTAGGGCTGTATTACCTGGCATTTAGAAGATTAAGGGGTGATTGGATTGAAGTTTTCAAAATATTAAGGGGAATTGATAGGGTAGATAGAGAGAAACTATTTCCACTGGTTGGGGAATCTGGGACTAGGGGACATAACCTAAAAATTAGAGCCAGACCTTTCAGGAGTGAAGTTAGGAAACACTTCTACACACAAAGGGTGGTAGACATTTGGAACTCTCCTCCACAAATGGCAGTTGATGCTGGGTCAATTGTTCAGTTTAAATCTGAGATTGGTAGATTTCTGTGAACCAAAGGTATTAAGGGATATGGTTCAAAGGCGGGTATATGGAGTTAGGTCACAGATCAGCCATGATCTCATTGAATGGTGGTACAGGCTCGAGGGGCTGAATGGCCTACTCCTGTTCCTATGTTCCTATATTTCTAGCAGTGTTCAACTCTGTCAGAAATGTGACAGCCAATTTGTGCACAGCAAGGTCCCTCAAAAAGCAATAAAAGAATGAGCATTTAATCTGTTTTAGTGATATTAATTGAGGGATAAATATTGGCCAGGACACCAGGGAGAACTTGATCTGCTTCAAAATAGTCCCATGGGGTCTTTTACATCCACCTGAGAGGGCAGACAGGGCCTCAGTTTAATGTCTTGTCCAAAAGACAGCACCTTCGACAGTGCAACACCCCCTCAGTACTGCACTGGAATGTCAGCTTGGATTTTAGGCTCAAATCTCTGTAGTGGGACAATGATCCCGCAACCTCCTGACTCAGAGGCAAGAGTGCTACCACTGAGCTACGGCTAACACTTCAAAGTGGACCAGCAACTCACAGGTGAGTTAAACTGGCAACTTCTCTCATGCTCTTTCAGACAGCTAGATTCAGGATCTTTCAGTTGGGAAAAGACCAAGGTGTGTTGGCGGCAGATAATTTAAGAGATGGAGAATAATAAGCCCCTTCCCATGAGCACTGTTAACAGGGTGATTCTCCATGAAGCCTTGACCTCCAACAGTCGCCCCATATATTCATATCTTGCTGCCAATGGTTACTCCACCCTTTGTGGTTATATCACCCACTACTGCTTCCCAAAAAGTGGAGATTTGGGGTCATTGTCACATTATGAAGGGTACTCATTTCTGAGTCATGGTGCTGCACCTCGCCACGCATGAGTAGCCTAATTCAACCAATTAAGCTAATGCACGCTTCTGCTATGAAATGAGTTTCTTATCTGCTACTCTTCACTCATCAGTACTGAGGGAGCGCTGCACTGTCGGAGGTGCCATCTTTCAAATGAGATATTAAACCATGGTCCTGTCTGTCCCCTTAGGTAGACGTAAAAGATCCCACAGCACTATTTCAAAGAAGAGCAAGAGAGTTCTCCTAGGTATTGGCCAATATTTATACCTTAACCACCATCACTAAAAAAAACAGGTTATCTGGTCATTGGCACATTACTGTTTGTCAGAGCTTGGGCTAGATAGTAGTCAACAGGGAGGTTTGCCTGTACTAAATGGGATATACTTCAATGCAAGTTTGTCAGAGCTCGTGTTTCTTACATTGCAACAGTAATTACACTTCAAAAGTATTAATTGTCGATAAAGCGCTTTGGAACATCCTGAGGTCGTGAAAGGCGCTATATGAATGCAAGTCTATCTTTCTTTATTTCACCCTGGTGTTACACAGCTCAAGATGCTCTCTCCAGATATAACCCAAGTTTCGAAGGACATATCTAACATTGGGCCAACATTAGCGATCGGAGGCTTCCCGCGGGCAGACGCCTCCGACCTGCAAAATTTCTACGAAGGTACCTGGTGGCCTGGGAAGAATGGCGGCTTGCGATCCTGGGCATCTCCGGATCCGCGCGGGCAGAGCCCCACGTATCCCAGGGGCGCATGCGGTTCATAGGCGCTTCTGGGATCACATGGATCGTGGGAGGGTTTGCTAGTGCTGTTGGGGAGGGTTTGAACTAGCTTGGCAGGGAGATGGGAGCCTAAGTATAGAGTCAATAGGGAGGGAAGAAAAACTGGAATTGGAAAACAAAAACATAGAAAGTAAATTGGAAGGACAGAGGAATCAAGGGCTAGATAGCAGTCAACAAGGAGGTTTGCCTGTACTAAATGGTATATACTTCAATGCAAGGAGTATAGCGAACAAGGCAGATGAGCTGAGGGCACAGGTAGATACTTTGGACTATGATATTATAGCTATTACAGAGACATGGCTGAAAGAGGGACAGGTATGACAGCTCAACATTCCTGGTTACAGGATTTTCAGATGGGATAGAGAGGGAGGGAAAAAGGGGGGGTGTCACAGTATTGATTAAAGAAGCTATTATAGCTGTGAGGAGGGATGATATGTTGGAGGGATCATCAAACGAGGTCATATGGGTCGAATTGAAAAACAAAAAAGGGGCGATCACACTGCTGGGAGTGTACTACAGACCTCCAAACAGTGAGAGGGAGATAGAAGAACAAGTATGTAGACAAATTTCTGAGAAGTGCAAAAACTATAGGGCAGTAATAGTAGAGGATTTCAACTACCCCAATATTAACTGGGATAAAATTAGTGTAAAGGGTATAGAAGGTGCGGAATTCCTAAAATGCATCCAGGAAAACTTTTTTAGCCAGTATGTAGCAATCCAACAAGGGAGGGGGCGGTTCTGGACTTAGTTTTAGGGAATGAAGCTGGGCAGGTAGAAGGCGTATCAGTGGGGGAGCATTTTGGTGCTAGTGACCATAATTCTGTTAGATTTAAGGTAGTTATGGAAAAGGACAAGGATAGACCAGGAATAAAAATTCTAAATTGGAGAACAGCCAATTTTGCTAAGCTCAGAGGGGATTTAGCCATAGTGGACTGGAAACAGCTACTTAAAGGTAAATCAGTGTCAGAGCAGTGGGAGGCATTCAAGGAGGAAATCCGGAGGGTTCAGACCAAACATGTGCCCTTAAAGAAAAAAGGTGGAACTAACAAATCTAGAGCCCCCTGGATATCTAGAGACATACAGGGTAGGATAAAGAAAAAAAGGGAGGCGTATGACAGATGCCGAGAGCTAAATACTCCAGAATCTTTAGAGGAGTACAGAAAGTGCAGGGGTGCAATTAAAAATGATATTAGGAAAGCAAAGAGAGAGCATGAAACATTCTTGGCAAGTAAAATCAAGGAAAATCCAAAGAGGTTTTATAAATATATTAAGAGTAAGAGGATAACTAAAGAAAGGGCTTATTGGAGATCATGAGGGTGATCTGTGTGTGGAGGCGGGAGATGTCGGTGGGGTTCTTAATGAATACTTTGCGTCTGTTTTCACAAAGGAGAGGGGCGAAGCAGACATTGCTATCAGTGGGGAGGAGTGTGAAATATTAGATGAAATAAGCATAGTGAGAGAGGAAGTATTAAGGGGTGTAGCAGCTTTAAAAGTGGATAAATCCCCAGGCCCGGATGGAATGTATCCCAGGCTGTTAAGCGAAGTAAAAGAGGAAATAGTAGAGGCCCTGGCCATCATTTTTCAATCCTCTCTGGCTTCAGATGTGGTGCCGGAGGACTGGAGGACTGTTAATGTGGTACCCTTGTTTAAAAAGGGAGAAAAGGATAGACCGTGTAATTACAGGCCAGTCAGCCTAACCTCGGTGGTGGGAAAATTATTGGAAAGAATTCTGAAGGACAGGATAAATCTTCATTTAGAAAGACACGGATTAATCAAGGATAGTCAGCACGGATTTGTTAAGGGAAGGTCGTGTCTGACAAACTTGATTGAATTTTTTAAGGAGATAACAAGGAGGGTGGATGAGGGTAGTGCGTTTGATGTTGTGTATATGGACTTTAGCAAGGCTTTTGATAAGGTTCCACATGGCAGACTGTTCACGAAGTTAAAAGCCCATGGGGTCCAGGGCAAAGTGTCAAGTTGGATTCAAAACTGGCTCGGAGACAGGAAGCAGAGGGTAATGGTTGATGGGTGCTTTTGTGACTTAAAGGCTGTTTCCAGTGGGGTTCCACAGGGATCAGTACTAGGTCCCTTGCTTTTTGTGGTATTTTTGTGATCTTGACTTGAATATAGGGGGTATGATTAAGAAGTTTGCAGATGATACTAAAATCGTCTGTGTGGTTGATACTGAAGAAGGAAGCTGTAGACTGCAGGAAGATATCAATAAATTGGTCAGGTGGGCAGAACAGTGGCAAATGGAATTCAATCCGGAGAAGTGTGAGGTAATGCATTTGGGGAGGGCTAACAAGGAAAGGGAATACAGATTAAATGGTAGGACACTGAGTAGTATAGAGGAACAAAGAGACCTTGGAGTGCATGTCCACAGATCCCTGAAGGTAGCAGGCCAAGTAGATAAAGTGGTTAAGAAGGTATACGGAATGCTTGCCTTTATTAGCCATGGCATAGAATCGAGTCGTCGTTGGCTTGTTCACAGATGTGATTCCCAGTAAAAAAGTAAAAATTTTCCCAGTAAAAAAGTAAAAATTTTAAAGCTTATCGTTTTCCATACAGACGGCAGCTTTTGACACGTTAGACCCCCTGCGACTCCACCTCATTGTCTCAGTTGTATCTTGCTATGTCTTTGATGTGGTACCTTCCTGGCTGACCTGATTAACTTTATCACACCTCGGCAGATAGTCAGGATGATTTAATTTAGTTGTCTGCAATTGTAAGGTACACATGCATTGTTCTCTATCTATATATGCTTTGGCGATTCTGTATCTTTTTACTTCACCCGACGAAGGAGTAGTAAGCTCCGAAAGCTTGTGATTTCAAATAAAACTGTTGGACTATAACCTGGTGTTGTGCGACCTCTCAATAGAATACAAGAGCAGGGGGGTTATGCTTCAATGGTATAAAACACTAGTTAGGCCTCAGCTAGAGTACTGTGTGCAGTTCTGGTCACCACATTACAGGAAAGATGTGATTGCACTAGAGAGGGTACAGAGGAGATTTACAAGGATGTTGCCGGGAGTAGAGAATCTTAGCTATGAGGAAAGACTGGATAGACTGGGTCTGTTTTCCTTGGAACAGAGGAGACCTTATTGAGGTGTATAAAATTATGAGGGGCATAGATAAAGTGGATAGAAAGGACCTATTTCCCTTAGCAGAGGGGTCAAAAACCAGGGGGCACAGATTTAAAGTAATTGGGGGAAGGTTTAGAGGGGATTTGAGGGGAAATTTCTTCACCCAGAGGGTTGTGGGGGTCTGGAACTCACTGCCTGAAAGGGTGGTAGAGGCAGAAACCCTAACCACATTTAAAAAGTACTTGGATGTGCACTTGGGATGCTCTAACCTGCAGGGCTACGGACCAAGAGCTGGGAAGTGGGATTAGGCTGGATCGCTCTTTGTTGGCCGGCGCGGACACGATGGGCCGAAATGGCCTCCTTCCGTGCTGTAACTTTCTATGATTCTATGGGCCGGCCCAACCAATAAAAGAAGAGAATTCCCATTCATACTTTTGACAGGTCCATACGTACAGAACTGTCAAAAGTATGAATGGGGATCACTTAAAAAATACATCAACACATGAAATAATTTTTTTTTAAACATTACATATTTAATATTAATTAAAATGCCATTAAATTAAATATTTTAAACAAAAATGTAATTTTTTTGGGGAAAAAATAAAATGTTTTTATAGGGCTAAAAATAAACTTACCTTTTTGAAGAATATTTTTAATTTATAAATGAGTGATAAATTTTATTTTTCTATTTTTTAAAACTCTTTTGCTGGTAAAAGCAGGCCTTATACTTGCTTTTACCAGGCGTGAGAATTTGACAGGCTTTCAGCGGGCGGAAGTTGTGCAAATAGCCCAGCTCTCCACCCGCAGAGGCACTTTTCCTGGGGATGTGGAGGATCTGCCAAGAGAATTCTTGACAGATCGCAAGTGCCGGGTTTCAGCGCATGCGCTTCGCACGCCTAAACCCGGCACTCGCGCGGCCCCTACGGGTGCGTACACACCCGTAGGGGTTGCAAAATACGGCCCATTATTATTGTAAATAGATACTTTTGAAGTTCAAATCGACAAACTACAAAAAATTCACACAACCACCATCACACTTTGCTGAGATCCTGATGAACAAACATAGTAAAGGGTGCAACAATTTATTGTGATCAAAATTATTCACTAAAATCCTAGTGACTTGACCCAAAAAATAATAAGATGGTGGAGCAAGAATGCTTTGCAAATTAAGCCAGAAGGTCATTAGGCCCAGTCTTCTAACCCATTGGCTGAAAACAAAGCGTTGTGCTCAATAAGCACTCACTGTTAGTATCAAGCATTTATTTTAATGTCAAACTGTGACAAACAGCAATAAGATAATCTGGGGGAGACCTTACGCAGATTGGGTGATCGCTTTGTTGAACACCTCCATTCAGTCCGCAAGCATGACCATGAGCTTCCGATGGCTTGTCATTTTCATTCTCCGTCCCACTCCCACTCTGACCTCTCAGTCCTCGGCCTCCAACACTGTTCCAATGAAACTCAATGCAAATTTGAGGAACAGCACCTCATCTTTCAATTAAGCACTTTACAAACTTCTGGGCTCAACATTGAGTTCAACAATTTCAGATCACAACCATCGCTCTCATTTTTTTGGACAACAGGTGCTGGTAATGGTTCTGCTATTGTCATTTACACCTCTTCTAGCTGCATCTTTTGTTTCTTAATTTGTCCCATTACCATCCCCTTTTGCCTTGCACCATCATTCCTTTTGTCATTTAATCTCTCCTGCCTTCCACCCTATCGCAGACCTTCCCTTTTGTTCTTTCCTCCTCACCCCCTTTCCCTGCCTCTGTCCCTGCTTAAAACCTGTTACATCTCCAACTTCTTCCAGTTCTGACGAAAGGTCAACGACCTGAAACATTAACTCTGTTTCTCTCTCCACAGATGTCGTCTGACCTGCTGAGTGTTTCCAGCATTTTCTGGTTTTATTTCAGATTTCCAGCATCCACAGTATTTTGCTTTTGAATACGATAATCTGTTACTGTTTATATGTAAACATTCCCATTGTCTCTCCTCCTTGTTGAAGATTTCCTGGTAACAGTGTAAATGTTTGCAATGTATATGGTCCTTTTATTGTGGTTTTTCCAGCTGGGTGCTGTTACACAGAATTAAAACATTGGCTGGTTGTACCTCATTAAAAGATTAAAGACAGTGGATGTATAAGGATCCTATCACATAACTTAACTGGAGTTCTCCCAGTGTCCTGACCAACATTTATCCCTCAACCAACATAACTAAAAACAGATTAACTGCTCAATTATCTCAGTTGTTTCTGGGATGCTAGTGCAAATTTATTTTTAATTCATTCTCAAAATGTGGACAGCACTGGCAAGGCCAGCATTTATTGCCCATCCCTAGTTACCCTGAGGAGATGGTAGTGGGCCTTCTTCTTGAACCGCTGCAGTCCGTGTGGTAAAGGTGCTCCCACAGTGCTGTTAGGGAGGGAGTTTCAGGAATTTGAAGGAATAGTGATATATGTCCTAATCAAGATAGTGCGCGACTTGGAGGGGAACTTGGAGGTGGTGGTGTTCCCATGCACCCGATACCCTTGTCCTTCTAGATGGTGGAGGTCGCGGGTTTGGGAGGTGCTGCCGAAACTGACTTCATTTCTCCACATAACTGAAGTCCCTCATCTCTGGTACCATTCTAGTAAATCTCTTCTGCACCCTCTCTAAGGCCTTGACATCCTTCCTAAAGTGTGGTGCCCAGAATTGAACACAATACTCCAGCTGAGGCCCAACCAGTGTTTTATAAAGGTTTAGCATAACTTCCTTGCTTTTGTACTCTATTCCACTATTAATAAAGCCAAGGATCCCATGTGCTTTTTCAACAGCCTTCTCAACTTGTTCTGCCACCTTCAAAGATTTGTGTATGTACAACCCCAAGTCTCTCTGTTCCTGCACCCCCTTTAACATTGTACCATTTAGTTTACATAGAAACATAGAAACATAGAATCTAGGAGCAGGAGTAGGCCATTCGGCCTGTCGAGCCTGCTCCGCCATTCAATACGATCATGGCTGATCATCCAAATCCAGTACCCTGTCCCTGCTTTAATCCCCACAGTACACATATCCCACCCTATCCCCGTAACCCCACGTATTTAATTCCCCCTAACATATCCCATCCTATCCCCATAACCCCACATATTTAATCCCCCTAACACTAAGGGTCAATTTATCATAGCCAAATCAACCTAACCCACACATTTTTGGACTGTGGGAGGAAACCGGAGCACCCGGAGGAAACCCACGCAGACACGGGGAGAATGTGCAAACTCCACACAGACAGTCACCCGAGGTCAGATTCGAGGTCAGATTTATATTGCCTCTCCTCATTCTTCCGACCAAAATGTATAACTTTGCACTTCTCTGCATTAAATTTCATCTGCCATGTGTCTGCCCATTTCACTAGTCTGCCTATGACCTCCTGAAGTCTGTTACTATCCGCCTCATTTTTACTATATTTCCAAGTTTCATGTCATCCGCAAACTTTAAAATGATGCCCCGTATACCCAAATCATGATCTTTAACATATATCAAAAAGAGCAGTGGTCCTAATATTGACCCCTAGGGGACACCACTGTATACCTCCCTGCAGTCTGAAAAACAACCGTTCACCACTACTCTGCTTTCTGTCCCTGAGCCAATTTTGTATCCATGCTGCCACTGTCCCTTTAATGCCGTGGGTTTTAATTTTGTTAACAAGTCTATTATGTGGTACTTTGTCAAACACCTTTTGAAAGTCACATGCACAACATCAACCGCACTGCCCTCATCAACCCTCTCCGTTACTTCATAAAAGAACATTTTTGTTTAAAATATTTAATTTAATGTAATTTTAACTCATTTTAAAAGCGTGATTTAAAAAAAAATATATTTAATGTTTTGATGTGTTTTTTGAGTGATCCCCATTCATACTTTTGACAGATCTAAGCTGAGAGACCTGTCAAATGTATGAAGGGGGATTCCCTTCTTTCATTGGTTCTCCATGGCCCACGTGATCCCAGGGACGCTTGCAATCCGCCTGCGCCCCTGGGATACCTGGGCCTCGGCGCATTTCGTAGAGCAGAGGCCCAGGAGCGGAAATGTCTGGAGCCCTCAGGTAAGGGCGTAGATTTTTTCCAGATCGGAGGCCTCCGCACGCAGGAAGCCTCCGATCGGAAAATACGGCCCACTGTCTCTCTCTATATGAGCTTCAATATCTACCTCACTTCTGCGTCTGTCTCCATGTGTCTCTCTATCTGGCTCCATCCCTGTCTCTGCGCATCTCTTTCCATATATAAATCCTTGTTTAGGCAGGTAGCATGCATCACAGGCTTCGACTGTCCCTCGATATTACTTTTCTTCAAAGTTTAACTTATTAATTTAACCTCTTAAATTGAACTTTCGGCCAACTGCACTTCAAGGCTGAACTCTTGCTGAGGCTGAAGTCTACTCAGACTTAAACTCTGCACTGTACTGGCTCATTGCACTTCACAGGCCTCTTGTTGCTCAAGTTCAATCTCTTGCTGGTACACTCACATTTATAGTCTTTCAACTTGCACAATAGTCCAACAGCTGCAGTGAAAAATGCAATCGGAGAACAGCTAATCCCATCATTTATGTAACCAATTAATTAATCTGTTACAAGCCCACAGGCATGGCACCAGTTAAAATGGAACAAAATTAGATCAAAGTACAATACGGTAAAAAAAGTATAAATATAGTGCTTGCCGCACTCACTCCTGCTGAGGTTAAACTCCACTCTCAATTGCTTCTTCGCAATTCAGTGATCTCAACTTTAAAACTGTTTCTATCAGTCACAGTCTCAATTTTCCCTCTAGTTTTGTCTCAGTGAAGTAGGACATTGGCGGAGACACAAAACCCGCGATATCGCATTGGTCGCTTGTTATACGCCCCACCCAGTATTCAATTCCATTGGCTTCTCTTCCCACTCCCGCATTGTTACCTCTGGAGTCCCCCAAGGATCTATCCTTGGCCCCCTCCTATTTCTCATCGATATGCTTCCCCTTGGCGACATCAGCCGAAAACACAGCGTCAGTTTCCACATGTATGCTGATGACACCCAGCTCTACCTCACCACCACTTCTCTCGACCCCGCCACGGTCTCTAAATTGTCAGACTGCTTGTCGGACATCCGGTACTGGATGAGCAGAAATTTTCTCCAATTAAATATTGGGAAAACCGAAGCCATTGTTTTCGGGCCCCGCCACAAACTCCGTTCCCTAGCCACTGACTCCATCCCTCTGCCGAGCATCTGTCTGAGGCTGAACCACACTGTTCGCAACCTTGGTGTCACATTTGACCCTGAAATGAGCTTCCAACCACATATCCACAGCATAACAAAGACCGCCTATTTCCACCTCCGTAACATCGCGCGTCTCCGCCCCTGCCTCAGCTCATCCGCTGCTGAAACCCTCGTTCATGTCTTTGTTACCTCTGGACTTGACTATTCCAACGCACTCCTGGCTGGCTTCCCACATTCTACCCTACGTAAACTTGAGGCCATCCAAAGCTCAGCTGCCTGTGTCCTGACTCACACCAAGTCCCATTTACCCATCACCCCAGTGCTCAATGGCCTATGTTAAGCAACGCCTCGATTTCAAAATTCTCATCCTTGTTTTGAAATCCCTCCATGGCCTCGCCCCTTCCAATCTCTGTAATCTCCTTCAGCCCCACAACCCCCCCCAGATACCTGCGCTCCTCTAATTCTGCCCTCTTGAGCATCCCTGATTATAATCGCTCAACCATCGTTGGTCGTGACTTCAGCTGCCTAGGCCCTAAGCTCTGGAATTCCCTGCCTAAACGTCTCCGCCTCGCTACCTCTCCTTCCTCCTTTAAGACGCTCCTTAAAACCTACCTCTTTGACCAAGCTTTTAGTCACCTGCTCTAATTTCTTATGTGGCTCGGTGTCAATTTTTTGTCTTATAATACTCTTGTGAAGCGCCTTGGGACGTTTTATTACGTTAAAGGCGCTATATAAATGCAAGTTTTTATTGTTGTTGTTGTTCAATAGAACTGAATATTAGGCGTGTTGTATAATGGTTGGGAAATGTGATACCGTCTGTTGTGGGTCCCCGTCTGTGCCCAATTTCACCCCAATGCCTTTCTCTATTCCTAAATCCATACTCTCAATCTCTGTCTCCATGTCTCGCTATCTCTGCCTAAATGTCGCTATCTCTGTCTCCATGTCTTGCTTTATTTCCCTCAATCCCTGTCTCTATGGCCGGAATCTTTACCGTGGAGTCGGGTAGGGTGTGTGCGTAGCGGGTCGGGAACACAAAGATTTGAACAGTGCATTCTGCACTGCGCGTTTAGCTTAATGCAATCAATTGAAAGACTCATGCGCGTTTCCCGGCCCAATTAAATGGAGCGGGTCTGATGACGTCACTGATGATTCGTTTTCAGCGTGGATATTTAAAGCAGCCTTGCACACATCTCATTTGAAGATTGATGTAGGAGTGTAGAAGGTGGTTTCAAGTGCTTTAATTTACGGAATAAGGCTGACAAATCTGTGGGTCATGCAGACAATCATCGCTGCTGCGCTATGTTGTGCATGTTTGTGTGTGTGTGCTAGACGATGTAGCAGAGCCTGGTCTCCAATCGTCTTGGATCCCCTTGCCATTGGACCAAGACCTTGCTCTGTCAAGCCCGCGTGATAGCTGGTGTGCAACGGCCACCCCACGTTAAAATAATTCACGCACAGGCATCTTCCACCCTTTAAAATGAAGTTCGGGACCTGGAACGTCAGGACCCTCATGGACAACCCCAACAGCGACAGACCGGAACGCAGTACTGCTATCGTTGCCCGGGAGCTCAGACGTTTCGACATAGACATCGCCACCCTAAGCGAGTCCCAGCGGGCAGGGGAAGGCCAGCTCAAGGAGCAAGGCGGTGGTTACACCTTCTTCTGGAAAGGCAAACCTGAAGAAGAACACCGTCTCTATGGGGTAGGCTTCGCCATAAAAATTGAGCTAGTTGAACGTTTCATGATTCTATGGCTCACCCTAGCCCGGAACCAGTGCGCTACGGTCATCAGTGCGTACGCCCCAACACTGGAAGCCACAGACGAGACCAAAGAGGAATTCTACTCCAGCCTCGAACAATCCCTGTCCCGAGTCCCAACGGGCGACAAGCTGATCTTCCTTGGCGACTTCAACGCCAGAGTTGGAAAGGACACAGACCCCTGGGGAGGTGTGATTGGCAGAGAGGGGGTAGGGAAAGCCAACTCCAATGGTACCCTCCTCCTGACGAAATGCTTAGAACATGGCCTTGTCATAACCAACACCTTGTTCCGTCAGAGAGACAAGTACAAGGCTTCATGGCAACATCCTCGTTCCAAGCACTGGCATCTGCTGGACTACGTCATCGTCCGAGCGAGGGACCGCAAGGACGTCCGCATCACCCGCGCCATGACAGGAGCTGACGACTGCTGGACAGACCACCGCCTAACCCGCTCTGTCATCTCCATCAACGTAGCCCCAAAACAGCGGCGGCAACAGAAGCAATGCCGCAGGAAAATCAACGTTGGAGCACTCAAAGACACTGCCAAGAAAGCCCTATTCAGCCTGCGCCTCACAACCAACCTGACGACTCCCAGTGATTCAGAGACACAGAGTGTCCACAGTGCCTGGTCTGCATGCAAGACCTCCATAATCAGCACCTGTGAAGAGACGCTCGGTCACTCGACCAGGAAACACCAAGACTGGTTCGACGAGAACGACCAGGAGATCCAGGAGCTAATAAGCCGCAAGCGCAAGGCATTCCTGATCTGGGAACAGCAACAGAACTCGAGAGCAAGAAAGCAGCTCTACAGACACCTGAAGGCCGAGGTCCAACAAAAAACTCGCGACCTAAAGAACAGATGGTGGGTGGAGAAAGCGCAGGAGATCCAGCAGCTAGCCGACAACCACAACGTGCGCGGATTCTTTAGCGCAGTCAAAGTGAGTGAGTGAGTGAGTGAGTGAGTGAGTGAGTGAGTGAGTGAGTGAGTGAGTGAGTGAGTGAGTGAGTGAGGTGTTCCTTTCTTTGTCAGGTTCCAGGAGAGCAGGAGCTAAAAAGCTGCACAAGAGGGGACAGAGAACCAGCGGTGAGTAATTCTACACTCCAGTCGTTAAAGTAAAAGTAAGGTCTCTAGTTTAGAGTAAGTAGTGTTTAAAGGGAAGTAAGGTCCCTAGTGTATTTAATATTCTTTAATTTAAAGGAAGTAAAGGGAATAAATTAAGGGTAGGACATGGCAGGGCAGCTCGGCAGTGTGGAGTGCTCTTCCTGTGCTATGTGGGAAGTCAGGGACACTTTCGGTGTCCAAGGCGAACACATGTGCAGGAAGTGTCTCCAGCTGCAGCTACTCGAAATCTGTGTTTCGGAGCTGGAGCTGCGGCTGGAGTCACTGTGGATCATCCGCGAAGCTGAGATCTTCGTGGATAGCACGTTTAACGAGGTGGTCACACTGCAGGTAAAGAGTGCACAGGCAGACAGGAAATGGGTGACCGCCAGACAGAGTAAAAGAACTAGGAAGGTAGTGCAGGAGTCCCCTGGGTCCATCTCCCTCTCCAACAGATTTTCCATTTTGGATACTGATGGGGGAGATGGTTTCTCAGGGGAATGCAGCAAGAGCCAAGTCCGTGGCACTACAAGTGGCTCAGCTGCACAGGAGGGGAGGAAAAAGAATGGGAGAGCAATAGTGATAGGGGATTCTATCGTAAGGGGAACAGATAGACATTTCTGTGGCCGCAGACGTGACTCCAGGATGGTATGTTGCCTCCCTGGTGCCAGGGTCAAGGATGTCACTGAACGGCTGCAGGGCATTCTGAAGGGGGAGGGCGAACAGTCAGAGGTCGTGGTTCACATTGGTACCAACGACATGGGTAGAAAGAGGGATGAGGTCCTGCAACAAGAATTTAGGGAGCTAGGTAGCAGATTAAAAAGCAGGACCTCAAAGGTTGTAATCTCTGGATTACTCCCGGTGCCACGTGCTACTGAGTATAGGAATAGGAGGATAGAGCAGATGACTGCGTGGCTAAAGAGTTGGTGCAGGAGGGAGGGCTTTAGTTTCCTGGATCACTGGGTCTGTTTCTAGGGAAGGTGGGACCTGTACAAGTCGGACGGGTTGCACCTGAACCGGAATGGGACCAACATCCTTGCGGGGAGATTTGCTAGTACTGTTGTGGGGTGGGGGGGAGGGTTAAATTAACTTGGCAGGGGGATGGGATACGGAGTGGAGCTATAGTAGGGGGTGATGCACAGCCAAATATAGAGGAAAAAACAAGTCAGCCTGGAAGGCAGAGCAAATATGTAACGGCACAAGGGAGTATGGCAAGGCTGGATGGCATTTATTTTAATGCAAGGAGTCTTGCGAGTAAGGCAGATGAATTGAAGGTGTTGATGAACACATGGGAGTATGATATTGTTGCTATCACAGAGACATGGTTGAGGGAGGGGCAGGACTGGCAGCTCAATATTCCGGGGTATAGAATCTTCAGGCGAGACAGAGGGGGGTGTAAAAGAGGAGGGGGTGTCGCAATATTAATCAAGGAGTCAATTACTGCAGTAAGGAGGGATGATATATTAGCAGGTTCCTCTAATGAGGCCATATGGGTAGAACTTAAAAACAAAAAGGGGGCAAGCACTTTGCTGGGAGTGTACTATAGGCCCCCAAACAGTCAGGGGGAGATAGAGGAACAGATATGTAGGCAAATCTCAGAGAAGTGTAGAAATAATAGGGTAATAATAGTAGGGGATTTCAACTTCCCCAATATTAACTGGGATAGTCAGAGTGTGAAAGGCTTAGAGGGTGCAGAATTCTTAAAGTGCATCCAGGAGAGGTTCATCAGTGGCAAAGTTTACATAAGTGGCTGACTTGTCAAACATGACATCAGTCACCTGGGTGATGCATCTGTGGGCGGCCGACTGCGAGATCCTGCAAATGTCTGCTGCAGATCCCTGGAAGCAGCCTGAGGCGAGGAAGTTGAGGGCGGTGGTGACTTTGACAGCCACTGGTAAGGCGTATCCACCAGATCCTCTGGCCAGCAGGTCTTGTTCCAGCAAGCTACAAATGTCTGCGACGACCTGGCGCGATAGCCTGAGCCTCCTGAAGCACTGCTGCTCAGTCATGTTGAGGAAGCTCATCCTCTGCCTGTATACCCTGTGGTGGGGGTATTGCCTCCAGCGCGGTGCAACCCTGTGCTGACCCCCTCTCTTCTGTGGAGCATCAGGTCGTTGAGGAGAAGACTGCTGTTGTGGCTGCTGCTGGTGTTGTGACTGGTGTTGTTGGTGTTGGGGCTCATCTTGGTCCGATTCTGTGGTCCAAGGTGAGACAGTATAAGCGGCAAACATGCTGATGCAGTAGATGGCAGGTGAAGTGGAGATCAGAGGCACAATCCCTCAATGTTGTGATAGTGAGTAGCAATGTTGGGAGAGTGGTTTCCGAGGTTGCAGAAATGACCTGCAAACTTCTGACAGCTAAATCTCTGCACAAACGGTGTCAGCAAGAGTCTTTCCATTAGACAAGGAAGCAGGTGTATGGTGGGAGTATTTATGTGTATTTTTCCAGCTGTCACTTAATGGACTTGGACAATGGTCACTGAGCTAACACCTACCCTTCACAGGCGAGGTTCCTGAGGTGCGTGAATCCCGTGCGTGGAATGTTAAAGCCAAAACCTGATGTTAAAAAGCCTCTTAAGAGTCTCTCAACAAGCAGTTAAGTACTTCAATGAGGCGGCCCGCCTCTGCTGACTGGGTCCGTGGCGTGCTGGGAATCGCGCCCGAGTTAAATGCGGAAGACGGCGGGACGACAGTGGTTTCCCAACGCGCTGTCAATTTCCGCAAATTTAACTGCCGACCCGCCCCCAAACCGGCACGCTCAGTGACATGAATCTTATCATTCATGTGGAAATGATTTATGAAATAATACTGGGCGGCCTGCTGGTGGCGCTGTCCAGGGAGAGTATAAATACTCGGGCACGGGCCCAGCTTGCTCAGGACATTCTTTGAAAGCAACTAGTGAAGGACACAACTAGATCTCTATGTTGAAAAACAGTTGATTAAAGCTTTGTTTAACGCTTAGACCAAGTGCCTAGTAGTTTTCTTACATCACTCAGCACTAGGGAAACTCCGGCCTATATCTCTCTCTATCTGTGTTTCAATACCTACCTCACTCTGGGGGTGATTTTGTCAATGGGGACGTGATGGAGGCGGGACTGCTGCTTGTCGGGTTTTAGTCCTGCCTCCATTGACGTCCGGCCAACCCACGCAATTTTCCCTTGATTGACCTTGTTAAGCCCGCCCAGGCCAATTAAGGGAAAGCCGGTGACAGAAAACGTCAGCGTATGACGTTCCATCTGTCAAATTTTTGAGAAGCTGTCAAACACTGACATTCTCTGTTGTTTGGTGAGTTCTTGTACTCAAGGCTCACCAAACCGATTTCCTGAGCAGAAAGCAGATGGCAGTTGCATCAGAGAAAGCAGCAGCCATTCTGTCATCTCTGTCGTGGAGATGCCGGAGCCTCCAGATCCCCAACGATTGAAGCCTGCAGGAAGAAACAAAGGTAAGGAAACTTTTTCTAAGACTTTTCACTCACCTCACATACTTACCTCTCCACACTTACACCCATCACTCACCTGCACAGCGCACTTTTCGCACCTTCTGACCCCCGCAGACCCACTGCTCGCCTCGCTGACCCTGGCGGGGTTTCCCGACGTCGGGAAGCCCGCGCCTCTGTTGGAAAAATGGGGATAATCCTCTTAACTGCCAGTTAACTACCTGTTAACAGGCAGTTAAGTGGCTGTAATCCCCTTCTAGCCTCCAGGAGATGGGACCCAGCGCGAGTCGGGGACCCGCCTCCTGGGAAGATGGCACAGAGGCGGGTTGGGGGCAGGTTCAGTACCCGCTCCCAGTTTCTGCCATTTTCCCGGCAGTCCCGCCTCCGTACCCGTCTCCCCAGGTCTGGCAAAATCGCCTCCTCTGTGTCTGTCTCCATGTGACTCCATCCCTGTATCCACCTATCTCTCTTTCTTTGTACATATATATCTGTCTCCATGTCTATCTCTTGCTCTGACTTTCCCTCAGATTGTCCCAACTCAGTTAAAGGTTGAATTTCCAAATGGATACTTTTTAAAATTCGTTTATAGGATGTGGGTGTCGCTGGTAAGGCCAGCATTTATAGAAACATAGAAACATAGAAGATAGGAGCAGGAGTAGGCCATTCGGCCCCTCTAGCCTGCTCCGCCATTCAATGCGATCATGGCTGATCATCCAATTTCAGAACCCTGTCCCTGCTTTCTCCCCATATCCCTTGATCCCTTTAGCCTTAAGAAATATATCCAACTCCTTCTTGAATATATTTAATGAATTGGCCTCTACTGCCTTCTGTGGTAGAGAATTCCACAGGTTCAGCACTCTCTGGGTGAAGAAATTCCTCCTCATTTCTGTCCTAAATGGCTTACCCCTTATCCTTAGACTGTGACCCCTGGTTCTGGATTCCCCGACCATCGGGAACATCCTTCCTGCATTTAGTCTGTCCAGTCCTTTCAGAATTTTATAAGTTTCAATGAGATCCCCTCTCATTCATCTAAACTCCAGTGAGTATAAGCCCAATCGACCCAATCTCTCCTCATACGTCATTCCTGCCATCCCAGGTATCAGCCTGGTGAATCTTCGCTGAACTCCTTCCATGGCAAGAACCTCCTTCCTCAGATAAGGCAACCAAAACTGCACACAATACTCAAGGTGTGGTCTCACCAAGGCCCTGTACAACTGCAGCAAGACATCCTTGTTCCTGTACTCGAACCCTCTCGCTACGAAGGCCAACATACCATTTGCCTTCTTAGCCGCCTGCTGCACCTGCATGCTTACCTACAGCTACTGGTGCACAAGGACACCCAGGTTGCATTTCACCTTCTCCCAATCTATTGCCGTTCAGATAATAATCTGCCTTCCTGTTTTTGACACCAAAGTGGATAACCTCGCATTTATCCACGTTATATTGCATCTGCCATGCTTCTGCCCAATCACCCAACCTGTCCAAATCATCCTGGAGTTTCTCGGCATCCTCCTCACAGCACACACGCCCACCCAGCTTTGTGTCATCTGCAAACTTGGAGATATTACATCTAGTTCCCTTGTCTAGATCATTAATATATATTGTGAATAGCTGGGGTCCAAGGACCGATCCCTAATTGCCCTTGAGAAGGTGGTGGTGAGTTGCCTTCTTGAACTGCTGCAGTTTGTGTGGTGAAGGTTCTCCCACAGTACTGTTAGGTAGGGAGTTCCAGGATTTTGACCCAGCGACGATGAAGGAACGGCAATATACTTCTAAGTCAGGATGGTGTGTGACTTGGAGGAGAACTTGGAGGTGGTGGTGTTCCCATGCGCCTGCTGCCCTTGTCCTTCCAGGTGGAAGAGGTCGCGGGTTTGGGAGGTTTGCTGCTGAAGAAGACTTGGCGAGTTGCTGTAGTGCATCTTGTAGATGGTACACACTGCAGCCACAGTGTGCCGATGATGGAGGGAGTGATTGTTTAAGGTGGTGGATGGGGTGCCAATCAAGCGGGCTGCTTTGTCCTGGATGTTGTCGAGCTTCTTGAGTGTTGTTGGAGCTGCACTCATCCAGGCAAGTGGAGAGTATTCCATCACACCCCTTACTTGTGCCTTGTAGATCGTGGAAAGGCTTTGGGGAGTCAGGAGGTGAGACACTCGCCGCAGAATACCTAGCCTCTGACCTGCTCTTGTTGCCACAGTATTTATGTGGCTGGTCCAGTTAAGTTTCTGGTCATGGTGACCCCCAGGGTGTTGATGGTGGGGGATTCGGCGATGCTAATGCCGTTGAATGTCAAGAGGAGGTGGTTAGACTCTTGCTTGTTGGAGATAGTCATTGCCTGGCACTTCTGTGGCGCGAATGTTACCTGCCACTTATCAGCCCAAGCCTGAACGTCGTCCAGGTCTTGTTGCATGCGGGCATGGACTGCTTCATTATCTGAGGAGTTGTGAATGGCACTGAACACTGTGCAGTCATCAGCGAACATCCCCATTTCTGACATTATTTTGGAGGGATGGTCATTGATGAAGCAGCTGAAGATGGTTGGGCCTAGGACACTGCCCTGAGGAACTCCTGCAGCAATATCCTGGGGCTGTGATGAGTGACCTTCAACCACCACAACCATCCTCCTTTGTGCTAGGTATGACTCCAGCTAGTGGAAAGTTTTCCCCCTGATTCCCATTGACTTCAGTTTTACTAGGGCTCCTTGATGCCACACTCGGTCAAATGTTGCCTGGATGTCAAGGGCAGTCACTCTTACCTCACCTCTGGAATTCAGCTCCTTTGTCCATGTTTGGACCAAGGCTGTAATGAGCTCGGGAGCTGAGTGGTTTTGGCGGAACCCAAACTGGGCATCAGTGAGCAGGTTATTGGTGAGTAAGTGCCGCTTGATAGCACTGTTGATGACACCGTCCATCACTTTGCTGATGATTGAGAGTAGACTGATGGGGCGATAATTGGCTGGATTGGATTTGTCCTGCTTTTTGTGAACAGGACATACCTGGGCAGTTTTCCACATTGTCGGATAGATGCCAGTGTTGTACTTGTACTGGAACAGCTTGGCTAAAGGTGCGGCTAGTTCTGGAGCACAAGTCTTCAGCACGATAGCCGGGATGTTGTCGGGGCCCATAGCCTTTGCTGTATCCAGTGCACTCAGCCATTTCTTGATATCACGTGGAGTGAATCGAATTGGCTGAAGACTGGCTTCTGTGTTGGTGGGGACCTCAGGAGTAGGCCGATATGGATCATCCACTCGGCACTTCTGGCTGAAGCTGGTTGTAAACGCTTCAGCCTTGTCTTTTGCACTCACGTGCTGGGCTCTCCCATCATTGAGGATGGGGATATTCATGGAGCCCCCCCCTCCTCCCGTTAGTTGTTTATTGGTCCACCACCATTCACAACTGGATGTGGCAGGACTGCAGAGCTTTGATCTGACCTGTTGATTGTGGGATCGCTTAGCCCTGTCTATAGCATGCTGCTTCTCCTTTTTAGCATGCATGTAGTCCTGTGTTGCAGCTTCCCCAGGTTGGCACCTCATTTTTAGGTATGCCTGGTGCAGCTCCTGGCATGCTCTTCTACACTGCTTATTGAACCACGGTTGGTCCCCTGGCTTGATGGTAATGGCAGAGTGAAGGATATGCCAGGCCATGAGGTTACAGATTGTGGTGGAATACAATTCTGCTGCTGCTGATGGCCCACAGCACCTCATGGATGCCCAGTTTTGAGCTGCTAGATCTGTTCTGAATCTATCCCATTTAGCACGGTGGTAGTGCCACACAGCACGATGGAGGGTGTCCTCAATGTGAAGACGGGACTTTGTCTCCACAATGACTGTGCGGTGGTCACTGCTACCAATAGTGTCATGGACAGATGCATCTGCGACAGGTAGATTGGTGAGGATGAGGTCAAGTAGGTTTTTCCCTCGTGTTGGTTCTCTCACCACCTGTCGCAGGCCCAGTCTGGTAGCTATGTCCTTCAGGACGCGGCCAGCTCGGTCAGTAGTGGTGCTACCGAGCCACTCTTGGTGATGGACATTGAAGTCCCCCACCCAGAGTACATTCTGTGCCCTTGCTACTCTCAGTGCTTCTTCCAAGTGGTGATCAACAGGCTGTTGCTGGACTAGTCTGTGGGACAGCTCTCCCAATTTTGGCACAAGTCCCCATTTGTTGGTGAGGAGGACTTTGCAGGGTCGACTGGGCTTGGTGTGCCGTTGCTGTGTCCGTAGCCAGTGCCGAGGTCGATGCCGGGTGGTCCGTCCAGTTTCTTATTGTACTTCGTAGCGGTTTGTTACAACTGAGTGGCTTACTAGGCCATTTCAGAGGGCAGTTAAGAGTTAACCACATTGCTGTGGGTCTGGAGTCACATATAGGCCAGACCGGGTAAGGACGGCAGATTTCCTTCCCTAAAGGACATGAGTGAACCAGATAGTTTCATGGTTACCATTACTGATACTAGCTTTTTATTCCCGAAATTAAATTCCCCAGCTGCCATGGTGGGATTTGAACTCATGTGCAGGCCTGTGGATTACTAGCCCAGTGACATTACCACAATGCTACCATTCCCTAGTGTGTAACTGAATGGATGGAAAATCCTAAGGATTGTGTCCATGATTTCAGGGCCAATTAGTGCACATTCAGAAAATCCATCATAAAAACTTCGGCCCAGAAATTCATCCCGCGACGCGAGAGTACGCACTGCGTACTCTCGCGTATTCCCACTCCAATTGCCAGTTTTCTGCATGCCCTGCGCATGCGCTGAAAACCGGCACTTGGTCTTTTGAAAAGGGGGCGGTTCCTCGGTGCATCGCGTGCGCGCTACAGGCTGCGCGCACGCTGTGCACTTCATGCTTTGGACGCGCAGGTAAGTACGGAAGATTTTAGAAATGGAAAAAGGAGGAGTAAGACCCACTTTTAACAAGGTAAGTAGTGAATTAAGTATTTTTTTGAATTTTTTTTAACAGGTATATCTTTTTTAGAGACTTTAAAGACAGGTAAGTTTATTTTTATAACTTTTTAAAAGATTTTAAATTTTTTCAAAAATTAAATTTTTTATTTAAAATGGTTAATTTATTTAACTATACTTATTTTATTAATGTGATGGTTTTTTTTTAAAATTTAATTGAGGTTTAGCTGTTATTTTGGGGGGGTGTAAGATTCATAGCTTTCACAGCACGTATGTGAAACTTATGAATGGAAGATGGTGTGCTGCCATTGGCTCTAACTGAGTCACGTGATCCCACAGCTCGCACGAATTCACTACGCCGGTGGGATACGCAAGCACTGCCCAGCTGATGTCTGGAACATCAAGTTCGTGCGAGCTGGATCTGAAAAAGCACAAGCGGAGTGAGAGATCGCGGGGAAGCCTTACCCCCGCGGGAACAGAGCGAGATCAATTTCTAGGCCATCATTTCAACACAGATAAATGTGAGGTATTACATTTTGGTAAGAAAAATAAGGAGGGTGTTGAGGCTGCCGCGAAACACGAATGGAGGCTGAATCCATATGTGGAAAACAAGAAGCTTTAATTTACTGCATGGCACACAAAATGGCTGAGAAAGCTGCTCCCAGAATTCTCTGGAAAAACCCTGAAGCCCCGCCCACTCCTGTCTTAAAGGTAAGGTGCCTTAAAGGGAAGGTTCACCGATATATTGTCCACAGACGGAAAAGTGGGTTATGCCCGTTTAGGTGGCGATCCGCCACACAGCTCCCCCCAGAATCCGCTTAGGAAGTGTGGGCGAGACGGTGCGGCGGTCTGATGAGCCGGCCGGAGCGGCTCCTGTAGGACGCCGGTGGACATGGAGCGGCCGGGCGTGGAGCAGCCGGGTGAACCGGCTTGAGGGCAGGTCGGCCGCGTGGAGGTGGACGAGCTACAGGGACCTGCTCACCGGGCTCCGAGTGTGCTGGCTTGAGTCGGTCAACCAACACTTTTTCGGTCCTGTCGCCCACTTGCAGGGTGAAAAATTTGTCCCCAGCCTGTAGCACCTTGTAGGGCCCGTCGTACGGGGGTTGAAGGGGTCCGTGGTGGGCGTCAAGCCGGACGAAAACAAACCGTGCCTGGTGCAGGCTTAGTGGGACGTGTGAGGTGGATTCGCCGTGTCGAGCAATGGGCACCGGGGCGAACTGCAGCGCCCGTGAGGCGAAGTCGTGGCGTTGCTGGTCGGCTGACCAGGGTGTCGTGGCGGTGGGCAGGAACTCGCCGGGTACGCGCAGCGGCTGACCGTACACGAGCTCTGCTGCCGATGCGTGGAGGTCTTCTTTAACCGCGGTGCGCAGGCCGAGGAGGACCCACGGAAGTCGGTCGGTCCAGGCGCCGTCTTGGAGGCTGGCTCGAAGAGATGCCTTCAAGGATCTGTGGAACCGCTCACACAGTCCGTTGGCTTGGGGGTGGTATGCTGTGGTGCAGTGAATGGTCACCCCGAGATTGCGTGCAACGGCGGTCCAGAGTTCAGAGGTAAATTGCGGACCTCTGTCCGACGTCATGTCGGAGGGGACGCCGAACCGTGCGACCCAGGTGCTGACGAAGGCTCTGGCGATGTCGGCGGTGGTGGTAGAGGTCAGTGGAATTGCCTCAGGCCAGCGTGTGGTGCGGTCAACGATGGTCAGCAAGTGCGTGTGGCCTTGCGACGGCGGCAGGGGCCCGACGATGTCCACGTGGATGTGGTCGAATCTCCGCGAGGGGACGGTAAACTCCTCGAGGGGTGCTTTCGTGTGTTGCTGTACCTTGGCCCGTTGGCAGGCTAGGCAGGAGTTGGCCCAAGTACGCACATCCTTGCGAAGGCCGCGCCAGACGAAGTGGTTGGCTACCAATTTGATGGATGCGCGGGCGCCGGGGTGGGAGAGGTTGTGGAGAATGTTGAATACCCGGCGGCGCCAGGATGCTGGGACGACGGGCCGAGGTTGACATAGGGATATGTCGCACTTGACCGTGACTGCGGTCGGGCCACAGGCGACGTCGGCCAGGCGTAGCCCTGGTAGGTTGGTGGGTGCGGAGAGCAGATCAGGGTCGGTGATCTGGTCTGCTGCGAGTTGAGCGTAGTCGACTGCTAGGTGTGCGGCGTGGATGGCGGGGCGGGAGAGGCAGTCGGCTACCACATTGTCTCGGCCGGAGACGTGTTGGATGTCCGTGGTGAACTCGGACACTGCCGCGAGCTGGCGCTGCTGCCTGGAGGACCAGGGGTCGGTTGTCTTTGCCATTGCGAATGTCAGGGGCTTGTGGTCGACAAACGCCGTGAAGGGGTGGCCCTCAAGCAAAAACCGGAAATGGCGGACCGCCAGGAACAGCGCGAGGAGCTCGCGGTCGAAGGTGCTGTACTTGACCTCCGGGGGGCGTAGTTGGCGGCTGAAGAAGGCAAGTGGTTGCCAGGCGCCGTCGACCCACTGCTCATACACGGCGCTGTAGAATTCGCAATATATCGCGATTTTATAAATAAGGAGAAAACACATAGTTTCGTTCAAACAGCTTTATTTCAGCAGAATGCTGTCAGGTTTTCAAAGTGGACACAAGCAGCCTGTAAAATGGCCGCCACGCCTCGTGGCAGAACATTCTAGACTTTTTGAGAAGCAGACAAGATGGCGTTCCAATAAACATTTGTGCGAGATCGATCAAGACTCAGCACATTTGAGATAATACACGAGACATTATGGGTTTGCAGTATACACATAAATACTGAAATCGGTCTCCCAGGTGCGAATAAGGGCTATTGTACCAAGTGATCAAGAACCCATCCAAAGACATTAATATGCAAAATCCCCACGACTCTACGATGAGAGAGCCGTTAGCGGGTAGTTACAGAAAACATTTGGAAGCCCCAAAACCCCTCCAGGGAGGATACCGACCGATTACACAATGGGGAAAGTATTAACAGGTACTCAGACAGTTACGAGTATCCCCGAAACCCATTAAAACGGAGATCACCCTATACAAGAAATTTGAGCGCCAAACCCTAACAAAGGAAAAGACATTAAGGTTGGGCGGGAAAAGAAGAGTTTTGCACTATAACTGCAAGCTACAACCGTCCATCTTTCTCTTATTCTCCTGCCTCTTGCCGCTTGCCTCGTGTCTCTGCCTCTTGCAGCTTTTAAAGACTGTTGAACTTTACGATCCGCCAGGATCTGCCTCGTGGCTTGCCGCGAAGATCTGTGTGGAACTGGGCTGTGAAGCCTTGAAACGGGCACACCATCCCGAGAAGTCGGTAAACGGTGTTGGAACCGAAGGCCCGAGATGAGATGAGATGAGATGAGATGAGATGAGATGAGAAGAGAAGAAGACGACAATACATCTCGTCACGGTCAGTAAGCCCCGACCGCGCTCGATAAATCGGTAACTGCTACCCAACTGGCAGGAAGACTATTCTTCGAATTTTATCGCATCAGTGCGAGGGCACAGGAAGACTCTTTTTTGAGTAGAGTCGGAACTCCAAGGACAACACAGATCTTCATGACAGCAGACGGTCCAGCCTGCTAGCCGGAGCAGAAACGAGTAAACAAGTGGGGTACAGAGACCCCTGACCAACACGTGGGTGATCAGGTGCTGCGGTGAAAAACATCCGATCAGAGTTTTCGGAATTCTCCGAGTTATCACGAGTGGTGAGCATGAGTCTCGATCCTACAAGTCTAGTTTAGAGCAGGTATTGATAGGGGAGGGTTTAAGTTTTAAGGATAACTGTAATGTGTGTCCCCATTTATGATGTGTCGTTCGTTCCTCGTTTCCCTGAAATTAGTTACATAACTGCGTGTAAGATTGTACTGTCATTAATCTGTGCTTATGACATGTATTTCGTAATCTCGAATAATATGCAATAAAGATTTTCCATTTCGTACCATTCAACCGGGTCTACCTGAGTTTTCTCTCCATTACTGCTCTCGCATCTAAGTCCAGTGTCAGAACCGTAAGGGCGAGTGGGTCGAACCACTCACAGGTGTCTAGTGCTCCCAGACTGGCTGGAGACCAGAACAGGCAACAAGGCCTAAACTCGCACTAGCATCCAGGCTGCACAGAGCCACACGAATCCCACAGGTTCAGAAACCCTTACAGCGCCGACCGCGTGGTCGGAGGCGTCCGTGGTGAGCGCTACCCTGGCATTGGACCATGGGTGCGCGAGCAGGGTGGTGTTGGCGAGCGCGGTCTTGGTGGAGTCGAAGGCGGCTGACGCGTCTGCCGTCCATTCGACTGCCATCTTGCCGCTCCTGCCCCGGAGGGTTTCATACAGGGGCCTCATGAGGGACGCCGCTTTGGGGATGAAGCGGTTATAGAAGTTCACCATCCCGAGGAACTCCTGGAGGCCTTTGATGATGGTGGGGTGGGGAAATTGTTGGACGGCCTGCACCTTGGGGGGCAGGGGAATGGCCCCAGCATGGGTGATGTGGTGGCTGAGGAAGTTGATCTTGTCCAGGCCGAACTGGCATTTGGCTGGGCTGAGGATGAGCCCATGGTCGCTGAGGCGCCCGAACAGGATGCGGAGGTGTTCGAGGTGTTGCTGCTTGGAGGAACTGGCTACCAGGATGTCGTCCAGGTAGACGAACAGGAACTTCAGGTCCCGAAGGACCGAGTCCATGAGCCATTGGAATGCCTGGGCCGCGTTTTTGAGGCCGAAGGGCATCCGCAGGAACTCGAACAGGCCGAAGGGGGTGATTACGGCCATCTTGGGGACGTCTGCGGGGTGGACGGGGACTTGGTGGTAGCCGCGCACCAGGTCGACCTTGGAAAAGACTGAGCGGCCGGCCAGTCTAGCCGAGAAGTCCTGAATGTGCGGCACGGGGTACCGATCAGGGGTGGTGGCGTCATTGAGGCGGCGGTAATCCCCGCAGGGGCGCCAACCTCCGCCTGGTTTGGGGGCGATGTGGAGTGGGGAGGCCCAGGGACTGTTGGAGCGGCGGATGATGCCGAGCTGTTCCATGGTGGCAAACTCGGTCCGCGCGATCTCCAGTTTGGCCGGGTCCAGCCTGTGGGCGTGGGCGTACACTGAGGGGCCTGTGGTGGGGATGAAGTGTTCCACCCCGTGTTTGGCGGCCTCCGTGGAGAAGGTCGGATTGGTAAGGGCTGGGAATTCGGCCAGGAGTGCCGAGTAGTCATCCGTGGCCCGGGCGTGGCACTGTGACGCCATGTCGGCGGGTTGACGGGAGGCCATGGCGCCCAGGATGGGGGACATGGTGTTCATGTCCACGAGGCGGTGACGGGGGATGTCTACCAGTAGGCCGTGGGCGCACAGGAAATCTGCGCCGATGAGAGGGGAGAGCACCTTGGCAGTGATGAACTCCCATCGGTAGTGGAGACCAGCGAGGTCGAGGGTGACTGTCCGGGTGCCATACGTCCGGATTTCAGAGCCGTTAGCAGCAGCCAGCGCCGGTCCTCGTTCGCCCTTTTGGATGTCGAGGGAGGAGGCCGGGATGATGCTGTGCTGAGCCCCAGTGTCGCACTGGAACCGGCGGCCGGTTTTGTCATCCGTGATGAACAGCAGGGAGCCCGCGTGGCCCACAGCCATCGCGGGGGCTGGTACGGGGGCGGACTTGAAAGAGCAGGGAGGTGTGCACCGTTGTGCCCTGGCGCCGAACCGTGCGTGGTAGTAACAGTGGCCCGGGTTAGTGGGGCGTGAAGGCTCCGTGGGCCTGGTGACAGTCCCTTGTGGCCGCGTGCTAGATGGTGAGGGGCGCGCCCAGGCACTGGCTGCCAGGTCCGGAGTGACGTCGCGGCTGGAGTGAGCGGACAGCAGCTTGTCGGCCTCATTGGCCAGGGCTTCCAGGTTCGTGAGGCTGGACGCCACGATCGCTGGGCGGATGCTGAGAGGGAGCTGGCGGATGAACAGCGTGCGGAAGAGGGATCCGGGTGGGCTCTCGTCGGTGAGGGAGAGCATGTGGGAGAGGAGGTCTGACGGTGAGGCATCACCGAGGCGTGGAAGGTCGAGGAGGAGGCAGTTTCGCTGATATGCCGAGGCCGTAAATTTTTTAAGGAGCGCTGTCCTGAGATGTGCGTACTTGCCTTCCTTTGGTGGGTTCTGCAGCGTTGTCCAAACCTTCGAAACTGCGGCGCTACTGAGTGATGTGATGAGATAGTCGTACTTCGTCCCATCTGTGGTGATATTTCGCAGCCGGAAGCGAGATTCAGCTTGGAGAAACCAGGCTTCGGGCTGGTTTTCCCAAAACTCCGGCAGTTTCACGGAAACTGCGTTCATGTCCGCCATTGCAGTGCTCGGAATATGTTCTGAGCGTCGGGGTCACTAATGTTGAGGCTGCCGCGAAACACGAATGGAGGCTGAATCCATATGTGGAAAACAAGAAGCTTTAATTCACTGCATGGCACACAAAATGGCTGAGAAAGCTGCTCCCAGAATTCTCTGGAAAAACCCTGAAGCCCCGCCCACTCCTGTTTTAAAGGAAAGGTGCCTTAAAGGGAAGGTTCACCGATATATTGTCCACAGACGGAAAAGTGGGTTATGCCCGTTTAGGTGGCGATCTGCCACACGGTCACATATTACTTGGGGAAATAAGAATCGAAATGAGGTAGAAGAGCAAAGGGATCTCGGGTGGAGAAATTCATTATAGCCCAGGAATGGGTGGTAACTTTTGAAAAATTTGAGAATTAGCGCCAGGTGCTAATGCTTCAGACTGCACGCAAAATTCAGTCTCATTGCACAAAGAAAGGATTGGAGCGCTAAATCAAGCGTTAATGGTTGAGCTCAGTGGCTTTAAACTCGACGTGCTGACCAATATCAGGTCCAGCCTAATCACAAGACATCATTGCCACAGCTCTTAAAGGGGAGGCCCATTGATGCTGCAGAACCTCATTCTCATCATTGCTAGCTCAGCCGTCGCAGCCAGCAGCAGCAGGTCAAGGAGAAGGAGCTGGACGACTCAAGCAGCTGTAATGATGGCAGATCCACGCCCCAGGGAGAGAGCCCGCAGATTCTGCAACCATGCATTGGAGGCGTTGGTGTTCGCAGTGGAAAGACGGAGGGTGGTGCTCTACCCAGCAAGTGGCAGGAGGCCCTCGCTGCAAGTCTTCCGTACCATTTGGAGGGAGGTAGCCCAGCATGTCTCAGGCAACACTGCGGTCCCCAGGACCCACACACATTGCAGGAAGAAATTTAACGACCTCACTCGGGTGGTCAGGGTGAGTCAATGCTTCAACAAATGCCACCTTCTGAACCACAGTCTGCACACACTGCCCAAAGCACCACACACCCAGCACTCACCCACCAACAATCTCTACCTACCAATACTCACACCCACAGCTCACACCATGCACATAATCACAGCTATTCAACTATGGCAGGCACATAACACAAACATATTGCACCACACTCACTCTCACACTTTCCTTTCTCTTGCAGGCCAAGGTGGCTCACAACAGGAGGGATCAGGAGCGCACAGGCGGGGGACAAGCCGACACCCAACCACTGTCTGAGCTAGAGACTTGAGTGCTGCAGATTTTTGGGTGCCTGGTGGTGGGCGCCGTGGCCACCAGCGATGTTGGCCCCCTTGGGGACAACAACAGTATGTTCATCCCTAATCCTTCTTCTCACATCCCACTTCCCCCTCACCACACAAGCGTTTCTCACTTTCCAGCTAATCATGCTGTATGCCCTGTCCTTCCTGCCCTCTCCCATCACCTTAACCTGAATCCTGTGCCTTTATGCTTTTAAATAATGAGCAAGCACCTGAGTAGCCTGTCCGAGCGTAACATTGAGAACGAGGCGGGAGAAGAGGAGGAGGAAGAAGACACCGCGTCACTGCATGTCTCACCCGCAGGCACCAGCTCAGATACTGGCACTTTGCGTTCTTTAGAGGCTAGTATAGTAGTGGAATCTACACAGGGTGAAGCACTGGGGACAAGTGAGCTGCAGCAAGGCCAGGGGGAAATGGTAGCTCGGGGGCCAGCTCCCCAGAGGGTGAGTTCACGCTCGAGTTCTGTTGCACAGGACGCAGATGAGGACCTCAATGGGGAGGCCTTTCGAAGAAGGGTGATGGGCATGCACACGGAGATGATAGGTGCAATGGCAAAAGTGCCCGAGAACCTCTCGGCAATGGTAAGGAGCGTGGAGGAGTCCACCTCCAACATTGCACAAGGCTCTGCGCACACCATGGAGCCCATCATTTCCAGTCTGCAAAGGATGGTAGACTCCCAGAGAGACCGTGGCGACCCAGACCTGATGCCGCATGTGATGGGCGATCTGGCAGCTTCCATTGCAGCACAGGCGGAAGCGATGCAACATCTTAGTGCTGTAATGCAGTCTATGGTTGGTGGCATTCAATCTCACACTGCTCTCATGCAGTCTCAGCTTGATGCCACGCAAGCTCTGATTGCTGCCATCGTGGCTGGGTCTCCCACCGTCAACCGGGGCTTTCACGGTGTTGCAGCAGGCCAGCAATCTGTGCTCCAACAGATTGCTAGGGATGCTGAGGTGCTGCCCCGGGGGAGTGGCAGTGGGTCAGTGGATCAGTGGAGCAGGAAGCTGCTGTCCTCTCTCAGGATGACAGCATTCCTGCTCCCACCACTGGCACTCCGCCATTGTCCTTGTTGCTGCCTGTCACCCAGCCAGCCCAGACTGCTGCTGCCCATGCTGAGGTGGTGCAGTCTACAGCCGGGCCTTCCAGGCCCAGAGCTGGTCGAGGGCATCCTGCAACGCCATCTGAAGTCTCCTGCACGGACACTCAGCAGCCTTCCACCAGCCCTGCTGCAGCCACTAAGTGGGCCAGCACTTCGTAGGAGCACTAGAGTAGGCAAAGGCACAGTAATGCGAGGCACTAAGGGATTGCACAAGGGTGAATAGTTCATGTTGTTGTAAATATGTGTTCAATGATTATTGATAAATTTATTAATTCAGTTTGGGTTATTTTGTGGTGTCTCTTATTTCAGCTTTGCGCTGTGATATGGCCTGCGACAGGGATGGAATGATGGGGACATGATGAGCAACAGGGATCTGGGGTTTAATTTATTGGAATCGCAGTCTGATGAGGTGCTCACGGACCACCCTTCCGGAAGGCCGATTGAGTGGCTGCCTCCTCCCTCGCTCCTGTTCCTCCACCTTCTCCTTCTCCCTCGCACCTCCTCGTCTTCCTCTTCCTCCTCCTCCTCCTCCTCCTCCTCCTCCTCCTCCTCCTCTCCTTCTTCCTCCTCCTGAGGTGGTCCCGCAATCCCCGGTGGCAAGGGCTAGGCCCTCATGATGGCCAGGTTGTAGAGCATGCAGCAGACCATGACAAAATGGGACAGCCGCTCAGCCGAGTACTGGAGGGCTCCTCCCGAGCGGTCAAGCCAGCGGAACTGTTGCTTGAGCACCCCGATGGTCTGCTCGATGATGTTCCTGGTGGTGGCATGGCTCTCATTATATGAGTGCTGGGCAGGAGTGTTGGAGTTGCGGAGGGGAATCAAGAGCCAGGTGGAGAGCGGATAGCCCTTGTCTCCGAGCAGCCAGCCACGAGCTTGACGTGGTGGCTGGAAGAGTGCTGGCACACCGGTCTGGTGCAGGATGAAGGCACCGTGGCTGCTGCCAGGATAGCGGGCATTCACATTGTGGATTCGCTGTCTGTGGTCGCACACCAACTGCACATTAAGTGAGTGGTAGCCTTTGCGGTTACGGAAGATCTCAGGATTGTTATGCGGTGCCTGCAAAGCCACGTGGGTGCAGTCAATGGCGCCCTGCACCATGGGGAATCCCGCTATCCTGGCAAAGCTACATGCAAGCTCATCCTGCTTCTCTCTGGTGATGGGGTAGGAAATGTACTCCCTTCGCCTACTGTAGAGAGCCTCTGTGACCTCCCGGATGCAGCAATGGATGGCGAACTGCAAGAGGTTAGATATATCTCCTGTTGCAGATTGGAAAGATCCGCTGGCGAAGAAATTGAGGGCGCCGGTGACCTTGACTGCCACTGTGAAAGCCGTGGTTGCCCTGATCTGAGGCTTGAGGTCTGGTTGCAGGAGCTGGCAGAGTTCTGTGACCACCTCCTTGCTGAAGCGGAGCCTTCTAATACACTGCTCCTCACTTAATTGTAGGTAGGAGAAGTGCTCTCGGAATACCCCCGGAGGATAAGGCCTCCTGTTGAGAGCCCTTATGGCCCTTCACCTCCCTCTGGCTACATGTTCCAATCTTTCTCGCTGCCTCCGCTCCCTCTGCCGCAGATCCTGGAGGGCAAGGTCGACTGCCAGTACGGCCCCCATTAATATAACCAAGTGTAGCACTTTGATATGTTGTGAGAATAAATGTAACTAATTGTTAGTAGCCACAACACTCCTGCTACTAAACAATCTTAAACAACAGTTTAATTCAATGTTAAACTGACAAGGAAGCAGTGAAACAGCACTAACCTGACAGCTGCGACTCATTACTCATGATCCCTTTAAGTAGTGCCCCTGGAGCCGGCATCCGCCTGCTTAACAACTCCTCTCCCTGTCGCTGTCGGGGTGAGGCGCTAAGGCAGGGGGCAACAATGAATTTTGCAAATCGGGTGCCCAGTGGGCGTTGCATGCTCACTGACATCGCGATCTGCCTGGCGCTGAGGTCCCCGGCGGTAATTCATAGCGGTGGCGCTATGGGGGGCGGGCCGGATTTGGCGTGCGTCACTGGATTTGCCTCGCCCCGGCACTCCTGCATCAGGGGCCCATTAGCACCCCCCCAGGTGCTAACTGGAGGCGCTAACCACCTGAATTTTTCCCCCTCGGAGTACAACTACACAAATCACTAAAAGTAGCGATGCAGGTTGATATGGCCATAAAAAAAGCAAACCAATCACTAGGGTTTATTTCTCGAGGGATAGAAATGAAAAGTAGAGAAGTTATGCTAAACATATATCGAACCATGGTTAGACCACACTTGGGGTACTGTGTACAATTATGGTCGCTATATTATTAAAAGAATATAAAGGCACTGGAGAGGGTGCAAAAAAGATTTACAAGGATGATACCAGAAATGCGAGGTTATACCTATCAGGAAAGGATGAACAGGCTGGGTCGTTTTTCTCTTGAAAAGAGAAGACTGAGGGGTGGCCTAATAGAGGTCTTTAAAATTATGAAAAGTTTTGATAGAGTGGATACAGAGAGAATGTTTCCACTTGTGGGGAAGAGGGAAACTAGACGCTATCAATATAAGATAGTCACCAAGAAATCAAATAGGGAATCCAGAAGAAACTTCTTTACCCAGAGAGTGGTGAGAATGTGGAACTCGCTACCACAGGGAGTGGTTGAGGCGAATAGTATCAGATGCATTTAAGGGACAGTTAGTTGAGCATATGAGGGAGAAGGGAATAGATGGTTATGCTGATAGATTTAGATGAGGAAAGACGGCAGGAGGCTCAAGTGGAGCATAAACGCCGGCATGGACTGGTTGGGCTGAATGGCCTGTTTCTGTGCTGCATATCCTATGTAATCCTATGTCACAGAAAATGCTGGAAATACTCAGCAGGTCAGGCAGCATCTGTGGAGAGAGGAAGGTAGGGTTAATGCTTCAGGTCGATGACCTTTCATCAGAATCAACAGAGCCAGAGAAAAGGGGGCGAGGAGGACCTGTGATTAGGTGAAGGACTGGAGATTAGATGGCAGAAACCATAATAGTGTAAGACAAGGAGGCAATAATGAGAGAAATAAGAGAAAGAAAAGATGTATGGAAGACCCAGAGGATGTGTGAATAGTTACAGCATTCCCTCATTACTGCACTGAAGTAATATGCATGAAACAAATGTTAGTGTACCAGCAGTTACATATAGGCACTTCAATAATGCATACCGATTCATGCAAAAAATAAATGTAACTTTAAAAATGTAATTATAAAATATAATGGAATCTCCTCTGAGAAATGGTTATCAGTGTAGAAACTCAGTCAATGCCAAAAAGCAGCAGGAAGCACAAAATATCGGTCATGAAAACAGAAAACGTTGGAAACACTCAGCAGGTTCTGATGAAAGGTCTTCGACCTGAATCGTTAACACTGTTTCTCTTTCTGCAGATGCTGCCGGACCTGCTGAGTGTTTCCAGCATTTTCATAGAATCATAGAAACTTACAGAACAGAAGGAGGCCAGTCGGCCTGTTGTGCCTGTGCTGGCTCTTTGAAAGAGCAGTCGTGCTCAGTCCCACATCCCCGCTTTTTGTCCGTAACCCTGTCAGTTCCTCATCCTCAAGAACCTGTCCAACTCCCTTTTAAAATTATTCATGGAATCAGCTTCCACCACCTTTTCAGGTCGAGCGTTCCTGATCCCAACAACTCTGAGTGAAAAAAATTCTTCTCATATCCCCTCTCGATCTGTTGCCAATGATGCTGATCATCTTCCAACATTCGATGGAATCTGGAACTGTACCCATGGATTGGAGGGTAGCTAATGTTACCCCACTATTCAAAAAGGGTGGTAGAGACAAAGTGGGGAATTACAGACCGGTAAGCCTGACATCGGTAGTGGGGAAAATGCTAGAGTCCATTATAAAGGATGTAATAGCTTTGCACTTGAAAAACAGTGACAGGATCGGACAAAGTCAACATGGATTTACAAAAGGTAAATCATGCTTGACTAATCTACTGGAATTTTTTGAGGATGTAACTGGGAAAATAGATAAGGGAGAACCAGTAGATGTGGTGTATTTGGACTTTCAAAAGGCTTTCGATAAGGTCCCGCATCAGAGATTAGCGTGTAAAGTTAAGGCACATGGGATTGGGGGCAAGGTATTGACTTGGATAGAGAACTGGTTGGCGGACAGAAAGCAGAGAGTAGGAATTAATGGGTCTTTTTCCGAGTGGCAGGCAGTGACTACTGGGGTACCGCAGGGTTCAGTCCTTGGACCCCAGCTATTCACAATATACATTAATGATCTGGATAAGGGAACTAAAGGTAATATCTCCAAGTTTGCAGATGACACAAAGCTGGGTGGGCATGTGTGCTCCGAGGAGGATACTGAGAAACTCCAGGATGATTTGGACAGGTTGGGTGAGTGGGCAGAAGCGTGGCAGATGCAATATAACGTGGATAAATGCGAGGTTATCCACTTTGGTGTCAAAAACAGAAAGGCAGACTATTATCTGAATGGCAATAGATTGGGAGAAGGGGAAGTGCAACGAGACCTGGGTGTCCTTGTGCACCAATCGCTGAAGGTAAGCATGCAGGTGCAGCAGGCGGTGAAGAAGGCAAATGGTATATTGGCCTTCATAGCGAAAGGGTTTGAGTATAGGGACAGGGATGTCCTGCTGCAGTTGTACAGGGCCTTGGTGAGACCACACCTTGAGTACTGTGTGCAGTTTTGGTCGCCTTATCTGAGGAAGGATGTTCTTGCCATGGAAGGAGTTCAGCGAAGATTCACAAGGCTGATACCTGGGATGGCAGGAAAGACATATGAGGAGAGATTGGGTCGATTGGGCTTATACTCGCTGGAGTATAGAAGAATGAGAGGGGATCTCATTGAAACTTATAAAATTCTGACAGGTCTGGACAAACTAGATGCAGGAAGAATGTTCCCGATGGTCGGAGAGTCCAGAACCAGGGGTCATAATCTAAGGATAAGGGGTAAGCCATTTAGGACAGAAATGAGGAAGAATTTCTTCACCCAGAGAGTGGGGAACCTGTGGAATTCTCTACCACAGAAGGTAGTTGAGGCCAAGTCATTAAATATATTCAAGAATGAGTTAGATATATTTCTTAAAACTAAAGGGATCAAGGGATATGGGGAGAAGGCAGGTACAGGGTACTGAGTTTGGATGATCAGCCATGATCTCATCGAATGGCGGAGCAGACTCAAGGGGTCGAATGGCCTACTCCTGCTCCTATCTTCTATGTTTCTATGTTTCTATGACCTCTAGTTATTGACCCACTCGCCAGAGGGAATCGTTTTTCTCTCTCTACTCTATCAAAACCTCTCATCATCTTGAAAACCTCTATTAGGTCACCTCTTAACCTTCTCTGTTCCAGGGAGAACCGTCCTAACTTTTCCAACCTCTCCTCATAACTGAAGTCCCTCATCCCTGGTAACATCCTGATAAACCTCCTCTGTATCCCTTCTTTTTTTAAAATATTTTTAAATTTGTTTTTATAGGATGTGGGCATCGCTGGCAAGGCCAGCATTTAATGGCCATCCCTTCTAAGGCCTTTACATCTTTCCTGAAGTGTGGTGCCCAGAATTGTCCACAATACTCCGGCTGAGGCCTAACTAGTGATTTATAAAGTTCTAGCAGGATCTCTTTGCTTTTATATTCTATTCCTCGATTTATAAACCCAAATAAACCAGTTGCTTTTTTAATGACCTTATCAACTTGCCCTGCCACCTTTAAGGATTTGTGAATATAGACACCAAGGTCTCTCTGCTCATCTAGACTTTTCAAATGTGCCATTTAAATACATAAATACTGTGGCTAGGTATTCTGCGGTGAGTGACTCACCTCCTGACTCCCCAAAGCCTTTCCACCATCGACAAGGCACAAGTAAGGAGTGTGATGGAATACTCTCCACTTGCCTGGATGATTGCAGCTCCAACAACACTCCAGAAGCTCGACACCATCCAGGACAAAGCAGCCCACTTGATTGGCACCCCATCCACCACCTTAAACATTCACTCCCTCCACCACTGGCATACCGTGGATGCAGTGTGTACCATCTACAAGATGCACTGCAGCAACTCGCCAAGGCTTCTTCAGCAGCACCTCCCAAACCCGCGACCTCTACCACCTAGAAGGACAAGGGCAGCAGGCGCATGGGAACACCACCACCTCCACGTTCCCCTCCAAGTCACACACCATCCTGACTTGGAAGTATATTGCCATTCCTTCATTGTCGCTGGGTCAAAATCCTGGAACTCCCTACCTAACAGCACTGTGGGAGTACCTTCACCACACGGACTGCAGCGGTTCAAGAAGGCTGTTCACCACCACCTTCTCAAGGGCAATTAGGGATGGGCAATAAATGCTGGCCTTACCAGTGACACCCACATCCCATAAACAAATTTAAATTTTTTAAAAAAATTTATGGTATACTGTCTTTCCATATTGGTCCTCCCAAAGTGCATCACTTCACATTTCTCTGCATTGAACTCCATCTGCCATGCTTCTGCCCATTTCACCATCCTGTCTATGTCATCCTGAAGCCTATAACTTCAGTATCCACTACTTTGCCAAGTTTTGTATCATCTGCAACATTTTCTGTTTTAATTTCAGATTTCCAGTCTTTTGCTTTTGTTTTACTAAGGGGGAGAAATTCAGTATCGCCCCATTTGGGGCGCAATTATCGGCCGGGCGCAAAGATTAGCGCCTGGCGCTAATTATCGTAACCGACTGCAAACTTGACTTTTATCGCCCCTGGAGGTGATTGGAGCGCTAAATCAGGCGCTTCACACCTGTCTTAAGGCGCAAAGGCCGAGGAGCGAGGCGCTACCTCAGAGCGCTGGCGAAGCTCATGTAATGTCAGTCAGCAATGGAACACCCACACAATGGCACCGGCCAGTTCTTAAAGGGGATGGTTGATCTTGCTTTCAATCCACATCCTGCTTATTGCAGCCTTGAATCTCTGCCTGGAGAGATCTGCACATCAAATCTGCTGGAAAGAACAATGGAGAGTACCAGGGAAAGAGCTGAGTGCAGCCCCCAAAGTCTCTTCTAAATCAATACAATGAATGGCAAATCAAAATGAACCTGCAAAGTGCTGCTCAGTACCCAAAACTCCTTCACACAGCGTTGAATCTCTCCAGAAGTCTCTCTCTCTCTCTCTCAGAATGCGTGGTTCAAAAATGGCACCAACAATAAAAGGCAGGAAGCGGTCACCTTTAAATAGCGCTCCCCCAGTCCCTTCATGACTGCAATTCGCTCCCCTCAACCTGTCGTTGCTAGCGTCAGGTGGTAAGGCAGGGGGCGCCACTCAATATCTGCTCCGGGGCAATACCGGGGCGTTGCGCACTCGACTGATGTCACAATCTGCCGGCGCAGGAGATCGTGGCAGTAGTGTTTAGCGCTGCCGCAAAATGTCTAGTTAATTTTGCGAGCGGCGCAAACATCGCCGCGCCCAGGCGCTAGATGCTTTGCGCCCCATTAGCGCCCTCTTAAGGCGCTAACGGGAGGCGCAACCAACTGAATTTTTCCCCCTAAATCTGAATATTATGAATAAAATACTCAGGTTAGGTGGGAAAACACCGATACCCTTAACTTTGAAAGATATAGAAGAACACATTTAAACTCTAACTGACAGTGATGCCTTTTTCATTCTTCTGGCTCTCTGAAGAAACCTTGCCTATCTATCTCCAAAACCAAGATAATGAGAAGATCACACAGAGGCCGCGATTTCTCAAGCCGTGGCGAGTCTGGTGCGGCTGGAGTATGGAGCGGCCTCAAACCCCGCTCCCGTCTTCATCCCGCCTCCTCGAAGTGATTTTACATTGATTGGGCTTGTTAAGCCCGCCGAGCGAGGTTCCCGGCCAATTAAAAGGAAGCGGGTCTGATTACATCATTTGATGATGCGTCATCAGCCGGTTTCCTTAAAGGGACCATGTCCACATTCATTTTAACAGTTGTGCTGTCAGTATTCTACAGCATTGAGGTGCTACAAACACTGACAAGCACTGCACAAAGGTGCATGGCTGTAACCAGGCTCTCCCATGACTCCCTCCATATGCTTATGGAGGGAGTCACAGCATGCAGGGAGGTCCTCTTCCCTTCCAATGGGCGGAAGAGACTTCTCCAGGACACCAACGTAGCCTGGTTGCACATTGCACAGGAGGACACAAGCAGGGATGTCGTCAGGAGGACCTGGGTGCAGTGCCGCAAACCTTTCAATGATCACAGTAGATCACGAAACGTCACTGCAAAGCCACACTCTACCTCATCCTCCTGTGCCACTTATCACATCCCCATCACTCTGCCTTCCCTACCCTACTCCAGCACATCCTTACTCAGACCAACTTACCTTGCACCTCCACCTATCCCTCTCTATCTACATTATCACTTCCCCACTAGCCACCCCTCACACTCACCCTCATCCTAGTCCAATCATACCAACCAACAACACACAAGGGTAGGTACTTGGGTGTTTTAGTCACTGTACATGTAAACTTTCTGTTAATGTGTTGTCAAGCATTGAAATCCTTATTTTCACCACTTTGCCTTCTTGGACAGATTTGTGTGCACCTTTGAAAGTAACTTAGTGAGTTCCAGTGAATGGTGAGACATAGTGTCCCCCCCTGCCCCTGCCCCCAATGGTGATGAGTGTGAAAGGAATGGCTTGGAAATTGTAAGGATGCTGTATGGTGCTGGTGTGGGGTGGTGCCAATATGGTGCATCATGTGGCAGCCAGGGTGTTCAGAGTTAAGTGAAGCAAATCTGGACATGGTGAGGCCATCGCTGGTGCCCCGGGCAGCAATGTGCACGGGTGATGATGCCCTGTGTCCTGTGCAGCATCAGTTGCTTGCGGAGAAGGCTGGTGTCGATGTTGGTGCTGCTGGTGTGCCTGGTAATGCTGGTGTTGGCGCTGATTGTGTTGGGATTCTGAGGACCAAGATGAGATTTTTTCAAGGGCACCAATGCTGATGGAATAGATGGCAGGTGAGGTTGAGATGACAAAAGTAATCTGTCAATGTTGAGATAGGTTGTTCCAAGGTGGTGACAGTGGATAGAGAGATTATTCCAAACACTTCAAAAGTGCATAAAGCTCAAAAGTGGGCTCCAAATCATCAATGCTCCAGCTTCTAAGATTAGGAAGTGACCAGCTGTGAAATGGTCGGTTTTATACCACTTTTGCAGCTGTCACTTATTCACAGCAATCCACAGTCATTGAGAACCCGACATACTTTCCTGACATGATAGCCGCCCTCCGGGAACCTCGTTGAAAACCTGGTAAAATGGTAAGTACATGGGAAAATGGTTCTTAACTACCTTTTAAGAAGCTTTTAACTATCTAAATTGGCTGACCCGCCGCTTGGTGTCGGGTCTGTTCAGGGATGACAGACCCGACACTTGGGAAACTGACAAGGAGGCGGGTTTACAGCGGGATACCGACCCGCTGTCAATCTTTGTGATTTTGCCAGCGAATCCACCTCCAAACCCGCACTCTGAGCGCCAGTAAAATTCCGGCCAGAGTTTCTGTTTGTCTAGCGCAATCCATCTCTGAAGTGACACGTCTCCCTCATATGAACCCAAAGGGGGAGAAATTCATTATAGCCCAGGAATGGGTGATAGCTTTTGAAAAGTTTGAGAATTAGCACCAGGTGCTAATACTTTAGACTGCACGCAAAATTAAGTCTCATTGCACAAAGAAAGGTTGGGAGCGCTAAATCAAGCGCTAATGGCCTAGCTCAGTGGCGTTAAACTCGAAGCGCTGACCAATATCAGGTGCAGTCTAATCACAAATCATCATTGCAACAGGCTCTTTCCAGTTCTTAAAGGGGAGGTCCTTTGATGCTGCAGAACCTCATTTTCATCATTGCTGGCTCAGTCGTCTCAGCCAGCAGCAGCAGGTCAAGGAGAAGGAGCCGGACAACTCAAGCAGCCGTAATGATGGCAGATCCACTCCCCAGGGAGAGAGCCCGCAGATTCAGCGATCATGCATTGGAGGCATTGGTGTTTGCAGTGGAAAGACGGAGGACGGTGCTCTACCCAGCAAGTGGCAGGAGGCCCTCGCCGTAAGTCTTCTGCACCATGTGGAGGGAGGTAGCGCAACACGTCTCAGGCAGCACTGTGGTCCCCAGGACCAACACACAGTGCAGGAAGAAATTTAACGACCTGACTCGGGTGGTCAGGGTGAGTGAATGCTTCAACAAATGCTACATTCCACCATCTGAACCACAGTCTGCACACACTGCCCAAAGTACCACACCCCCAGCACTCACCCACCAACAATCTCTACCTACCAACACCTCACACCTTGCACACAATGACAGCTATTCAACTATGGCAGGCACATAACACAAACACATTGCTCCACACTCACTCACACACTTTCCTTTCTCTTGCAGGCCAAGGTGGCTCATAACAGGAGGGAGCAGGAGTGCACAGGCGGGGGACACGCCAACACCCAACCACTGTCTGAGCTGGAGACTCAAGTGCGGCACATTATTGGGCACCAGGTGATGGGCACCATGGCCACCGGCGACGTTGACCCCCTTGGGGACAACAACGGTATGTTCATCCCGACTCCTTCTGCTCACATCCCACTTCCCCCTCACCCCACAAGTGTTTCCCACTTTCCAGCTAATCATGCTGTGTGCATGCGTTTCTTCCTTCCTGCCCTCTCCCCTCACCTTAACCCGAATCCCGTGCCTTTATGCTTTCAGATAATGAGCAAGCACCCGAGCAGCCTGTCCCTGAGGGCACCGATGAGAGCGAGGCGGGAGAAGAGGAGGAGAAAGAACACACCGAGTCATTGCATGTCTCACCCGCAGACACCAGCTCAGAAATGGCACGACATGTTCTTTAGAGGCTAGTATAGTAATGGGATCTGCACAGGATGATGCACCGGGAACGAGCGGGCTGCAGCAAGGCCAGGGGGAAAGGGTAGCTCGGGGGCCAGCTCCCCAGAAGGCGAGTTCGCGCTCGAGTTCTGCTGCACAGGACTCAGATGAGGACCTCGATGGGGAGGCGTTAAGAACAAAGGTGATGGGCATGCACACGGAGATGATGGTGCGATGGCAAGGGTGCCCAAGAACCTCTCGGCAACGGTAAGGAGCGTGGAGGAGACCGCCTCCAACATTGCACAGAGCTCTGCACACACCATGGAGCCCATCATTTCCAGTCTGCAAAGGATGGTGGACTCCCAGAGAGACCATGGTGACCCAAACTTAATGCCGCATGTGATGGGCGATCTGGCAGCTTCCATTGTGGCAGACGTGGAAGCGACGCAACGTCTTAGTGCTGTAATGCAGTCTACGCTTGGTGGCATTCAATCTCACACTGCTCTCATGCTGTCACAGCTTGATGCCACACAAGCTCTGACTGCTGCCATCATGGCTGGGTCTACCTTCGTCGACCAGGGCTTTCACGGTGTCGCAGCAGGCCAGCAATCTGTGCTGCAACAGATTGCTAGGGATGCTGAGGTGCTGCCCCAGGGGAGTGGCAGTGTGTCAGTGGGTCAGTGAGTCAGTGGAGCAGGAAGCTGCTGTCCTCTCTGAGGATGACAGCATTCCTGCTCCCACCACTGCCACTCCACCATTGCTCTTGTCACTGCCTGTCATCCAGCCAGCCCAGACTGCTGCTACCCATGCTGATGTGGTGCCAACTACAGCTGGGCCTTCCAGGCTCAGAGCTGGTTGAGGGCGTCCTGCAAGGCCATCGGAAGTCTCTGGCACCGACATTCAGCAGCCTTCCACCAGCCCTGCTGCAGCCACTGAGCCAACACTTCATAGGAACACTAGTAGGCAAAGACACAGCAACGGGAGATATAAGGGATTGCACAAAGGTGAATAGGTAATTAATATGTGTTCCCTGATTATTGACAAATTTATGAATTCAGTTTGGATTATTTTGTGGTGTCTCTTTGCACTGTGATATGGCCTGCATCAGGGATGGAATGATGGGGATTTGGTGAGCAATGGGGATCTGGGGTTTCATTTATTGGAACCGCAGTCTGATGAGGCGATCACGGACCACCCTTCCAGAAAGCCGATTGAGTGGCTGCCTCCTCCCTCGCTCCTGTTCCTCCTCCTCCCTCGCACCTCCTCGTTTTCCTCTTCCTCATCCTCCTCCTCCTCCTCTCGCTCTTCCTCCCTCCTGAGGTGGTCCCGCAATCCCTGGTGGCAATGGCTGGGCCCTCATGATTTCCAAGTTGTAGAGCATGCAGCAGACCACGACGAAATGGGACACCCACTCAGCCGAGTACTGGAGGGCTCCTCCCGAGCGGCAAGGCAGCGGAACTGTTGCTTGAGCACCCCGATGGTCTGCTCAATGATGTTCCTGGTGGAAGTATGGCTCTCATTATAAGAGTGCTGGGCAGGAGTGTTGGGGTTACGGAGAGGAGTCATGAGCCAAGTGGAGAGCTGATAGCCTGTGTCTCTGAGCATCCAGCTGTGACCTTGACGTGGTGGCTGGAAGAGTGTTGGCACACCGGTCTGGCGCAGGATGAAGGCATCGTGGCTGCTGCCAGGATAGAGGGCATTCACGTTGAGGATTCGCTGTCTGTGGTCGCACACCAACTGCAGATTAAGTGAGTGGTAGCCTTTGCGGTTATGAAAGATCTCAGGATTGTTATGCAGTGCCTGTAAAGCCACGTGGGTGCAGTCAATGGCGCCCTGCAACATGGGAAAGCCTGCTATCCTGGCAAAACCACATGCAGGTTCGTCGTGCTTCTCTCTGGTGATGGGGAAGGAAATGTACTCCCTTCGCCTACTGTAGAGAGCCTCGGTGACCTCCCGCATGCAGAGATGAACGGTGAACTGTGAGATGTTACCTATATTTCCAGTTCCAGACTGGAAGGATCTGCTGACGAAGAAATTGAGGGCGACAATGACCTTGACTGTGACTGAGAGAGCTGTGGTCGCCCTGATCTGAGGCGCGAGGTCTGGTTGCACAAGGTGGCAGAATTCTGTGACCACCTCCTTGGTGAGGCGGAGCCTTCTAATACACTGCTCCACATTTAATTGGAGGTAGGAGAAGTGCTCTCGGAATATCCTGGGAGGTTAAAGCCTCCTGTTGAGAGCCCTCATGGCCATTCTCCGCCCTCAGGCCACATATTCCAATCTCTCTCACTAACTCCGCTCCCTCCGCCATAGATCCTGGAGGGCCAGTACAGCCCCCATTAATATAACCAAGTGTAGCACTTTCATATGTGGGGAGAATAAATGTAACTAATTGTTAGTAGACACAACATTCCTGACACAAAACAACCTTTAAATGATTGAATGAATCGGTTTCACAATGTCAAACTGACAAGGAAGCAGTGAAACACCACTACACTGACAGTTGCGCATCATTACTGAGGATTCCTTCATGATCTGCCTAACGCTGAGGTCCCCGGCAGTAAAGGTTAGCAGCGGCGTTATACGTGTCCGGATTTGGCGTGCGTCACTGGATACGCCTCGCTCCAGGGCTATAACACTCACTGTGATATTCTATAACACTCACTGTGATATTCTATAACACTCACTGTGATATTCTATAACACTCACTGTGATATTCTATAACACTCACTGTGATATTCTGCAACACTCACTGTGATATTCTGCAACACTCACTGCGATATTCTGCAACACTCATTGTGATATTCTATTTTACTCACTGTGATATTCTATAACACTAACTGTGATATTCTATAAGACTCACTGTGATATTCTATTTTACTCACTGTGATATTCTATAACACTAATTGTGATATTCTATATCACCCACTGTGATACTCTATTTTACTCACTGTGATATTCTATAACACTCACAGTGATATTCTGCAACAGTCACTGTGATATTCTATTTTACTCACTGTGATATTCTATTTTACTCACTGTGATATTCTATTTTACTCACTGTGATATTCTATAACATCACTGTGATATTCTATAACATCAATGTGATATTCTATAACACTCTGTGATATTCTATAACACTCACTGTGATATTCTATAACACTCACTGTGATATTCTATAACATCACTGTGATATTCCATAACACTCACTGTGATATTCTATAACATCACTGTGATATTCTACAACACTCACTGTGATATTCTATAACATTCAATGTGATATTCTATAAAACTCACTGTGATATCCTATAACATCACTGTGATATTCTATAAAACTCACTGTGATATTCTATAACACTCAGTGTGATATTCTATAACATCACTGTGATATTCTATAACATCACTGTAATATTCTATAACATCACTGTGATATTCTATAACATCACTGTGATATTCTATAACATCACAGTGATATTCTATAACATCACAGTGATATTCTATAACATCACTGTGAAATTCTATAACATCACAGAGATATTCTATAACATCACTGTGATATTCTATAACATCACTGTGATATTCTATAACATCACTGTGATATTCTACAACACTCACTGTGATATTCTATAACATTCAGTGTGATATTCTATAAAACTCACTGTGATATTCTATAACATCACTGTGATATTCTATAACACTCACTGTGATATTCTATAACATCACTGTGATATTCTATAAAACTCACTGTGATATTCTATAACACTCAGTGTGATATTCTATAACATCACTGTGATATTCTATAACATCACTGTAATATTCTATAACATCACTGTGATATTCTATAACATCACTGTGATATTCTATAACATCACAGTGATATTCTATAACATCACAGTGATATTCTATAACATCACTGTGAAATTCTATAACATCACAGAGATATTCTATAACATCACTGTGATATTCTATAACATCACTGTGATATTCTATAACATCACTGTGATATTCTACAACACTCACTGTGATATTCTATAACATTCAGTGTGATATTCTATAAAACTCACTGTGATATTCTATAACATCACTGTGATATTCTATAACACTCACTGTGATATTCTATTTTACTCACTGTGATATTCTATAACACTCACTGTGATATTCTATAACATCACTGTGATATTCTATAACACTCACTGTGATATTCTATAACATCACTGTGATATTATATAACATCACTGTGATATTCTATAACATCACTGTGATAATCTATAACATCACTGTGATATTCTATAACATCACTGTGATATTCTATAACATCACTGTGATATTCTATAACATCACTGTGATAATCTATAACATCACTGTGATATTCTATAACATCACTGTGATATTCTATAACACTCATTGAGATATTCTATAACATCACTGTGATATTCTATAACACTCATTGTGATATTCTATAACACTCACTGTGATATTCTATAACACTCACTGTGATATTCTATAACACTCACTGTGATATTCTATAACACTCACTGTGATATTCTATTACTCTCACTGTGATATTCCATAACACTCACTGTGATATTCTATAACACTCACTGTGATATTCTATAACACTCATTGTGATATTCTATAACACTCACTGTGATATTCTATAACACTCACTGTGATATTCTATAACACTCAGTGTGATATTCTATAACACTCACTGTGATATTCTATAACATCAATGTGAAATTCCATAACATCACTGTGATATTCTATAACATCACTGTGATATTCTATAACATCACTGTGATATTCTATAACATCACTGTGATATTCTATAATATCACTGTGATCTTCTATAACATCACTGTGATATTCTATAACACTCACTGTGATATTCTATAACATCACTGTCATATTCTATAACACTCACTGTGATATTCTATAACATCACTGTGATATTCTATAACATCACTGTGATAATCTATAACATCACTGTGATATTCTATAACACTCACTGTGATATTCTATAACACTCACTGTGATTTTCTATAACATCACTGTGATATTCTATGACACTCACTGTGATATTCTATAACATCACTGTGATATTCTATAACACTCACTGTGATATTCTATAACACTCACTGTGATATTCTAGAACACTCACTGTGATATTCTATAACATCACTGTGATATTCTATAACATCACTGTGATATTCTATAACACTCACTGTGATATTCTATAAAATCACTGTGATATTCTATAACATCACTGTAATATTCTATAACACTCATTGTGATATTCTATAACACTCACTGTGATATTCTATAACATCACTGTGATATTCTATAACACTCACTGTGATATTCTATAACACTCACTGTGATATTCTATAACACTCACTGTGATATTCTATAACACTCACTGTGATATTCTATAACACTCACTGTGATATTCTATTACTCTCACTGTGATATTCCATAACACTCACTGTGATATTCTTTAACACTCACTGTGATATTCTATAAAACTCATTGTGATATTCTATAACACTCACTGTGATATTCTACAACACTCACTGTGATAATTCTATAACACTCACGGTGATATTCTATAACACTCACTGTGATATTCTATAACACTCACTGTGATATTCTATAACTCTCACTGTGATATTCCATAACACTCAGTGTGATATTCTACAACACTCACTGTGATATTCTATGACACTCACGATGATATTCTATAACACTCACTATGATATTCTATAACACTCACGGTGATATTCTATAACACTCACTGTGATATTCTATAACACTCACTGTGATATTCTATAACTCTCACTGTGATATTCCATAACACTCAGTGTGATATTCTACAACACTCACTGTGATATTCTATGACACTCACGCTGATATTCTATAACACTCACTGTGATATTCTATAACACTCACTGTGATATTCTATTTTACTCACTGTGATATTCTATAACACTAACTGTGATATTCTATAACACCCACGGTGATATTCTACAACACTCACTGTGATATTCTATAACACTCACTGTGATATTTTATAACATCACTGTGATATTCTATAACATCACTGTGATATTCTATAACATCACTGTGATATTCTATAACACTCACTGTGATATTCTATAACACTCACTGTGATATTCTAGAACATCACTGTGATATTCTATAACATCACTGTGATATTCTATAACATCACTGTGATATTCTATAACACTCAGTGTGATATTCTATAACATCACTGTGATATTCTATAACATCACTGTGATATTCTATAACATCACTATGATATTCTATAACATCACTGTGATATTCTATAACATCACTGCGATATTCTATAATATCACAGTGATATTCTATAACATCACTGTGATATTCTATAACACTCACTGTGATATTCTATAACACTCACTGTGATATTCTATAACATCACTGTGATATTCTACAACACTCACTGTGATATTCTAAAACATTCACTGTGATATTCTATAAAACTCACTGTGATATTCTATAACATCACTGTGATATTCTATAACACTCACTGTGATATTCTATAACACTCAGTGTGATATTCTATAACATCACTGTGATATTCTATAACATCACTGTGATATTCTATAACACTCACTGTGATATTCTATAACATCACTGTGACATTCTATAACATCACTGTGATATTCTATAACATCACTGTGATATTCTATAACACTCACTGTGATATTCTATAACATCACTGTGACATTCTATAACATCACTGTGATATTCTATAACATCACAGTGATATTCCATAACATCACTGTGAAATTCTATAACATCACAGTGATATTCTATAACATCACGGTGATATTCTATAACATCACTGTGATATTCTATAACATCACTGTGATATTCTATAACACTCACTGTGATATTCTATAACATCACTGTGATATTCTATAACACTCACTGTGATATTCTATAACATCACTGTGATATTCTATAACATCACTGTGATATTCTATAACATCACTGTGATAATCTATAACATCACTGTGATATTCTATAACACTCACTGTGATATTCTATAACACTCACTGTGATATTCTATAACATCACTGTGATATTCTATAACACTCACTGTGATATTCTATAACACCACTGTGATATTCTATAACACTCACTGTGATATTCTATAACACTCACTGTGATATTCTATAACACTCACTGTGATATTCTATAACATCACTGTGATATTCTATAACATCACTGTGATATTCTATAACACTCATTGTGATATTCTATAACACTCACTGTGATATTCTATAACATCACTGTGATATTCTATAACACTCATTGTGATATTCTATAACACTCACTGTGATATTCTATAACATCACTGTGATATTCTATAACACTCACTGTGATATTCTATAACACTCACTGTGATATTCTATAACACTCACTGTGATATTCTATAAAATCACAGTGATATTCTATAACATCACTGTGATATTCTATAACACTCATTGTGATATTCTATAACACTCACTGTGATATTCTATAACACTCACTGTGATATTCTATAACACTCACTGTGATATTCTATAACACTCACTGTGATATTCTATTACTCTCAGTGTGATATTCCATAACACTCACTGTGATATTCTATAACACTCACTGTGATATTCTATAACACTCATTGTGATATTCTATAACACTCACGGTGATATTCTATAACACTCACTGTGATATTCTATAACACTCACGGTGATATTCTATAACACTCACTGTGATATTCTGGAACACTCACTGTGATATTCTAGAACACACACTGTGATATTCTAGAACACTCACTGTGATATTCTATAACACTCACTGTGATATTCTATAACTCTCACTGTGATATTCCATAACACTCAGTGTGATATTCTATAACACTCACTGTGATATTCTATAACACTCACTGTGATATTCTATAACACTCACTGTGATATTCTATAACACTCACTGTGATATTCTATTACTCTCAGTGTGATATTCCATAACACTCACTGTGATATTCTATAACACTCACTGTGATATTCTATAACACTCATTGTGATATTCTATAACACTCACGGTGATATTCTATAACACTCACTGTGATATTCTATAACACTCACGGTGATATTCTATAACACTCACTGTGATATTCTGGAACACTCACTGTGATATTCTAGAACACACACTGTGATATTCTAGAACACTCACTGTGATATTCTATAACACTCACTGTGATATTCTATAACTCTCACTGTGATATTCCATAACACTCAGTGTGATATTCTACAACACTCACTGTGATATTCTATAACACTCACTGTGATATTCTACAACACTCACTGTGATATTCTATGACACTCACGGTGATATTCTATAACACTCACTGTGATATTCTATAACACTCACGGTGATATTCTATTTTACTCACTGTGATATTCTATAACACTAACTGTGATATTCTATAACACACACTGTGATATTCTATTTTACTCACTGTGATATTCTATAACACTCACAGTGATATTCTGCAACAGTCACTGTGATATTCTATTTTACTCACTGTGATATTCTATAACACTCACTGTGATATTCTATAACACTCACTGTGATATTCTATAACATCACTGTGATATTCTATAACATCAATGTGATATTCTATAACACTCTGTGATATTCTATAACACTCACTGTGATATTCTATAACACTCACTGTGATATTCTATAACATCACTGTGATATTCATAACACTCACTGTGATATTCTATAACATCACTGTGATATTCTACAACACTCACTGTGATATTCTATAACATTCAATGTGATATTCTATAAAACTCACTGTGATATTCTATAACATCACTGTGATATTCTATAAAACTCACTGTGATATTCTATAACACTCAGTGTGATATTCTATAACATCACTGTGATATTCTATAACATCACTGTAATATTCTATAACATCACTGTGATATTCTATAACATCACTGTGATATTCTATAACATCACAGTGATATTCTATAACATCACAGTGATATTCTATAACATCACTGTGAAATTCTATAACATCACAGAGATATTCTATAACATCACTGTGATATTCTATAACATCACTGTGATATTCTATAACACTCACTGTGATATTCTATTTTACTCACTGTGATATTCTATAACACTCACTGTGATATTCTATAACATCACTGTGATATTCTATAACACTCACTGTGATATTCTATAACATCACTGTGATATTCTATAACATCACTGTGATATTCTATAACATCACTGTGATATTCTATAACATCACTGTGATATTCTATAACATCACTGTGATATTCTATAACATCACTGTGATATTCTATAACACTCACTGTGATATTCTATAACATCACTGTGATATTCTATAACACTCACTGTGATATTCTATAACACTCACTGTGATATTCTATAACACTCACTGTGATATTCTATAACACTCACTGTGATATTCTATAACACTCACTGTGATATTCTATAACACTCACTGTGATATTCTATAACACTCACTGTGATATTCTATAACACTCACTGTGATATTCTATAACACTCACTGTGATATTCTATAACACTCACTGTGATATTCTATAACACTCACGGTGATATTCTATAACACTCACTGTGATATTCTATAACAATCACTGTGATATTCTATAACATCAATGTGAAATTCTATAACATCACTGTGATATTCTATAACATCACTGTGATATTCTATAACATCACTGTGATATTCTATAACATCACTGTGATATTCTATAATATCACTGTGATCTTCTATAACATCACTGTGATATTCTATAACACTCACTGTGATATTCTATAACATCACTGTCATATTCTATAACACTCACTGTGATATTCTATAACATCACTGTGATATTCTATAACATCACTGTGATAATCTATAACATCACTGTGATATTCTATAACACTCACTGTGATATTCTATAACACTCACTGTGATTTTCTATAACATCACTGTGATATTCTATGACACTCACTGTGATATTCTATAACATCACTGTGATATTCTATAACACTCACTGTGATATTCTATAACACTCACTGTGATATTCTAGAACACTCACTGTGATATTCTATAACATCACTGTGATATTCTATAACATCACTGTGATATTCTATAACACTCACTGTGATATTCTATAAAATCACTGTGATATTCTATAACATCACTGTAATATTCTATAACACTCATTGTGATATTCTATAACACTCACTGTGATATTCTATAACATCACTGTGATATTCTATAACACTCACTGTGATATTCTATAACATCACTGTGATATTCTATAACACTCACTGTGATATTCTATAACACTCACTGTGATATTCTATAACACTCACTGTGATATTCTATTACTCTCACTGTGATATTCCATAACACTCACTGTGATATTCTTTAACACTCACTGTGATATTCTATAAAACTCATTGTGATATTCTATAACACTCACTGTGATATTCTACAACACTCACTGTGATATTCTATAACACTCACGGTGATATTCTATAACACTCACTGTGATATTCTATAACACTCACTGTGATATTCTATAACTCTCACTGTGATATTCTATAACACTCAGTGTGATATTCTACAACACTCACTGTGATATTCTATGACACTCACGATGATATTCTATAACACTCACTATGATATTCTATAACACTCACGGTGATATTCTATAACACTCACTGTGATATTCTATAACACTCACTGTGATATTCTATAACTCTCACTGTGATATTCCATAACACTCAGTGTGATATTCTACAACACTCACTGTGATATTCTATGACACTCACGGTGATATTCTATAACACTCACTGTGATATTCTATAACACTCACTGTGATATTCTATTTTACTCACTGTGATATTCTATAAAACTAACTGTGATATTCTATAACACCCACGGTGATATTCTACAACACTCACTGTGATATTCTATAACACTCACTGTGATATTCTATAACATCACTGTGATATTCTATAACATCACTGTGATATTCTATAACATCACTGTGATATTCTATAACACTCACTGTGATATTCTATAACACTCACTGTGATATTCTATAACATCACTGTGATATTCTATAACATCACTGTGATATTCTATAACATCACTGTGATATTCTATAACATCACTGTGATATTCTATAACATCACTGTGACATTCTATAACATCACTGTGATATTCTATAACATCACTGTGATATTCTATAACATCACTGTGATATTCTATAACATCACTGTGATATTCTATAACATCACTGTGATATTCTATAACATCACTGTGATATTCTATAACACTCACTGTGATATTCTATAACACTCACTGTGATATTCTATAACATCACTGTGATATTCTACAACACTCACTGTGATATTCTATAACATTCACTGTGATATTCTATAAAACTCACTGTGATATTCTATAACATCACTGTGATATTCTATAACACTGACTGTGATATTCTATAACACTCAGTGTGATATTCTATAACATCACTGTGATATTCTATAACATCACTGTGATATTCTATAACACTCACTGTGATATTCTATAACATCACTGTGATATTCTATAACATCACTGTGATATTCTATAACATCACTGTGATATTCTATAACACTCACTGTGATATTCTATAACATCACTGTGACATTCTATAACATCACTGTGATATTCTATAACATCACAGTGATATTCTATAACATCACTGTGAAATTCTATAACATCACAGTGATATTCTATAACATCACTGTGATATTCTATAACATCACTGTGATATTCTATAACATCACTGTGATATTCTATAACACTCACTGTGATATTCTATAACATCACTGTGATATTCTATAACACTCACTGTGATATTCTATAACATCACTGTGATATTCTATAACATCACTGTGATATTCTATAACATCACTGTGATAATCTATAACATCACTGTGATATTCTATAACACTCACTGTGATATTCTATAACACTCACTGTGATATTCTATAACATCACTGTGATATTCTATAACACTCACTGTGATATTCTATAACACCACTGTGATATTCTATAACACTCACTGTGATATTCTATAACACTCACTGTGATATTCTATAACACTCACTGTGATATTCTATAACATCACTGTGATATTCTATAACATCACTGTGATATTCTATAACACTCACTGTGATATTCTATAACACTCACTGTGATATTCTATAACATCACTGTGATATTCTATAACACTCATTGTGATATTCTATAACACTCACTGTGATATTCTATAACATCACTGTGATATTCTATAACACTCACTGTGATATTCTATAACACTCACTGTGATATTCTATAACACTCACTGTGATATTCTATAAAATCACAGTGATATTCTATAACATCACTGTGATATTCTATAACACTCATTGTGATATTCTATAACACTCACTGTGATATTCTATAACACTCACTGTGATATTCTATAACACTCACTGTGATATTCTATAACACTCACTGTGATATTCTATTACTCTCAGTGTGATATTCCATAACACTCACTGTGATATTCTATAACACTCACTGTGATATTCTATAACACTCATTGTGATATTCTATAACACTCACGGTGATATTCTATAACACTCACTGTGATATTCTATAACACTCACGGTGATATTCTATAACACTCACTGTGATATTCTGGAACACTCACTGTGATATTCTAGAACACACACTGTGATATTCTAGAACACTCACTGTGATATTCTATAACACTCACTGTGATATTCTATAACTCTCACTGTGATATTCCATAACACTCAGTGTGATATTCTATAACACTCACTGTGATATTCTATAACACTCACTGTGATATTCTATAACACTCACTGTGATATTCTATAACACTCACTGTGATATTCTATTACTCTCAGTGTGATATTCCATAACACTCACTGTGATATTCTATAACACTCACTGTGATATTCTATAACACTCATTGTGATATTCTATAACACTCACGGTGATATTCTATAACACTCACTGTGATATTCTATAACATCACTGTGATATTCTATAACACTCACTGTGATATTCTATAACATCACTGTGATATTCTATAACATCACTGTGATATTCTATAACATCACTGTGATAATCTATAACATCACTGTGATATTCTATAACACTCACTGTGATATTCTATAACACTCACTGTGATATTCTATAACATCACTGTGATATTCCATAACACTCACTGTGATATTCTATAACACCACTGTGATATTCTATAACACTCACTGTGATATTCTATAACATCACTGTGATATTCTATAACATCACTGTGATATTCTATAACATCACTGTGATAATCTATAACATCACTGTGATATTCTATAACACTCACTGTGATATTCTATAACACTCACTGTGATATTCTATAACATCACTGTGATATTCTATAACACTCACTGTGATATTCTATAACACCACTGTGATATTCTATAACACTCACTGTGATATTCTATAACACTCACTGTGATATTCTATAACACTCACTGTGATATTCTATAACATCACTGTGATATTCTATAACATCACTGTGATATTCTATAACACTCATTGTGATATTCTATAACACTCACTGTGATATTCTATAACATCACTGTGATATTCTATAACACTCATTGTGATATTCTATAACACTCACTGTGATATTCTATAACATCACTGTGATATTCTATAACACTCACTGTGATATTCTATAACACTCACTGTGATATTCTATAACACTCACTGTGATATTCTATAAAATCACAGTGATATTCTATAACATCACTGTGATATTCTATAACACTCACTGTGATATTCTATAACACTCACTGTGATATTCTATAACACTCACTGTGATATTCTATAACACTCACTGTGATATTCTATAACACTCACTGTGATATTCTATTACTCTCAGTGTGATATTCCATAACACTCACTGTGATATTCTATAACACTCACTGTGATATTCTATAACACTCATTGTGATATTCTATAACACTCACGGTGATATTCTATAACACTCACTGTGATATTCTATAACACTCACGGTGATATTCTATAACACTCACTGTGATATTCTGGAACACTCACTGTGATATTCTAGAACACACACTGTGATATTCTAGAACACTCACTGTGATATTCTATAACACTCACTGTGATATTCTATAACTCTCACTGTGATATTCCATAACACTCAGTGTGATATTCTATAACACTCACTGTGATATTCTATAACACTCACTGTGATATTCTATAACACTCACTGTGATATTCTATAACACTCACTGTGATATTCTATTACTCTCAGTGTGATATTCCATAACACTCACTGTGATATTCTATAACACTCACTGTGATATTCTATAACACTCATTGTGATATTCTATAACACTCACGGTGATATTCTATAACACTCACTGTGATATTCTATAACACTCACGGTGATATTCTATAACACTCACTGTGATATTCTGGAACACTCACTGTGATATTCTAGAACACACACTGTGATATTCTAGAACACTCACTGTGATATTCTATAACACTCACTGTGATATTCTATAACTCTCACTGTGATATTCCATAACACTCAGTGTGATATTCTACAACACTCACTGTGATATTCTATAACACTCACTGTGATATTCTACAACACTCACTGTGATATTCTATGACACTCACGGTGATATTCTATAACACTCACTGTGATATTCTATAACACTCACGGTGATATTCTATTTTACTCACTGTGATATTCTATAACACTAACTGTGATATTCTATAACACACACTGTGATATTCTATTTTACTCACTGTGATATTCTATAACACTCACAGTGATATTCTGCAACAGTCACTGTGATATTCTATTTTACTCACTGTGATATTCTATAACACTCACTGTGATATTCTATAACACTCACTGTGATATTCTATAACATCACTGTGATATTCTATAACATCAATGTGATATTCTATAACACTCTGTGATATTCTATAACACTCACTGTGATATTCTATAACACTCACTGTGATATTCTATAACATCACTGTGATATTCCATAACACTCACTGTGATATTCTATAACATCACTGTGATATTCTACAACACTCACTGTGATATTCTATAACATCAATGTGATATTCTATAAAACTCACTGTGATATTCTATAACATCACTGTGATATTCTATAAAACTCACTGTGATATTCTATAACACTCAGTGTGATATTCTATAACATCACTGTGATATTCTATAACATCACTGTAATATTCTATAACATCACTGTGATATTCTATAACATCACTGTGATATTCTATAACATCACAGTGATATTCTATAACATCACAGTGATATTCTATAACATCACTGTGAAATTCTATAACATCACAGTGATATTCTATAACATCACTGTGATATTCTATAACATCACTGTGATATTCTATAACACTCACTGTGATATTCTATTAACTCACTGTGATATTCTATAACACTCACTGTGATATTCTATAACATCACTGTGATATTCTATAACACTCACTGTGATATTCTATAACATCACTGTGATATTCTATAACATCACTGTGATATTCTATAACATCACTGTGATATTCTATAACATCACTGTGATATTCTATAACATCACTGTGATATTCTATAACATCACTGTGATATTCTATAACATCACTGTGATATTCTATAACATCACTGTGATATTCTATAACATCACTGTGATATTCTATAACACTCACTGTGATATTCTATAACATCACTGTGATATTCTATAACACTCACTGTGATATTCTATAACACTCACTGTGATATTCTATAACACTCACTGTGATATTCTATAACACTCACTGTGATATTCTATAACACTCACTGTGATATTCTATAACACTCACTGTGATATTCTATAACACTCACTGTGATATTCTATAACACTCACTGTGATATTCTATAACACTCACTGTGATATTCTATAACACTCACTGTGATATTCTATAACACTCACTGTGATATTCTATAACACTCACTGTGATATTCTATAACACTCACTGTGATATTCTATAACATCACTGTGATATTCTATAACATCACTGTGATATTCTATAACATCACTGTGATATTCTATAACATCACTGTGATATTCTATAACATCACTGTGATATTCTATAACATCACTGTGATATTCTATAACATCACTGTGATATTCTATAACACTCACTGTGATATTCTATAACATCACTGTGATATTCTATAACACTCACTGTGATATTCTATAACATCACTGTGATATTCTATAACATCACTGTGATATTCTATAACATCACTGTGATATTCTATAACACTCACTGTGATATTCTATAACACTCACTGTGATATTCTATAACATCACTGTGATATTCTATAACACTCACTGTGATATTCTATAACATCACTGTGATATTCTATAACACTCACTGTGATATTCTATAACACTCACTGTGATATTCTATAACACTCACTGTGATATTCTATAACATCACTGTGATATTCTATAACATCACTGTGATATTCTATAACACTCACTGTGATATTCTATAAAATCACTGTGATATTCTATAACATCACTGTAATATTCTATAACACTCATTGTGATATTCTATAACACTCACTGTGATATTCTATAACATCACTGTGATATTCTATAACACTCACTGTGATATTCTATAACACTCACTGCGATATTCTATAACACTCACTGTGATATTCTATAACACTCACTGTGATATTCTATTACTCTCACTGTGATATTCCATAACACTCACTGTGATATTCTTTAACACTCACTGTGATATTCTATAAAACTCATTGTGATATTCTATAACACTCACTGTGATATTCTACAACACTCACTGTGATAATTCTATAACACTCACGGTGATATTCTATAACACTCACTGTGATATTCTATAACACTCACTGTGATATTCTATAACTCTCACTGTGATATTCCATAACACTCAGTGTGATATTCTACAACACTCACTGTGATATTCTATGACACTCACGGTGATATTCTATAACACTCACTGTGATATTCTATAACACTCACGGTGATATTCTATAACACTCACTGTGATATTCTATAACACTCACTGTGATATTCTATTACTCTCACTGTGATATTCCATAACACTCACTGTGATATTCTTTAACACTCACTGTGATATTCTATAAAACTCATTGTGATATTCTATAACACTCACTGTGATATTCTACAACACTCACTGTGATATTCTATAACACTCACGGTGATATTCTATAACACTCACTGTGATATTCTATAACACTCACTGTGATATTCTATAACTCTCACTGTGATATTCCATAACACTCAGTGTGATATTCTACAACACTCACTGTGATATTCTATGACACTCACTGTGATATTCTATAACACTCACTGTGATATTCTATAACACTCACTGTGATATTCTATAACACTCACTGTGATATTCTATAACACTCACTGTGATATTCTATTAACTCACTGTGATATTCTATAACACTAACTGTGATATTCTATAACACCACTGTGATATTCTACAACACTCACTGTGATATTCTATAACACTCACTGTGATATTCTATAACATCACTGTGATATTCTATAACATCACTGTGATATTCTATAACATCACTGTGATATTCTATAACACTCACTGTGATATTCTATAACACTCACTGTGATATTCTATAACATCACTGTGATATTCTATAACATCACTGTGATATTCTATAACATCACTGTGATATTCTATAACACTCAGTGTGATATTCTATAACATCACTGTGATATTCTATAACATCACTGTGATATTCTATAACATCACTATGATATTCTATAACATCACTGTGATATTCTATAACATCACTGCGATATTCTATAATATCACAGTGATATTCTATAACATCACTGTGATATTCTATAACACTCACTGTGATATTCTATAACACTCACTGTGATATTCTATAACATCACTGTGATATTCTACAACACTCACTGTGATATTCTAAAACATCACTGTGATATTCTATAAAACTCACTGTGATATTCTATAACATCACTGTGATATTCTATAACACTCACTGTGATATTCTATAACACTCAGTGTGATATTCTATAACATCACTGTGATATTCTATAACATCACTGTGATATTCTATAACACTCACTGTGATATTCTATAACATCACTGTGACATTCTATAACATCACTGTGATATTCTATAACATCACTGTGATATTCTATAACACTCACTGTGATATTCTATAACATCACTGTGACATTCTATAACATCACTGTGATATTCTATAACATCACAGTGATATTCTATAACATCACTGTGAAATTCTATAACATCACAGTGATATTCTATAACATCACTGTGATATTCTATAACATCACTGTGATATTCTATAACATCACTGTGATATTCTATAACACTCACTGTGATATTCTATAACATCACTGTGATATTCTATAACACTCACTGTGATATTCTATAACATCACTGTGATATTCTATAACACTCTCTGTGATATTCTATAACACTCACTGTGATATTCTATAACACTCACTGTGATATTCTATAACACTCACTGTGATATTCTATTACTCTCACTGTGATATTCCATAACACTCACTGTGATATTCTATAACACTCACTGTGATATTCTATAACACTCATTGTGATATTCTATAACACTCACTGTGATATTCTATAACACTCACTGTGATATTCTATAACACTCAGTGTGATATTCTATAACACTCACTGTGATATTCTATAACATCAATGTGAAATTCCATAACATCACTGTGATATTCTATAACATCACTGTGATATTCTATAACATCACTGTGATATTCTATAACATCACTGTGATATTCTATAATATCACTGTGATCTTCTATAACATCACTGTGATATTCTATAACACTCACTGTGATATTCTATAACATCACTGTCATATTCTATAACACTCACTGTGATATTCTATAACATCACTGTGATATTCTATAACATCACTGTGATATTCTATAACATCACTGTGATATTCTATAACACTCACTGTGATATTCTATAACACTCACTGTGATTTTCTATAACATCACTGTGATATTCTATAACACTCACTGTGATATTCTATAACATCACTGTGATATTCTATAACACTCACTGTGATATTCTATAACACTCACTGTGATATTCTATAACACTCACTGTGATATTCTATAACATCACTGTGATATTCTATAACATCACTGTGATATTCTATAACACTCACTGTGATATTCTATAACATCACTGTGATATTCTATAACATCACTGTGATATTCTATAACACTCATTGTGATATTCTATAACACTCACTGTGATATTCTATAACATCACTGTGATATTCTATAACACTCACTGTGATATTCTATAACACTCACTGTGATATTCTATAACACTCACTGTGATATTCTATAACACTCACTGTGATATTCTATAACTCTCACTGTGATATTCCATAACACTCACTGTGATATTCTTTAACACTCACTGTGATATTCTATAAAACTCATTGTGATATTCTATAACACTCACTGTGATATTCTACAACACTCACTGTGATAATTCTATAACACTCACGGTGATATTCTATAACACTCACTGTGATATTCTATAACACTCACTGTGATATTCTATAACTCTCACTGTGATATTCCATAACACTCAGTGTGATATTCTACAACACTCACTGTGATATTCTATGACACTCACGATGATATTCTATAACACTCACTATGATATTCTATAACACTCACGGTGATATTCTATAACACTCACTGTGATATTCTATAACACTCACTGTGATATTCTATTACTCTCACTGTGATATTCCATAACACTCACTGTGATATTCTTTAACACTCACTGTGATATTCTATAAAACTCATTGTGATATTCTATAACACTCACTGTGATATTCTACAACACTCACTGTGATAATTCTATAACACTCACGGTGATATTCTATAACACTCACTGTGATATTCTATAACACTCACTGTGATATTCTATAACTCTCACTGTGATATTCCATAACACTCAGTGTGATATTCTACAACACTCACTGTGATATTCTATGACACTCACGATGATATTCTATAACACTCACTATGATATTCAATAACACTCACGGTGATATTCTATAACACTCACTGTGATATTCTATAACACTCACTGTGATATTCTATTTTACTCACTGTGATATTCTATAACACTAACTGTGATATTCTATAACACCCACGGTGATATTCTACAACACTCACTGTGATATTCTATAACACTCACTGTGATATTTTATAACATCACTGTGATATTCTATAACATCACTGTGATATTCTATAACATCACTGTGATATTCTATAACACTCACTGTGATATTCTTTAACACTCACTGTGATATTCTAGAACATCACTGTGATATTCTATAACATCACTGTGATATTCTATAACATCACTGTGATATTCTATAACACTCAGTGTGATATTCTATAACATCACTGTGATATTCTATAACATCACTGTGATATTCTATAACATCACTATGATATTCTATAACATCACTGTGATATTCTATAACATCACTGTGATATTCTATAATATCACTGTGATATTCTATAACATCACTGTGATATTCTATAACACTCACTGTGATATTCTATAACACTCACTGTGATATTCTATAACATCACTGTGATATTCTACAACACTCACTGTGATATTCTAAAACATCACTGTGATATTCTATAAAACTCACTGTGATATTCTATAACATCACTGTGATATTCTATAACACTCACTGTGATATTCTATAACACTCAGTGTGATATTCTATAACATCACTGTGATATTCTATAACATCACTGTGATATTCTATAACACTCACTGTGATATTCTATAACATCACTGTGACATTCTATAACATCACTGTGATATTCTATAACATCACTGTGATATTCTATAACACTCACTGTGATATTCTATAACATCACTGTGATATTCTATAACATCACTGTGATATTCTATAACATCACAGTGATATTCTATAACATCACTGTGATATTCTATAACATCACAGTGATATTCTATAACATCACTGTGATATTCTATAACATCACTGTGATATTCTATAACATCACTGTGATATTCTATAACACTCACTGTGATATTCTATAACATCACTGTGATATTCTATAACACTCACTGTGATATTCTATAACATCACTGTGATATTCTATAACATCACTGTGATATTCTATAACATCACTGTGATATTCTATAACATCACTGTGATATTCTATAACACTCACTGTGATATTCTATAACACTCACTGTGATATTCTATAACATCACTGTGATATTCTATAACACTCACTGTGATATTCTATAACACCACTGTGATATTCTATAACACTCACTGTGATATTCTATAACACTCACTGTGATATTCTATAACACTCACTGTGATATTCTATAACATCACTGTGATATTCTATAACATCACTGTGATATTCTATAACACTCACTGTGATATTCTATAACACTCACTGTGATATTCTATAACATCACTGTGATATTCTATAACACTCATTGTGATATTCTATAACACTCACTGTGATATTCTATAACATCACTGTGATATTCTATAACACTCACTGTGATATTCTATAACACTCACTGTGATATTCTATAAAACTCACTGTGATATTCTATAAAATGCACTGTGATATTCTATAACATCACTGTGATATTCTATAACACTCACTGTGATATTCTATAACACTCACTGTGATATTCTATAACACTCACTGTGATATTCTATAACACTCACTGTGATATTCTATAACACTCACTGTGATATTCTATTACTCTCAGTGTGATATTCCATAACACTCACTGTGATATTCTATAACACTCACTGTGATATTCTATAACACTCACTGTGATATTCTATAACACTCACTGTGATATTCTATAACACTCACTGTGATATTCTATAACACTCACTGTGATATTCTATAACACTCACTGTGATATTCTGAACACTCACTGTGATATTCTATAACACTCACTGTGATATTCTAGAACACTCACTGTGATATTCTATAACACTCACTGTGATATTCTATAACTCTCACTGTGATATTCCATAACACTCAGTGTGATATTCTATAACACTCACTGTGATATTCTATAACACTCACTGTGATATTCTATAACACTCACTGTGATATTCTATAACACTCACTGTGATATTCTATTACTCTCAGTGTGATATTCTATAACACTCACTGTGATATTCTATAACACTCACTGTGATATTCTATAACACTCATTGTGATATTCTATAACACTCACTGTGATATTCTATAACACTCACTGTGATATTCTATAACACTCACGGTGATATTCTATAACACTCACTGTGATATTCTAGAACACTCACTGTGATATTCTATAACACTCACTGTGATATTCTATAACACTCACTGTGATATTCTATAACTCTCACTGTGATATTCCATAACACTCACTGTGATATTCTATAACACTCACTGTGATATTCTATAACACTCACTGTGATATTCTATAACACTCACTGTGATATTCTATAACACTCACTGTGATATTCTATAACACTCACTGTGATATTCTATAACACTCACTGTGATATTCTATAACACTCACTGTGATATTCTATAACACTCACTGTGATATTCTATAACACTCACTGTGATATTCTATAACACTCACTGTGATATTCTATAAACTCACTGTGATATTCTATAACACTCACTGTGATATTCTATAACATCACTGTGATATTCTATAACACTCACTGTGATATTCTATAACACTCACTGTGATATTCTATAACACTCACTGTGATATTCTATAACACTCACTGTGATATTCTATAACACTCACTGTGATATTCTATAACACTCACTGTGATATTCTATAACACTCACTGTGATATTCTATAACACTCACTGTGATATTCTATAACACTCACTGTGATATTCTATAACACTCACTGTGATATTCTATAACACTCACTGTGATATTCTATAACACTCACTGTGATATTCTATAACACTCACTGTGATATTCTATAACACTCACTGTGATATTCTATAACACTCACTGTGATATTCTATAACACTCACTGTGATATTCTATAAAACTCACTGTGATATTCTATAACATCACTGTGATATTCTATAACATCACTGTGATATTCTACAACACTCACTGTGATATTCTATAACATTCAATGTGATATTCTATAAAACTCACTGTGATATTCTATAACATCACTGTGATATTCTATAAAACTCACTGTGATATTCTATAACACTCAGTGTGATATTCTATAACATCACTGTGATATTCTATAACATCACTGTGACATTCTATAACATCACTGTGATATTCTATAACATCACTGTGATATTCTATAACATCACTGTGATATTCTATAACATCACTGTGATATTCTATAACATCACTGTGATATTCTATAACATCACTGTGATATTCTATAACATCACTGTGATATTCTATAACATCACTGTGATATTCTATAACATCACTGTGATATTCTATAACATCACTGTGATATTCTATAACACTCACTGTGATATTCTATAACATCACTGTGATATTCTATAACACTCACTGTGATATTCTATAACACTCACTGTGATATTCTATAACACTCACTGTGATATTCTATAACATCACTGTGATATTCTACAACACTCACTGTGATATTCTATAACATCACTGTGATATTCTATAACACTCACTGTGATATTCTATAACATCACTGTGATATTCTATAACACTCACTGTGATATTCTATAACACTCACTGTGATATTCTATAACATCACTGTGATATTCTATAACATCACTGTGATATTCTATAACATCACTGTGATATTCTATAACATCACTGTGATATTCTATAACATCACTGTGATATTCTATAACATCACTGTGATATTCTATAACATCACTGTGATATTCTATAACATCACTGTGATATTCTATAACACTCACTGTGATATTCTATAACACTCACTGTGATATTCTATAACACTCACTGTGATATTCTATAACACTCACTGTGATATTCTATAACACTCACTGTGATATTCTATAACACTCACTGTGATATTCTATAACACTCACTGTGATATTCTATAACACTCACTGTGATATTCTATAACACTCACTGTGATATTCTATAACACTCACTGTGATATTCTATAACACTCACTGTGATATTCTATAACACTCACTGTGATATTCTATAACACTCACTGTGATATTCTATAACACTCACTGTGATATTCTATAACACTCACTGTGATATTCTATAACACTCACTGTGATATTCTATAACACTCACTGTGATATTCTATAACACTCACTGTGATATTCTATAACACTCACTGTGATATTCTATAACACTCACTGTGATATTCTATAACACTCACTGTGATATTCTATAACACTCACTGTGATATTCTATAACACTCACTGTGATATTCTATAACACTCACTGTGATATTCTATAACACTCACTGTGATATTCTATAACACTCACTGTGATATTCTATAACACTCACTGTGATATTCTATAACACTCACTGTGATATTCTATAACACTCACTGTGATATTCTATAACACTCACTGTGATATTCTATAACACTCACTGTGATATTCTATAACACTCACTGTGATATTCTATAACACTCACTGTGATATTCTATAACACTCACTGTGATATTCTATAACACTCACTGTGATATTCTATAACACTCACTGTGATATTCTATAACACTCACTGTGATATTCTATAACACTCACTGTGATATTCTATAACACTCACTGTGATATTCTATAACACTCACTGTGATATTCTATAACACTCACTGTGATATTCTATAACATCACTGTGATATTCTATAACATCACTGTGATATTCTATAACACTCACTGTGATATTCTATAACACTCACTGTGATATTCTATAACACTCACTGTGATATTCTATAACACTCACTGTGATATTCTATAACATCACTGTGATATTCTATAACATCACTGTGATATTCTATAACACTCACTGTGATATTCTATAACACTCACTGTGATATTCTATAACACTCACTGTGATATTCTATAACATCACTGTGATATTCTATAAAACTCACTGTGATATTCTATAACACTCAGTGTGATATTCTATAACATCACTGTGATATTCTATAACATCACTGTGATATTCTATAACATCACTGTGATATTCTATAACATCACTGTGATATTCTATAACATCACTGTGATATTCTATAACATCACTGTGATATTCTATAACATCACTGTGATATTCTATAACATCACTGTGATATTCTATAACATCACTGTGATATTCTATAACATCACTGTGATATTCTATAACATCACTGTGATATTCTATAACATCACTGTGATATTCTATAACACTCACTGTGATATTCTATAACATCACTGTGATATTCTATAACACTCACTGTGATATTCTATAACACTCACTGTGATATTCTATAACACTCACTGTGATATTCTATAACATCACTGTGATATTCTACAACACTCACTGTGATATTCTATAACATCACTGTGATATTCTATAAAACTCACTGTGATATTCTATAACATCACTGTGATATTCTATAACACTCACTGTGATATTCTATAACACTCAGTGTGATATTCTATAACATCACTGTGATATTCTATAACATCACTGTGATATTCTATAACATCACTGTGATATTCTATAACATCACTGTGATATTCTATAACATCACTGTGATATTCTATAACACTCACTGTGATATTCTATAACATCACTGTGATATTCTATAACATCACTGTGATATTCTATAACATCACTGTGATATTCTATAACATCACTGTGATATTCTATAACATCACTGTGATATTCTATAACATCACTGTGATATTCTATAACATCACTGTGATATTCTATAACATCACTGTGATATTCTATAACACTCACTGTGATATTCTATAACATCACTGTGATATTCTATAACACTCACTGTGATATTCTATAACATCACTGTGATATTCTATAACACTCACTGTGATATTCTATAACACTCACTGTGATATTCTATAACATCACTGTGATATTCTATAACATCACTGTGATATTCTATAACACACACTGTGATATTCTATAACATCACTGTGATATTCTATAACATCACTGTGATATTCTATAACATCACTGTGATATTCTATAACACTCACTGTGATATTCTATAACATCACTGTGATATTCTATAACACTCACTGTGATATTCTATAACACTCACTGTGATATTCTATAACACTCACTGTGATATTCTATAACACTCACTGTGATATTCTATAACATCACTGTGATATTCTATAACATCACTGTGATATTCTATAACACTCACTGTGATATTCTATAACATCACTGTGATATTCTATAACATCACTGTGATATTCTATAACATCACTGTGATATTCTATAACACTCACTGTGATATTCTATAACATCACTGTGATATTCTATAACATCACTGTGATATTCTATAACATCACTGTGATATTCTATAACATCACTGTGATATTCTATAACATCACTATGATATTCTATAACATCACTGTGATATTCTATAACATCACTGTGATATTCTATAACATCACTGTGATATTCTATAACACTCACTGTGATATTCTATAACATCACTGTGATATTCTATAACACTCACTGTGATATTCTATAACATCACTGTGATATTGTATAACATCACTGTGATATTCTATAACATCACTGTGATAATCTATAACATCACTGTGATATTCTATAACACTCACTGTGATATTCTATAACACTCACTGTGATATTCTATAACATCACTGTGATATTCTATAACACTCACTGTGATATTCTATAACACTCACTGTGATATTCTATAACACTCACTGTGATATTCTATAACACTCACTGTGATATTCTATAACACTCACTGTGATATTCTATAACATCACTGTGATATTCTATAACATCACTGTGATATTCTATAACACTCACTGTGATATTCTATAACACTCACTGTGATATTCTATAACATCACTGTGATATTCTATAACACTCACTGTGATATTCTATAACACTCACTGTGATATTCTATAACATCACTGTGATATTCTATAACACTCACTGTGATATTCTATAACACTCACTGTGATATTCTATAACACTCACTGTGATATTCTATAACATCACTGTGATATTCTATAACACTCACTGTGATATTCTATAACACTCACTGTGATATTCTATAACACTCACTGTGATATTCTATAACACTCACTGTGATATTCTATAACACTCACTGTGATATTCTATAACACTCACTGTGATATTCTATAACACTCACTGTGATATTCTATAACACTCACTGTGATATTCTATAACACTCACTGTGATATTCTATAACACTCACTGTGATATTCTATAACACTCACTGTGATATTCTATAACACTCACTGTGATATTCTATAACACTCACTGTGATATTCTATAACACTCACTGTGATATTCTATAACACTCACTGTGATATTCTATAACACTCACTGTGATATTCTATAACACTCACTGTGATATTCTATAACACTCACTGTGATATTCTATAACACTCACTGTGATATTCTATAACACTCACTGTGATATTCTATAACACTCACTGTGATATTCTATAACACTCACTGTGATATTCTATAACACTCACTGTGATATTCTATAACACTCACTGTGATATTCTATAACACTCACTGTGATATTCTATAACACTCACTGTGATATTCTATAACACTCACTGTGATATTCTATAACACTCACTGTGATATTCTATAACACTCACTGTGATATTCTATAACACTCACTGTGATATTCTATAACACTCACTGTGATATTCTATAACACTCACTGTGATATTCTATAACACTCACTGTGATATTCTATAACACTCACTGTGATATTCTATAACACTCACTGTGATATTCTATAACACTCACTGTGATATTCTATAACACTCACTGTGATATTCTATAACACTCACTGTGATATTCTATAACACTCACTGTGATATTCTATAACACTCACTGTGATATTCTATAACACTCACTGTGATATTCTATAACACTCACTGTGATATTCTATAACACTCACTGTGATATTCTATAACACTCACTGTGATATTCTATAACACTCACTGTGATATTCTATAACACTCACTGTGATATTCTATAACACTCACTGTGATATTCTATAACACTCACTGTGATATTCTATAACACTCACTGTGATATTCTATAACACTCACTGTGATATTCTATAACTCACTGTGATATTCTATAACACTCACTGTGATATTCTATAACACTCACTGTGATATTCTATAACTCACTGTGATATTCTATAACACTCACTGTGATATTCTATAACACTCACTGTGATATTCTATAACACTCACTGTGATATTCTATAACACTCACTGTGATATTCTATAACACTCACTGTGATATTCTATAACACTCACTGTGATATTCTATAACACTCACTGTGATATTCTATAACACTCACTGTGATATTCTATAACACTCACTGTGATATTCTATAACACTCACTGTGATATTCTATAACACTCACTGTGATATTCTATAACACTCACTGTGATATTCTATAACACTCACTGTGATATTCTATAACACTCACTGTGATATTCTATAACACTCACTGTGATATTCTATAACACTCACTGTGATATTCTATAACACTCACTGTGATATTCTATAACACTCACTGTGATATTCTATAACACTCACTGTGATATTCTATAACACTCACTGTGATATTCTATAACACTCACTGTGATATTCTATAACACTCATTGTGATATTCTATAACACTCACTGTGATATTCTATAACACTCACTGTGATATTCTATAACACTCACGGTGATATTCTATAACACTCACTGTGATATTCTATAACACTCACTGTGATATTCTGCAACAGTCACTGTGATATTCTATTTTACTCACTGTGATATTCTATAACACGCACTGTGATATTCTATAACACTCACTGTGATATTCTATAACATCACTGTGATATTCTATAACACTCACTGTGATATTCTATAACACTCACTGTGATATTCTATAAAACTCACTGTGATATTCTATAACATCACTGTGATATTCTATAACATCACTGTGATATTCTATAACACTCACTGTGATATTCTATAACATCACTGTGATATTCTATAAAACTCACTGTGATATTCTATAACATCACTGTGATATTCTATAAAACTCACTGTGATATTCTATAACACTCAGTGTGATATTCTATAACATCACTGTGATATTCTATAACATCACTGTGACATTCTATAAAATCACTGTGATATTCTATAACATCACTGTGATATTCTATAACATCACTGTGATATTCTATAACATCACTGTGATATTCTATAACATCACTGTGATATTCTATAACATCACTGTGATATTCTATAACATCACTGTGATATTCTATAACATCACTGTGATATTCTATAACATCACTGTGATATTCTATAACATCACTGTGATATTCTATAACACTCACTGTGATATTCTATAACATCACTGTGATATTCTATAACACTCACTGTGATATTCTATAACACTCACTGTGATATTCTATAACACTCACTGTGATATTCTATAACATCACTGTGATATTCTATAACACTCACTGTGATATTCTATAACATCACTGTGATATTCTATAAAACTCACTGTGATATTCTATAACATCACTGTGATATTCTATAACACTGACTGTGATATTCTATAACACTCAGTGTGATATTCTATAACATCACTGTGATATTCTATAACATCACTGTGATATTCTATAACATCACTGTGATATTCTATAACATCACTGTGATATTCTATAACATCACTGTGATATTCTATAACATCACTGTGATATTCTATAACATCACTGTGATATTCTATAACATCACTGTGATATTCTATAACACTCACTGTGATATTCTATAACACTCACTGTGATATTCTATAACACTCACTGTGATATTCTATAACACTCACTGTGATATTCTATAACACTCACGGTGATATTCTATAACACTCACTGTGATATTCTATAACACTCACTGTGATATTCTATAACACTCACTGTGATATTCTATAACACTCACTGTGATATTCTATAACACTCACTGTGATATTCTATAACACTCACTGTGATATTCTATAACACTCACTGTGATATTCTATAACACTCACTGTGATATTCTATAACACTCACTGTGATATTCTATAACACTCACTGTGATATTCTATAACACTCACTGTGATATTCTATAACACTCACTGTGATATTCTATAACACTCACTGTGATATTCTATAACACTCACTGTGATATTCTATAACATCACTGTGATATTCTATAACATCACTGTGATATTCTATAACACTCACTGTGATATTCTATAACACTCACTGTGATATTCTATAACACTCACTGTGATATTCTATAACACTCACTGTGATATTCTATAACACTCACTGTGATATTCTATAACACTCACTGTGATATTCTATAACACTCACTGTGATATTCTATAACACTCACTGTGATATTCTATAACACTCACTGTGATATTCTATAACACTCACTGTGATATTCTATAACACTCACTGTGATATTCTATAACACTCACTGTGATATTCTATAACACTCACTGTGATATTCTATAACACTCACTGTGATATTCTATAACACTCACTGTGATATTCTATAACACTCACTGTGATATTCTATAACACTCACTGTGATATTCTATAACACTCACTGTGATATTCTATAACACTCACTGTGATATTCTATACACTCACTGTGATATTCTATAACACTCACTGTGATATTCTATAACACTCACTGTGATATTCTATAACACTCACTGTGATATTCTATAACACTCACTGTGATATTCTATAACACTCACTGTGATATTCTATAACTCACTGTGATATTCTATAACACTCACTGTGATATTCTATAACACTCACTGTGATATTCTATTTTACTCACTGTGATATTCTATAACACTCACTGTGATATTCTATAACACTCACTGTGATATTCTATAACACTCACTGTGATATTCTATAACACTCACTGTGATATTCTATAACACTCACTGTGATATTCTATAACACTCACTGTGATATTCTATAACACTCACTGTGATATTCTATAACATCACTGTGATATTCTATAACATCACTGTGATATTCTATAACACTCACTGTGATATTCTATAACACTCACTGTGATATTCTATAACACTCACTGTGATATTCTATAACATCACTGTGATATTCTATAAAACTCACTGTGATATTCTATAACACTCAGTGTGATATTCTATAACATCACTGTGATATTCTATAACACTCACTGTGATATTCTATAACACTCACTGTGATATTCTATAACATCACTGTGATATTCTATAACATCACTGTGATATTCTATAACATCACTGTGATATTCTATAACATCACTGTGATATTCTATAACATCACTGTGATATTCTATAACATCACTGTGATATTCTATAACATCACTGTGATATTCTATAACATCACTGTGATATTCTATAACATCACTGTGATATTCTATAACACTCACTGTGATATTCTATAACATCACTGTGATATTCTATAACACTCACTGTGATATTCTATAACACTCACTGTGATATTCTATAACACTCACTGTGATATTCTATAACACTCACTGTGATATTCTATAACACTCACTGTGATATTCTATAACACTCACTGTGATATTCTATAACACTCACTGTGATATTCTATAACACTCACTGTGATATTCTATAACACTCACTGTGATATTCTATAACACTCACTGTGATATTCTATAACACTCACTGTGATATTCTATAACACTCACTGTGATATTCTATAACACTCACTGTGATATTCTATAACACTCACTGTGATATTCTATAACACTCACTGTGATATTCTATAACACTCACTGTGATATTCTATAACACTCACTGTGATATTCTATAACACTCACTGTGATATTCTATAACACTCACTGTGATATTCTATAACACTCACTGTGATATTCTATAACACTCACTGTGATATTCTATAACACTCACTGTGATATTCTATAACACTCACTGTGATATTCTATAACACTCACTGTGATATTCTATAACACTCACTGTGATATTCTATAACACTCACTGTGATATTCTATAACACTCACTGTGATATTCTATAACACTCACTGTGATATTCTATAACACTCACTGTGATATTCTATAACATCACTGTGATATTCTATAACACTCACTGTGATATTCTATAACACTCACTGTGATATTCTATAACACTCACTGTGATATTCTATAACACTCACTGTGATATTCTATAACATCACTGTGATATTCTATAACACTCACTGTGATATTCTATAACATCACTGTGATATTCTATAACACTCACTGTGATATTCTATAACATCACTGTGATATTCTATAACACTCACTGTGATATTCTATAACACTCACTGTGATATTCTATAACATCACTGTGATATTCTATAACACTCACTGTGATATTCTATAACATCACTGTGATATTCTATAACACTCACTGTGATATTCTATAACACTCACTGTGATATTCTATAACACTCACTGTGATATTCTATAACATCACTGTGATATTCTATAACACTCACTGTGATATTCTATAACATCACTGTGATATTCTATAACACTCACTGTGATATTCTATAACATCACTGTGATATTCTATAACATCACTGTGATATTCTATAACACTCACTGTGATATTCTATAACATCACTGTGATATTCTATAACACTCACTGTGATATTCTATAACACTCACTGTGATATTCTATAACACTCACTGTGATATTCTATAACACTCACTGTGATATTCTATAACACTCACTGTGATATTCTATAACACTCACTGTGATATTCTATAACACTCACTGTGATATTCTATAACACTCACTGTGATATTCTATAACACTCACTGTGATATTCTATAACACTCACTGTGATATTCTATAACACTCACTGTGATATTCTATAACATCACTGTGATATTCTATAACACTCACTGTGATATTCTATAACATCACTGTGATATTCTATAACATCACTGTGATATTCTATAACATCACTGTGATATTCTATAACATCACTGTGATATTCTATAACATCACTGTGATATTCTATAACACTCACTGTGATATTCTATAACACTCACTGTGATATTCTATAACACTCACTGTGATATTCTATAACACTCACTGTGATATTCTATAACACTCACTGTGATATTCTATAACACTCACTGTGATATTCTATAACACTCACTGTGATATTCTATAACACTCACTGTGATATTCTATAACACTCACTGTGATATTCTATAACACTCACTGTGATATTCTATAACACTCACTGTGATATTCTATAACACTCACTGTGATATTCTATAACACTCACTGTGATATTCTATAACACTCACTGTGATATTCTATAACATCACTGTGATATTCTATAACACTCACTGTGATATTCTATAACACTCACTGTGATATTCTATAACATCACTGTGATATTCTATAACACTCACTGTGATATTCTATAACACTCACTGTGATATTCTATAACACTCACTGTGATATTCTATAACACTCACTGTGATATTCTATAACACTCACTGTGATATTCTATAACACTCACTGTGATATTCTATAACACTCACTGTGATATTCTATAACACTCACTGTGATATTCTATAACACTCACTGTGATATTCTATAACACTCACTGTGATATTCTATAACACTCACTGTGATATTCTATAACACTCACTGTGATATTCTATAACACTCACTGTGATATTCTATAACACTCACTGTGATATTCTATAACACTCACTGTGATATTCTATAACACTCACTGTGATATTCTATAACACTCACTGTGATATTCTATAACACTCACTGTGATATTCTATAACACTCACTGTGATATTCTATAACATCACTGTGATATTCTATAACACTCACTGTGATATTCTATAACACTCACTGTGATATTCTATAACACTCACTGTGATATTCTATAACACTCACTGTGATATTCTATAACACTCACTGTGATATTCTATAACACTCACTGTGATATTCTATAACACTCACTGTGATATTCTATAACACTCACTGTGATATTCTATAACACTCACTGTGATATTCTATAACACTCACTGTGATATTCTATAACACTCACTGTGATATTCTATAACACTCACTGTGATATTCTATAACACTCACTGTGATATTCTATAACACTCACTGTGATATTCTATAACACTCACTGTGATATTCTATAACATCACTGTGATATTCTATAACACTCACTGTGATATTCTATAACACTCACTGTGATATTCTATAACACTCACTGTGATATTCTATAACACTCACTGTGATATTCTATAACATCACTGTGATATTCTATAACACTCACTGTGATATTCTATAACATCACTGTGATATTCTATAACACTCACTGTGATATTCTATAACACTCACTGTGATATTCTATAACACTCACTGTGATATTCTATAACACTCACTGTGATATTCTATAACACTCACTGTGATATTCTATAACACTCACTGTGATATTCTATAACACTCACTGTGATATTCTATAACATCACTGTGATATTCTATAACACTCACTGTGATATTCTATAACACTCACTGTGATATTCTATAACACTCACTGTGATATTCTATAACACTCACTGTGATATTCTATAACACTCACTGTGATATTCTATAACACTCACTGTGATATTCTATAACACTCACTGTGATATTCTATAACACTCACTGTGATATTCTATAACACTCACTGTGATATTCTATAACACTCACTGTGATATTCTATAACACTCACTGTGATATTCTATAACACTCACTGTGATATTCTATAACACTCACTGTGATATTCTATAACATCACTGTGATATTCTATAACACTCACTGTGATATTCTATAACACTCACTGTGATATTCTATAACATCACTGTGATATTCTATAACATCACTGTGATATTCTATAACATCACTGTGATATTCTATAACATCACTGTGATATTCTATAACACTCACTGTGATATTCTATAACATCACTGTGATATTCTATAACATCACTGTGATATTCTATAACACTCACTGTGATATTCTATAACATCACTGTGATATTCTATAACATCACTGTGATATTCTATAACATCACTGTGATATTCTATAACATCACTGTGATATTCTATAACATCACTGTGATATTCTATAACATCACTGTGATATTCTATAACATCACTGTGATATTCTATAACATCACTGTGATATTCTATAACATCACTGTGATATTCTATAACATCACTGTGATATTCTATAACATCACTGTGATATTCTATAACATCACTGTGATATTCTATAACATCACTGTGATATTCTATAACATCACTGTGATATTCTATAACATCACTGTGATATTCTATAACACTCACTGTGATATTCTATAACATCACTGTGATATTCTATAACACTCACTGTGATATTCTATAACACTCACTGTGATATTCTATAACATCACTGTGATATTCTATAACATCACTGTGATATTCTATAACACTCACTGTGATATTCTATAACATCACTGTGATATTCTATAACACTCACTGTGATATTCTATAACATCACTGTGATATTCTATAACACTCACTGTGATATTCTATAACACTCACTGTGATATTCTATAACATCACTGTGATATTCTATAACACTCACTGTGATATTCTATAACATCACTGTGATATTCTATAACACTCACTGTGATATTCTATAACACTCACTGTGATATTCTATAACATCACTGTGATATTCTATAACATCACTGTGACATTCTATAACACTCACTGTGATATTCTATAACACTCACTGTGATATTCTATAACACTCACTGTGATATTCTATAACACTCACTGTGATATTCTATAACACTCACTGTGATATTCTATAACACTCACTGTGATATTCTATAACACTCACTGTGATATTCTATAACACTCACTGTGATATTCTATAACACTCACTGTGATATTCTATAACACTCACTGTGATATTCTATAACACTCACTGTGATATTCTATAACACTCACTGTGATATTCTATAACACTCACTGTGATATTCTATAACACTCACTGTGATATTCTATAACACTCACTGTGATATTCTATAACACTCACTGTGATATTCTATAACACTCACTGTGATATTCTATAACACTCACTGTGATATTCTATAACATCACTGTGATATTCTATAACACTCACTGTGATATTCTATAACATCACTGTGATATTCTATAACACTCACTGTGATATTCTATAACACTCACTGTGATATTCTATAACACTCACTGTGATATTCTATAACACTCACTGTGATATTCTATAACACTCACTGTGATATTCTATAACACTCACTGTGATATTCTATAACACTCACTGTGATATTCTATAACACTCACTGTGATATTCTATAACACTCACTGTGATATTCTATAACACTCACTGTGATATTCTATAACACTCACTGTGATATTCTATAACACTCACTGTGATATTCTATAACACTCACTGTGATATTCTATAACACTCACTGTGATATTCTATAACACTCACTGTGATATTCTATAACACTCACTGTGATATTCTATAACACTCACTGTGATATTCTATAACACTCACTGTGATATTCTATAACACTCACTGTGATATTCTATAACACTCACTGTGATATTCTATAACACTCACTGTGATATTCTATAACACTCACGTGATATTCTATAACACGCAATGTGATATTTATAACACTCTCGTGATATTCTACAACACTCACTGATGATATTCTATAACAATCACTGGATTTCTATAAACTCACTGTGATATTCTATAACATCACTGTGATATTCTATAAACATCACTGTGATATTCTATAACATCACTGTGATATTCTATAACATCACTGTGATATTCTATAACATCACTGTGGATATTCTATAACATCACTGTGATATTCTATAACATCACTGTGATATTCTATAACATCACTGTGATATTCTATAACATCACTGTGATATTCTATAACACTCACTGTGATATTCTATAACATCACTGTGATATTCTATAACATCACTGTGATATTCTATAACACTCACTGTGATATTCTATAACATCACTGTGATATTCTATAACACTCACTGTGATATTCTATAACATCACTGTGATATTCTATAACATCACTGTGATATTCTATAACACTCACTGTGATATTCTATAACATCACTGCGATATTCTATAACACTCACTGTGATATTCTATAACACTCATTGTGATATTCTATAACACTCACTGTGATATTCTATAACACTCACTGTGATATTCTATAACATCACTGTGATATTCTATAACACTCACTGTGATATTCTATAACACTCACTGTGATATTCTATAACACTCACTGTGATATTCTATAACACTCACTGTGATATTCTATAACATCACTGTGATATTCTATAACACTCACTGTGATATTCTATAACATCACTGTGATATTCTATAACACTCACTGTGATATTCTATAACACTCACTGTGATATTCTATAACACTCACTGTGATATTCTATAACATCACTGTGATATTCTATAACACTCACTGTGATATTCTATAACACTCACTGTGATATTCTATAACACTCACTGTGATATTCTATAACACTCACTGTGATATTCTATAACACTCACTGTGATATTCTATAACACTCACTGTGATATTCTATAACATCACTGTGATATTCTATAACACTCACTGTGATATTCTATAACACTCACTGTGATATTCTATAACACTCACTGTGATATTCTATAACACTCACTGTGATATTCTATAACACTCACTGTGATATTCTATAACATCACTGTGATATTCTATAACACTCACTGTGATATTCTATAACACTCACTGTGATATTCTATAACACTCACTGTGATATTCTATAACACTCACTGTGATATTCTATAACACTCACTGTGATATTCTATAACATCACTGTGATATTCTATAACACTCACTGTGATATTCTATAACACTCACTGTGATATTCTATAACACTCACTGTGATATTCTATAACATCACTGTGATATTCTATAACACTCACTGTGATATTCTATAACACTCACTGTGATATTCTATAACACTCACTGTGATATTCTATAACAATCACTGTGATATTCTATAACACTCACTGTGATATTCTATAACATCACTGTGATATTCTATAACACTCACTGTGATATTCTATAACACTCACTGTGATATTCTATAACACTCACTGTGATATTCTATAACACTCACTGTGATATTCTATAACATCACTGTGATATTCTATAACACTCACTGTGATATTCTATAACACTCACTGTGATATTCTATAACACTCACTGTGATATTCTATAACACTCACTGTGATATTCTATAACACTCACTGTGATATTCTATAACACTCACTGTGATATTCTATAACACTCACTGTGATATTCTATAACACTCACTGTGATATTCTATAACACTCACTGTGATATTCTATAACACTCACTGTGATATTCTATAACACTCACTGTGATATTCTATAACACTCACTGTGATATTCTATAACACTCACTGTGATATTCTATAACACTCACTGTGATATTCTATAACACTCACTGTGATATTCTATAACACTCACTGTGATATTCTATAACACTCACTGTGATATTCTATAACACTCACTGTGATATTCTATAACACTCACTGTGATATTCTATAACACTCACTGTGATATTCTATAACACTCACTGTGATATTCTATAACACTCACTGTGATATTCTATAACACTCACTGTGATATTCTATAACACTCACTGTGATATTCTATAACATCACTGTGATATTCTATAACATCACTGTGATATTCTATAACACTCACTGTGATATTCTATAACATCACTGTGATATTCTATAACACTCACTGTGATATTCTATAACATCACTGTGATATTCTATAACACTCACTGTGATATTCTATAACACTCACTGTGATATTCTATAACACTCACTGTGATATTCTATAACACTCACTGTGATATTCTATAACACTCACTGTGATATTCTATAACACTCACTGTGATATTCTATAACATCACTGTGATATTCTATAACACTCACTGTGATATTCTATAACATCACTGTGATATTCTATAACACTCACTGTGATATTCTATAACATCACTGTGATATTCTATAACACTCACTGTGATATTCTATAACACTCACTGTGATATTCTATAACACTCACTGTGATATTCTATAACATCACTGTGATATTCTATAACACTCACTGTGATATTCTATAACATCACTGTGATATTCTATAACATCACTGTGATATTCTATAACATCACTGTGATATTCTATAACACTCACTGTGATATTCTATAACATCACTGTGATATTCTATAACATCACTGTGATATTCTATAACACTCACTGTGATATTCTATAACATCACTGTGATATTCTATAACATCACTGTGATATTCTATAACATCACTGTGATATTCTATAACACTCACTGTGATATTCTATAACACTCACTGTGATATTCTATAACACTCACTGTGATATTCTATAACATCACTGTGATATTCTATAACACTCACTGTGATATTCTATAACATCACTGTGATATTCTATAACACTCACTGTGATATTCTATAACACTCACTGTGATATTCTATAACACTCACTGTGATATTCTATAACATCACTGTGATATTCTATAACACTCACTGTGATATTCTATAACACTCACTGTGATATTCTATAACACTCACTGTGATATTCTATAACACTCACTGTGATATTCTATAACACTCACTGTGATATTCTATAACATCACTGTGATATTCTATAACACTCACTGTGATATTCTATAACACTCACTGTGATATTCTATAACATCACTGTGATATTCTATAACACTCACTGTGATATTCTATAACACTCACTGTGATATTCTATAACACTCACTGTGATATTCTATAACACACTGTGATATTCTATAACATCACTGTGATATTCTATAACATCACTGTGATATTCTATAACATCACTGTGATATTCTATAACATCACTGTGATATTCTATAACACTCACTGTGATATTCTATAACACTCACTGTGATATTCTATAACACTCACTGTGATATTCTATAACATCACTGTGATATTCTATAACACTCACTGTGATATTCTATAACACTCACTGTGATATTCTATAACACTCACTGTGATATTCTATAACACTCACTGTGATATTCTATAACACTCACTGTGATATTCTATAACACTCACTGTGATATTCTATAACACTCACTGTGATATTCTATAACACTCACTGTGATATTCTATAACACTCACTGTGATATTCTATAACACTCACTGTGATATTCTATAACATCACTGTGATATTCTATAACATCACTGTGATATTCTATAACACTCACTGTGATATTCTATAACATCACTGTGATATTCTATAACATCACTGTGATATTCTATAACATCACTGTGATATTCTATAACATCACTGTGATATTCTATAACATCACTGTGATATTCTATAACATCACTGTGATATTCTATAACATCACTGTGATATTCTATAACATCACTGTGATATTCTATAACATCACTGTGATATTCTATAACACTCACTGTGATATTCTATAACACTCACTGTGATATTCTATAACACTCACTGTGATATTCTATAACATCACTGTGATATTCTATAACATCACTGTGATAATCTATAACATCACTGTGATATTCTATAACACTCACTGTGATATTCTATAACACTCACTGTGATATTCTATAACACTCACTGTGATATTCTATAACATCACTGTGATATTCTATAACACTCACTGTGATATTCTATAACACTCACTGTGATATTCTATAACACTCACTGTGATATTCTATAACATCACTGTGATATTCTATAACACTCACTGTGATATTCTATAACACTCACTGTGATATTCTATAACACTCACTGTGATATTCTATAACACTCACTGTGATATTCTATAACACTCACTGTGATATTCTATAACATCACTGTGATATTCTATAACATCACTGTGATATTCTATAACACTCACTGTGATATTCTATAACACTCACTGTGATATTCTATAAAACTCACTGTGATATTCTATAACACTCACTGTGATATTCTATAACATCACTGTGATATTCTATAACACTCACTGTGATATTCTATAACACTCACTGTGATATTCTATAACATCACTGTGATATTCTATAACACTCACTGTGATATTCTATAACATCACTGTGATATTCTATAACATCACTGTGATATTCTATAACATCACTGTGATATTCTATAACATCACTGTGATATTCTATAACATCACTGTGATATTCTATAACATCACTGTGATATTCTATAACATCACTGTGATATTCTATAACATCACTGTGATATTCTATAACACTCACTGTGATATTCTATAACACTCACTGTGATATTCTATAACACTCACTGTGATATTCTATAACACTCACTGTGATATTCTATAACACTCACTGTGATATTCTATAACACTCACTGTGATATTCTATAACACTCACTGTGATATTCTATAACATCACTGTGATATTCTATAACACTCACTGTGATATTCTATAACATCACTGTGATATTCTATAAAACTCACTGTGATATTCTATAACACTCACTGTGATATTCTATAACACTCACTGTGATATTCTATAACACTCACTGTGATATTCTATAACATCACTGTGATATTCTATAACATCACTGTGATATTCTATAACATCACTGTGATATTCTATAACATCACTGTGATATTCTATAACATCACTGTGATATTCTATAACACTCACTGTGATATTCTATAACATCACTGTGATATTCTATAACATCACTGTGATATTCTATAACATCACTGTGATATTCTATAACATCACTGTGATATTCTATAACATCACTGTGATATTCTATAACACTCACTGTGATATTCTATAACATCACTGTGATATTCTATAACATCACTGTGATATTCTATAACATCACTGTGATATTCTATAACACTCACTGTGATATTCTATAACACTCATTGTGATATTCTATAACACTCACTGTGATATTCTATAACATCACTGTGATATTCTATAACACTCACTGTGATATTCTATAACACTCACTGTGATATTCTATAACATCACTGTGATATTCTATAACATCACTGTGATATTCTATAACACTCACTGTGATATTCTATAACACTCACTGTGATATTCTATAACATCACTGTGATATTCTATAACACTCACTGTGATATTCTATAACACTCACTGTGATATTCTATAACACTCACTGTGATATTCTATAACACTCACTGTGATATTCTATAACACTCACTGTGATATTCTATAACACTCACTGTGATATTCTATAACACTCACTGTGATATTCTATAACATCACTGTGATATTCTATAACATCACTGTGATATTCTACAACACTCACGGTGATATTCTATAACACTCAGTGTGATATTCTATAACATCACTGTGATATTCTATAACATCACTGTGATATTCTATAACATCACTGTGATATTCTATAACATCACTGTGATATTCTATAACACTCACTGTGATATTCTATAACATCACTGTGATATTCTATAACATCACTGTGATATTCTATAACATCACTGTGATATTCTATAACATCACTGTGATATTCTATAACATCACTGTGAAATTCTATAACATCACTGTGATATTCTATAACACTCACTGTGATATTCTATAACATCACTGTGATATTCTATAACACTCACTGTGATATTCTATAACACTCACTGTGATATTCTATAACACTCACTGTGATATTCTATAACATCACTGTGATATTCTACAACACTCACTGTGATATTCTATAACATTCACTGTGATATTCTATAAAACTCACTGTGATATTCTATAACATCACTGTGATATTCTATAACACTGACTGTGATATTCTATAACACTCAGTGTGATATTCTATAACATCACTGTGATATTCTATAACATCACTGTGATATTCTATAACATCACTGAGATATTCTATAACATCACTGCGATATTCTATAACATCACTGTGATATTCTATAACACACACTGTGATATTCTATAACATCACTGTGACATTCTATAACATCACTGTGATATTCTATAACATCACTGTGAAATTCTATAACATCACAGTGATATTCTATAACATCACTGTGATATTCTATAACATCACTGTGATATTCTATAACACTCACTGTGATATTCTATAACATCACTGTGATATTCTATAACACTCACTGTGATATTCTATAACATCACTGTGATATTCTATAACATCACTGTGATATTCTATAACACTCACTGTGATATTCTATAACATCACTGCGATATTCTATAACACTCACTGTGATATTCTATAACACTCATTGTGATATTCTATAACACTCACTGTGATATTCTATAACATCACTGTGATATTCTATAACACTCACTGTGATATTCTATAACACTCACTGTGATATTCTATAACATCACTGTGATATTCTATAACACTCACTGTGATATTCTATAACACTCACTGTGATATTCTATAAAACTCACTGTGATATTCTATAACACTCACTGTGATATTCTATAACACTCACTGTGATATTCTATAACATCACTGTGATATTCTATAACACTCACTGTGATATTCTATAACATCACTGTGATATTCTATAACACTCACTGTGATATTCTATAACATCACTGTGATATTCTATAACATCACTGTGATATTCTATAACATCACTGTGATATTCTATAACATCACTGTGATATTCTATAACACTCACTGTGATATTCTATAACATCACTGTGATATTCTATAACACTCACTGTGATATTCTATAACACTCACTGTGATATTCTATAACACTCACTGTGATATTCTATAACATCACTGTGATATTCTATAACACTCACTGTGATATTCTAACACATCACTGTGATATTCTATAACACTCACTGTGATATTCTATAACATCACTGTGATATTCTATAACACTCACTGTGATATTCTATAACACTCACTGTGATATTCTATAACATCACTGTAATATTCTATAACATCACTGTGATATTCTATAACATCACTGTGATATTCTATAACATCACTGTGATATTCTATAACATCACTGTGATATTCTATAACATCACTGTGATATTCTATAACATCACTGTGATATTCTATAACATCACTGTGATATTCTATAACATCACTGTGATATTCTATAACACTCACTGTGATATTCTATAACACTCACTGTGATATTCTATAACACTCACTGTGATATTCTATAACATCACTGTGATATTCTATAACACTCACTGTGATATTCTATAACATCACTGTGATATTCTATAACATCACTGTGATATTCTATAACACTCACTGTGATATTCTATAACACTCACTGTGATATTCTATAACATCACTGTGATATTCTATAACACTCACTGTCATATTCTATAACACTCACTGTGATATTCTATAACACTCACTGTGATATTCTATAACATCACTGTGATATTCTATAACACTCACTTGTGATATTCTATAACACTCACTGTGATATTCTATAACATCACTGTGATATTCTATAACACTCACTGTGATATTCTATAACACTCACTGTGATATTCTATAACATCACTGTGATATTCTATAACATCACTGTGATATTCTATAACACTCACTGTGATATTCTATAACACTCACTGTGATATTCTATAACACTCACTGTGATATTCTATAACACTCACTGTGATATTCTATAACATCACTGTGATATTCTATAACACTCACTGTGATATTCTATAACACTCACTGTGATATTCTATAACATCACTGTGATATTCTATAACACTCACTGTGATATTCTATAACACTCACTGTGATATTCTATAACACTCACTGTGATATTCTATAACACTCACTGTGATATTCTATAACACTCACTGTGATATTCTATAACACTCACTGTGATATTCTATAACACTCACTGTGATATTCTATAACACTCACTGTGATATTCTATAACACTCACTGTGATATTCTATAACACTCACTGTGATATTCTATAACACTCACTGTGATATTCTATAACACTCACTGTGATATTCTATAACACTCACTGTGATATTCTATAACACTCACTGTGATATTCTATAACATCACTGTGATATTCTATAACACTCACTGTGATATTCTATAACACTCACTGTGATATTCTATAACATTCACTGTGATATTCTATAAACTCACTGTGATATTCTATAACATCACTGTGATATTCTATAACACTCACTGTGATATTCTATAACACTCACTGTGATATTCTATACATCACTGTGATATTCTATAACATCACTGTGATATTCTATAACATCACTGTGATATTCTATAACATCACTGTGATATTCTATAACATCACTGTGATATTCTATAACATCACTGTGATATTCTATAACATCACTGTGATATTCTATAACATCACTGTGATATTCTATAACATCACTGTGATATTCTATAACACTCACTGTGATATTCTATAACATCACTGTGATATTCTATAACACTCACTGTGATATTCTATAACACTCACTGTGATATTCTATAACACTCACTGTGATATTCTATAACATCACTGTGATATTCTATAACATCACTGTGATATTCTATAACACTCACTGTGATATTCTATAACACTCACTGTGATATTCTATAACATCACTGTGATATTCTATAACACTCACTGTGATATTCTATAACACTCAGTGTGATATTCTATAACAATCACTGTGATATTCTATAACATCACTGTGATATTCTATAACACTCATTGTGATATTCTATAACACTCACTGTGATATTCTATAACATCACTGTGATATTCTATAACACTCACTGTGATATTCTATAACACTCACTGTGATATTCTATAACATCACTTTGATATTCTATAACATCACTGTGACATTCGATAACACTCACTGTGATATTCTATAACACTCACTGTGATATTCTATAAAACTCACTGTGATATTCTATAAAATGCACTGTGATATTCTATAACATCACTGTGATATTCTACAACACTCACGGTGATATTCTATAACACTCAGTGTGATATTCTATAACATCACTGTGATATTCTATAACATCACTGTGATATTCTATAACATCACTGTGATATTCTATAACATCACTGTGATATTCTATAACATCACTGTGATATTCTATAACATCACTGTGATATTCTATAACATCACTGTGATATTCTATAACACTCACTGTGATATTCTATAACATCACTGTGATATTCTATAACACTCACTGTGATATTCTATAACATCACTGTGATATTCTATAACATCACTGTGATATTCTATAACACTCACTGTGATATTCTATAACATCACTGTGATATTCTATAACACTCACTGTGATATTCTATAAACACTCAGTTGTGATATTCTATAACATCACTGTGATATTCTATAACATCACTGTGAAATTCTATAACACTCACTGTGATATTCTATAACACTCACTGTGATATTCTATAACATCACTGTGATATTCTATAACACTCACTGTGATATTCTATAACACTCACTGTGATATTCTATAACACTCACTGTGATATTCTATAACATCACTGTGATATTCTATAACACTCACTGTGATATTCTATAACATCACTGTGATATTCTATAACATCACTGTGATATTCTATAACATCACTGTGATATTCTATAACACTCACTGTGATATTCTATAACATCACTGTGATATTCTATAACCTCACTGTGATATTCTATAACATCACTGTGATATTCTATAACACTCACTGTGATATTCTATAACATCACTGTGATATTCTATAACATCACTGTGATATTCTATAACATCACTGTGATATTCTATAACATCACTGTGATATTCTATAACATCACTGTGATATTCTATAACATCACTGTGATATTCTATAACACTCACTGTGATATTCTATAACACTCACTGTGATATTCTATAACATCACTGTGATATTCTATAACACTCACTGTGATATTCTATAACACTCACTGTGATATTCTATAACACTCACTGTGATATTCTATAACATCACTGTGATATTCTATAACACTCACTGTGATATTCTATAACACTCACTGTGATATTCTATAACATCACTGTGATATTCTATAACACTCACTGTGATATTCTATAACACTCACTGTGATATTCTATAACATCACTGTGATATTCTATAACACTCACTGTGATATTCTATAACATCACTGTGATATTCTATAACACTCACTGTGATATTCTATAACACTCAATGTGATATTCTATAACACTCACTGTGATATTCTATAACATCACTGTGATATTCTATAACACTCACTGTGATATTCTATAACATCACTGCGATATTCTAGAACACTCACTGTGATATCTATAACACTCACTGTTATTCTATAACACTCACTGTGATATTCTATAACATCACTGTGATATTTCTATAACACTCTGTGATATTCTATAACACTCACTGTGATATTCTATAACATCACTGTGAAATTCTATAACATCACTGTGATATTCTATAACATCACTGTGATATTCTATAACACTCACTGTGATATTCTATAACACTCACTGTGATATTCTATAACATCACTGTGATATTCTATAACATCACTGTGATATTCTATACATCACTGTGATATTCTATAACACTCACTGTGATATTCTATAACATCACTGTGATATTCTATAACACTCACTGTGATATTCTATAACACTCACTGTGATATTCTATAACACTCACTGTGATATTCTATAACATCACTGTGATATTCTATAACACTCACTGTGATATTCTATAACACTCACTGTGATATTCTATAACACTCACTGTGATATTCTATAACATCACTGTGATATTCTATAACACTCACTGTGAATTCTATAACATCACTGTGATATTCTATAACACTCACTGTGATATTCTATAACATCACTGTGATATTCTATAACACTCACTGTGATATTCTATAACATCACTGTGATATTCTATAACACTCACTGTGATATTCTATAACACTCACTGTGATATTCTATAACACTCACTGTGATATTCTATAACATCACTGTGATATTCTATAACACTCACTGTGATATTCTATAACACTCACTGTGATATTCTATAACATCACTGTGATATTCTATAACACTCACTGTGATATTCTATAACATCACTGTGATATTCTATAACATCACTGTGATATTCTATAACACTCACTGTGATATTCTATAACATCACTGTGATATTCTATAACATCACTGTGATATTCTATAACACTCACTGTGATATTCTATAACATCACTGCGATATTCTATAACACTCACTGTGATATTCTATAACACTCACTGTGATATTCTATAACACTCACTGTGATATTCTATAACATCACTGTGATATTCTATAACACTCATTGTGATATTCTATAACACTCACTGTGATATTCTATAACATCACTGTGATATTCTATAACACTCACTGTGATATTCTATAACACTCACTGTGATATTCTATAAAACTCACTGTGATATTCTATAACACTCAGTGTGATATTCTATAACATCACTGTGATATTCTATAACATCACTGTGATATTCTATAACATCACTGTGATATTCTATAACATCACTGTGATATTCTATAACATCACTGTGATATTCTATAACATCACTGTGATATTCTATAACATCACTGTGATATTCTATAACATCACTGTGTAATTCTATAACATCACTGTGATATTCTATAACACTCACTGTGATATTCTATAACATCACTGTGATATTCTATAACACTCACTGTGATATTCTATAACACTCACTGTGATATTCTATAACACTCACTGTGATATTCTATAACATCACTGTGATATTCTACAACACTCACTGTGATATTCTATAACATTCACTGTGATATTCTATAAAACTCACTGTGATATTCTATAACATCACTGTGATATTCTATAACACTGACTGTGATATTCTATAACACTCAGTGTGATATTCTATAACATCACTGTGATATTCTATAACATCACTGTGATATTCTATAACATCACTGTGATATTCTATAACATCACTGTGATATTCTATAACATCACTGTGATATTCTATAACAGACACTGTGATATTCTATAACATCACTGTGATATTCTATAACATCACTGTGATATTCTATAACATCACTGTGATATTCTATACACTCACTGTGATATTCTATAACATCACTGTGATATTCTATAACATCACTGTGATATTCTATAACATCACTGTGAATTCTATAACATCACTGTGATATTCTATAACATCACTGTGATATTCTATAACATCACTGTGATATTCTATAACACTCACTGTGATATTCTATAACATCACTGTGATATTCTATAACACTCACTGTGATATCTATAACACTCACTGTGATATTCTATAACATCACTGTGATATTCTATAACAATCACTGTGATATTCTATAACATCACTGTGATATTCTATAACACTCACTGTGATATTCTATAACACTCTGTGATATTCTATAACATCACTGTGATATTCTATAACACTCACTTGATATTCTATAACACTCACTGTGATATTCTATAACATCACTGTGATATTCTATAACATCACTGTGACATTCTATAACACTCACTGTGATATTCTATAACACTCACTGTGATATTCTATAACAGCACTGTGGTATTCTATAACTCACTTGTGATATTCTATAACATCACTGTGATATTCTATAACATCACTGTATATTCTATAACCTCATTGTATATCTATAAACACTCACTGTGATATTCTATAACATCACTGTTGATATTCTATAACATCACTGTGATATTCTACAACACTCACTGTGATATTCTATAACATCACTGTGATATTCTATAAAACTCACTGTGATATTCTATAACATCACTGTGATATTCTATGACACTCACTGTGATATTCTATAACACTCATTGTGATATTCTATAACACTCACTGTGATATTCTATAACATCACTGTGATATTCTATAACATCACTGTGATATTCTATAACATCACTGTGATATTCTATAACATCACTGTGATATTCTATAACACTCACTGTGATATTCTATAACACTCACTGTGACATTCTATAACATCACTGTGATATTCTATAACATCACTGTGATATTCTATAACATCACTGTGAAATTCTATAACATCACAGTGATATTCTATAACATCACTGTGATATTCTATAACATCACTGTGATATTCTATAACATCACTGTGATATTCTATAACACTCACTGTGATATTCTATAACATCACTGTGATATTCTATAACACTCACTGTGATATTCTATAACATCACTGTGATATTCTATAACACTCACTGTGATATTCTATAACATCACTGTGATATTCTATAACATCACTGTGATATTCTATAACATCACTGTGATATTCTATAACATCACTGTGATATTCTATAACACTCACTGTGATATTCTATAACACTCACTGTGATATTCTATAACATCACTGTGATATTCTATAACATCACTGTGATATTCTATAACACTCATGTGATATTCTATACATCACTGTGATATTCTATAACATCACTGTGATATTCTATAACATCACTGTGATATTCTATAACACTCACTGTGATATTCTATAACACTCACGGTGATATTCTATAACATCACTGTGATATTCTATAACATCACTGTGACATTCTATAACATCACTGTGATATTCTATAACATCACTGTGATATTCTATAACACTCACTGTGATATTCTATAACACTCACTGTGATATTCTATAACATCACTGTGATATTCTATAACATCACTGTGATATTCTATAACATCACTGTGATATTCTATAACATCACTGTGATATTCTATAACATCACTGTGATATTCTATAACATCACTGTGATATTCTATAACACTCACTGTGATATCTATAACATCACTGTGATATTCTATAACACTCACTGTGATATTCTATAACATCACTGTGATATTCTATAACATCACTGTGATATTCTATAACATCACTGTGATATTCTATAACACTCACTGTGATATTCTATAACACTCACTGTGATATTCTATAACACTCACTGTGATATTCTATAACACTCACTGTGATATTCTATAACACTCACTGTGATATTCTATAACACTCACTGTGATATTCTATAACACTCACTGTGATATTCTATAACACTCACTGTGATATTCTATAACACTCACTGTGATATTCTATTTTACTCACTGTGATATTCTATAACACTCACTGTGATATTCTATAACACTCACTGTGATATTCTATTACATCACTGTGATATTCTATAACACTCACTGTGATATTCTATAACAGTCACTGTGATATTCTATAACACTCACTGTGATATTCTATTACACTCACTGTGATATTCTATAACACTCACTGTGATATTCTATAACACTCACTGTGATATTCTATAACACTCACTGTGATATTCTATAACACTCACTGTGATATTCTATAACACTCACTGTGATATTCTATAACACTCACTGTGATATTCTATAACACTCACTGTGATATTCTATAACACTCACTGTGATATTCTATAACATCACTGTGATATTCTATAACACTCACTGTGATATTCTATAACACTCACTGTGATATTCTATAACATCACTGTGATATTCTATAACACTCACTGTGATATTCTATAACATCACTGTGATATTCTATAACATCACTGTGAATATTCTATAACATCACTGTGATATTCTATAACATCACTGTGATATTCTATAACATCACTGTGATATTCTATAACATCACTGTGATATTCTATAACATCACTGTGATATTCTATAACATCACTGTGATATTCTATAACACTCACTGTGATATTCTATAACACTCACTGTGATATTCTATAACATCACTGTGATATTCTATAACACTCACTGTGATATTCTATAACACTCACTGTGATATTCTATAACACTCACTGTGATATTCTATAACATCACTGTGATATTCTATAACACTCACTGTGATATTCTATAACACTCACTGTGATATTCTATAACACTCACTGTGATATTCTATAACACTCACTGTGATATTCTATAACACTCACTGTGATATTCTATAACACTCACTGTGATATTCTATAACACTCACTGTGATATTCTATAACATCACTGTGATATTCTATAACACTCACTGTGATATTCTATAACATCACTGTGATATTCTATAACATCACTGTGATATTCTATAACACTACACTGTGATATTCTATAACATCACTGTGATATTCTATAACATCACTGTGATATTCTATAACATCACTGTGATATTCTATAACACTCACTGTGATATTCTATAACATCACTGTGATATTCTATAACACTCACTGTATATTCTATAACATCACGTGATATTCTATAACAATCACTGTGATATTCTATAAAATCACTGTGATATTCTATAACACTCACTGTGATATTCTATAACACTCACTGTGATATTCTATAACATCACTGTGATATTCTATAACACTCACTGTGATATTCTATAACACTCACTGTGATATTCTATAACATCACTGTGATATTCTATAACATCACTGTGATAATTCTATAACACTCACTGTGATATTCTATAACACTCACTGTGATATTCTATAACACTCACTGTGATATTCTATAACATCACTGTGATATTCTATAACACTCACTGTGATATTCTATAACACTCATTGTGATATTCTATAACATCACTGTGATATTCTATAACATCACTGTGATATTCTATAACACTCATGTGATATTCTATAACACTCACTGTGATATTCTATAACATCACTGTGATATTCTATAACACTCACTGTGATATTCTATAAAACTCACTGTGATATTCTATAACATCACTGTGATATTCTATAACATCACTGTGATATTCTATAACACTCACTGTGATATTCTATAACATCACTGTGATATTCTATAACACTCACTGTGATATTCTATAACATCACTGTGATATTCTATAACACTCACTGTGATATTCTATAACACTCACGGTGATATTCTATAACACTCACTGTGATATTCTATAACATCACTGTGATATTCTATAACATCACTGTGATATTCTATAACCTCCACTGTGATATTCTATAACATCACTGTGATATTCTATAACATCACTGTGATATTCTATAACATCACTGTGACATTCTATAACATCACAGTGATATTCTATAACATCACTGTGATATTCTATAACATCACTGTGAAATGCTATAACATCACTGTGATATTCTATAACACTCACTGTGATATTCTATAACATCACTGTGATATTCTATAACACTCACTGTGATATTCTATAACACTCACTGTGATATTCTATAACACTCACTGTGATATTCTATAACATCACTGTGATATTCTACAACACTCACTGTGATATTCTATAACATTCACTGTGATATTCTATAAAACTCACTGTGATATTCTATAACATCACTGTGATATTCTATAACACTGACTGTGATATTCTATAACACTCAGTGTGATATTCTATAACATCACTGTGATATTCTATAACATCACTGTAATATTCTATAACATCACTGAGATATTCTATAACATCACTGTGATATTCTATAACATCACTGTGATATTCTATAACACACACTGTGATATTCTATAACATCACTGTGATATTCTATAACATCACTGTGATATTCTATAACATCACTGTGAATTCTATAACATCACTGTGATATTCTATAACATCACAGTGATATTCTATAACATCACTGTGATATTCTATAACATCACTGTGATATTCTATAACACTCACTGTGATATTCTATAACATCACTGTGATATTCTATAACATCACTGTGATATTCTATAACATCACTGTGATATTCTATAACATCACTGTGATATTCTATAACATCACTGTGATATTCTATAACATCACTGTGATATTCTATAACACTCACTGTGATATTCTATAACACTCACTGTGATATTCTATAACATCACTGTGATATTCTATAACACTCACTGTGATATTCTATAACACTCACTGTGATATTCTATAACATCACTGTGATATTCTATAACACTCACTGTGATATTCTATAACACTCACTGTGATATTCTATAACACTCACTGTGATATTCTATAACACTCACTGTGATATTCTATAACACTCTCTGTGATATTCTATAAACACTCACTGTGATATTCTATAAAAGCACTGTGATATTCTATAACATCACTGTGATATTCTATAACACTCACTGTGATATTCTATAACCATCAGCTGTGAGTATTCTATAACAATCACTGTGATATTCTAAAACACTCACTGTGATATTCTATAATACTCACTGTGATATTCTATAACATCACTGTGATATTCTATAACACTCACTGTGATATTCTATTAACTCACTGTGATATTCTATAAAATCACAGTGATATTCTGCAATAACATCACTGTGATATTCTATAACACTCACTGTGATATTCTATTTTCCCTCACTGTGATATTATACACTCACTGTGATATTCTATAACACTCACTGTGATATTCTATAACATCACTGTGATATTCTATAACACTCACTGTGATATTCTATAACACTCACTGTGATTATTCTATAACACTCACTGTGATATTCTATAACATCACTGTGATATTCTATAACACTCACTGTGATATTCTATAACATCACTGTGATATTCTATAACACTCACTGTGATATTCTATAACACTCACTGTGATATTCTATAAAACTCACTGTGATATTCTATAACACTCAGTGTGATATTCTATAACATCACTGTGATATTCTATAACATCACTGTAATATTCTATAACATCACTGTGATATTCTATAACATCACTGTGATATTCTATAACATCACTGTGATATTCTATAACATCACTGTGATATTCTATAACATCACTGTGATATTCTATAACATCACTGTGATATTCTATAACATCACTGTGATATTCTATAACACTCACTGTGATATTCTATAACATCACTGTGATATTCTATAACACTCACTGTGATATTCTATAACACTCACTGTGATATTCTATAACACTCACTGTGATATTCTATAACATCACTGTGATATTCTATAACACTCACTGTGATATTCTATAACATTCACTGTGATATTCTATAAACTCACTGTGATATTCTATAACATCACTGTGATATTCTATAACACTGACTGTGATATTCTATAACACTCAGTGTGATATTCTATAACATCACTGTGATATTCTATACATCACTGTGAATATTCTATAACATCACTGAGATATTCTATAACATCACTGTGATTTTCTATAACATCACTGTGATATTCTATAACAGACACTGTGATATTCTATAACATCACTGTGACATTCTATAACATCACTGTGATATTCTATAACATCACTGTGATATTCTATAACATCACTGTGAAATTCTATAACATCACAGTGATATTCTATAACATCCACTGTGATATTCAATAACATCACTGTGATATTCTATAACATCACTGTGATATTCTATAACAATCACTGTGATATTCTATAACACTCACTGTGATATTCTATAGCACTCACTGTGATATTCTATAACATCACTGTGATATTCTATAACACTCACTGTGATATTCTATAACATCACTGTGATATTCTATAACATCACTGTGATATTCTATAACATCACTGTGATATTCTATAACATCACTGTGATATTCTATAACACTCACTGTGATATTCTATAACACTCACTGTGATATTCTATAACATCACTGTGATATTCTATAACACTCACTGTGATATTCTATAACACTCACTGTGATATTCTATAACACTCACTGTGATATTCTATAACATCACTGTGATATTCTATAACACTCACTGTGATATTCTATAACACTCACTGTGATATTCTATAACATCACTGTGATATTCTATAACACTCACTGTGATATTCTATAACACTCACTGTGATATTCTATAACATCACTGTGATATTCTATAACATCACTGTGATATTCTATAACACTCACTGTGATATTCTATAACACTCACTGTGATATTCTATAACACTCACTGTGATATTCTATAACATCACTGTGATATTCTATAACCTCACTGTGATATTCTATAACACTCACTGTGATATTCTATAACACTCACTGTGATATTCTATAACATCACTGTGATATTCTATAACACTCACTGTGATATTCTATAACATCACTGTGATATTCTATAACATCACTGTGATATTCTATAACATCACTGTGATATTCTATAACATCACTGTGATATTCTATAACATCACTGTGATATTCTATAACATCACTGTGATATTCTATAACATCACTGTGAAATTCTATAACACTCACTGTGATATTCTATAACACTCACTGTGATATTCTATAACATCACTGTGATATTCTATAACACTCACTGTGATATTCTATAACACTCACTGTGATATTCTATAACACTCACTGTGATATTCTATAACATCACTGTGATATTCTATAAACACTCACTGTGATATTCTATAACATCACTGTGATATACTATAACACTCACTGTGATATTCTATAACATCACTGTGATATTCTATAACACTCACTGTGATATTCTATAAAACTCACTGTGATATTCTATAACATCACTGTGATATTCTATAACATCACTGTGATATTCTATAACATCACTGTGATATTCTATAACATCACTGTGATATTCTATAACATCACTGTGATATTCTATAACACTCACTGTGATATTCTATAACATCACTGTGATATTCTATAACATCACTGTGATATTCTATAACATCACTGTGATATTCTATAACATCACTGTGATATTCTATAACATCACTGTGATATTCTATAACATCACTGTGATATTCTATAACATCACTGTGATATTCTATAACACTCACTGTGATATTCTATAACATCACTGTGATATTCTATAACACTCACTGTGATATTCTATAACATCACTGTGATATTCTATAACATCACTGTGATATTCTATAACACTCACTGTGATATTCTATAACATCACTGCGATATTCTATAACACTCACTGTGATATTCTATAACACTCACTGTGATATTCTATAACATCACTGTGATATTCTATAACACTCATTGTGATATTCTATAACACTCACTGTGATATTCTATAACATCACTGTGATATTCTATAACACTCACTGTGATATTCTATAACACTCACTGTGATATTCTATAACACTCACTGTGATATTCTATAACACTCACTGTGATATTCTATAACACTCACTGTGATATTCTATAACACTCACTGTGATATTCTATAACACTCACTGTGATATTCTATAACATCACTGTGATATTCTATAACACTCACTGTGATATTCTATAACACTCACTGTGATATTCTATAACACTCACTGTGATATTCTATAACACTCACTGTGATATTCTATAACATCACTGTGATATTCTATAACATCACTGTAATATTCTATAACATCACTGTGATATTCTATAACATCACTGTGATATTCTATAACATCACTGTGATATTCTATAACATCACTGTGATATTCTATAACATCACTGTGATATTCTATAACATCACTGTGATATTCTATAACATCACTGTGATATTCTATAACACTCACTGTGATATTCTATAACATCACTGTGATATTCTATAACACTCACTGTGATATTCTATAACACTCATTGTGGTATTCTATAACACTCACTGTGATATTCTATAACATCACTGTGATATTCTATAACACTCACTGTGATATTCTATAACATCACTGTGATATTCTATAAAACTCACTGTGATATTCTATAACATCACTGTGATATTCTATAACACTCACTGTGATATTCTATAACACTCACTGTGATATTCTATAACATCACTGTGATATTCTATAACATCACTGTGATATTCTATAACATCACTGTGATATTCTATAACATCACTGTGATATTCTATAACATCACTGTGATATTCTATAACACTCACTGTGATATTCTATAACATCACTGTGATATTCTATAACATCACTGTGATATTCTATAACATCACTGTGATATTCTATAACATCACTGTGATATTCTATAACATCACTGTGATATTCTATAACATCACTGTGATATTCTATAACATCACTGTGATATTCTATAACACTCACTGTGATATTCTATAACATCACTGTGATATTCTATAACACTCACTGTGATATTCTATAACACTCACTGTGATATTCTATAACATCACTGTGATATTCTATAACACTCACTGTGATATTCTATAACATCACTGTGATATTCTATAACACTCACTGTGATATTCTATAACATCACTGTGATATTCTATAACATCACTGTGATATTCTATAACACTCACTGTGATATTCTATAACATCACTGTGATATTCTATAACATCACTGTGATATTCTATAACACTCACTGTGATATTCTATAACACTCATTGTGATATTCTATAACACTCACTGTGATATTCTATAACCCTCACTGTGATATTCTATAACACTCACTGTGATATTCTATAACACTCACTGTGATATTCTATAACATCACTGTGATATTCTATAACACTCACTGTGATATTCTATAACACTCACTGTGATATTCTATAACATCACTGTGATATTCTATAACATCACTGTGATATTCTATAACATCACTGTGATATTCTATAACACTCACTGTGATATTCTATAACACTCACTGTGATATTCTATAAACTCACTGTGATATTCTATATCCTAACATCACTGTGATATTCTATAACACTCACTGTGATATTCTATAACACTCACTGTGATATTCTATAACAATCACTGTGATATTCTATAACATCACTGTAATATTCTATAACATCACTGTGATATTCTATAACATCACTGTGATATTCTATAACATCACTGTGATATTCTATAACATCACTGTGATATTCTATAACATCACTCAGTGTGATATTCTATAACATCACTGTGATATTCTATAACATCTTTCTGGACCCTGTGATATTCTATAACATCACTGTGATATTCTATAACACTCACTGACATCTATAACATCACTCTAATTCTATAACACTCACTGTGATATTCTATAACACTCACTGTGATATTCTATAACATCACTGTGAAATTCTATAACATCACTGTGATATTCTATAACACTCACTGTGATATTCTATAACACTCACTGTGATATTCTATAAACTCACTGTGATATTCTATAACATCACTGTGATATTCTATAACACTCACTGTGATATTCTATAACACTCACTGTGATATTCTATAACATCACTGTGATATTCTATAACATCACTGTGATATTCTATAACATCACTGTGATATTCTATAACATCACTGTGATATTCTATAACATCACTGTGATATTCTATAACACTCACTGTGATATTCTATAACATCACTGTGATATTCTATAACATCACTGTGATATTCTATAACATCACTGTGATATTCTATAACATCACTGTGATATTCTATAACATCACTGTGATATTCTATAACATCACTGTGATATTCTATAACATCACTGTGATATTCTATAACACTCACTGTGATATTCTATAACATCACTGTGATATTCTATAACACTCACTGTGATATTCTATAACATCACTGTGATATTCTATAACACTCACTGTGATATTCTATAACACTCACTGTGATATTCTATAACATCACTGTGATATTCTATAACACTCACTGTGATATTCTATAACACTCACTGTGATATTCTATAACATCACTGTGATATTCTATAACACTCACTGTGATATTCTATAACACTCACTGTGATATTCTATAACATCACTGTGATATTCTATAACACTCACTGTGATATTCTATAACACTCACTGTGATATTCTATAACACTCACTGTGATATTCTATAACACTCACTGTGATATTCTATAACATCACTGTGATATTCTATAACATCACTGTGATATTCTATAACATCACTGTGATATTCTATAACATCACTGTGATATTCTATAACATCACTGTGATATTCTATAACATCACTGTGATATTCTATAACATCACTGTGATATTCTATAACATCACTGTGTAAATCTATAACATCACTGTGATATTCTATAACACTCACTGTGATATTCTATAACATCACTGTGATATTCTATAACACTCACTGTGATATTCTATAACACTCACTGTGATATTCTATAACACTCACTGTGATATTCTATAACATCACTGTGATATTCTACAACACTCACTGTGATATTCTATAACATTCACTGTGATATTCTATGAAACTCACTGTGATATTCTATAACATCACTGCGATATTCTATAACACTGACTGTGATATTCTATAACACTCAGTGTGATATTCTATAACATCACTGTGATATTCTATAACATCACTGTAATATTCTACAACATCACTGAGATATTCTGTAACATCACTGTGATTTTCTATAAATCACTGTGATATTCTATAACAGACACTGTGATATTCTATAACATCACTGTGACATTCTATAACATCACTGTGATATTCTATAACATCACTGTGATATTCTATAACATCACTGTGAAATTCTATAACATAACAGTGATATTCTATAACATCACTGTGATATTCTATAACATCACTATGATATTCTATAACATCACTGTGATATTCTTTAACACTCACTGTGCATATTCTATACACACTCATTGTGATATTCTATAACACTCACTGTGATATTCTATAACATCACTGTGATATTCTATAACACTCACTGTGATATTCTATAACACTCACTGTGATATTCTATAACATCACTGTGATATTCTATAACACTCACTGTGATATTCTATAACACCACTGTGATATTCTATAACACTCACTGTGTTCTTCTATAACACTCACTGCGATATTCTATAAAATCACTGTGATATTATAGTAACATCACTGTGATATTCTATAACATCATTGTGATATTCTATAACACTCACTGTGATATTCTATAACATCACTGTGATATTCTATAACACTCACTGTGATATTCTATAACACTCACTGTGATATTCTATAACACTCACTGTGATATTCTATAACACTCACTGTGATATTCTATAACACTCACTGTGATATTCTATAACCTCACTGTGATATTCCATAACCCTCACTGTGATATTCTATAACACTCACTGTGATATTTATAACACTCACTGTGATATTCTATAACACTCACTGTGATATTCTATAACACTCACTGTGATATTCTATAAAACTCACTGTGATACTCTATACACTCACTGTGATATTCTATAACTCTCACTGTGATATTCCATAACACTCAGTGTGATATTCTACAAAACATCACTGTGATATTCTATAACACTCACTGTGATATTCTATAACACTCACTGTGATATTCTATAACATCACTGTGATATTCTGTAACACTCATGTGATATTCTATAACACTCAGTGTGATATTCTATAACAATCACTGTGAGATTCTATACATCACTGTGATATTCTATAACACACTGTGATATTCTATAACACTCACTGTGATATTCTATAACATTCACTGTGATATTCTATAAAACTCACTGTGATATTCTATAACATCACTGCGATATTCTATAACACTGACTGTGATATTCTATAACATCACTGTGATATTCTATAACATCACTGTAATATTCTATAACATCACTGAGATATTCTATAACATCACTGTGATTTTCTATAACATCACTGTGATATTCTATAACACTCACTGTGATATTCTATAACACTCACTGTGATATTCTATAACATCACTGTGATATTCTATAACATCACTGTGATATTCTATAACATCACTGTGATATTCTATAACATCACTGTGATATTCTATAACACTCACTGTGATATTCTATAACATCACTGTGATATTCTATAACATCACTGTGATATTCTATAACATCACTGTGATATTCTATAACATCACTGTGATATTCTATAACATCACTGTGATATTCTATAACATCACTGTGATATTCTATAACATCACTGTGATATTCTATAACACTCACTGTGATATTCTATAACACTCACTGTGATATTCTATAACACTCACTGTGATATTCTATAACACTCACTGTGATATTCTATAACACTCACTGTGATATTCTATAACACTCACTGTGATATCTATAACATCACTGTGATATTCTATAACACTCACAGTGATATTCTTAACACTCATTGTGATATTCTGAACTCTCACTGTGATTTCTATAACACTCACTGTGATATTCTAAAACACTCACTGTGATATTCTATAACTCTCACTTGATATTCCATAACACTCAAGTGTGATATTCTATAACATCACTGTGATATACTATAACTCCCTGTGATATTCTATAACACTCACGGTGATATTCTATAACACTCACTGTGATATTCTATTACACTCACGGTGATATTCTATTTTACTCACTGTGATATTCTATAACACTAACTGTGATATTCTATAAACACACTGTGATATTCTATTTCACTCTCTGTGAAATTCTATTAACACTCACTGTGATATTCTAGAACACTCACTGTATATTCTATTGCAACTCACTGTGATATTCTATTTTACTCACTGTGATATCTATAACACTCACTGTGATATTCTATAACACTCACTGTGATATTCTATAACACTCATGTGATATTCTATAACACTCACTGTGATATTCTAGAACACTCACTGTGATATTCTATAGACACTCACTGTGATATTCTATAACACTCACTGTGATATTCTATAACTCTCACTGTGATATTCATAACACTCACTGTGATATTCTATAACATCACTGTATATTCTATAACATCACTGTGATATTCTATAACATCACTGTGATATTCTATAACACTCACTGTGATATTCTATAACACTCAGTGTGATATTCTATAACATCACTGTGATATTCTATAACATCACTGTATATTCTATAACATCACTGTGATATTCTATAACATCACTGTGATATTCTATAACATCACTGTGATATTCTATAACATCACTGTGATATTCTATAACACTCACTGTGATATTCTATAACATCACTGTGATATTCTATAACATCACTGTGATATTCTATAACATCACTGTGATATTCTATAACATCACTGTGATATTCTATAACATCACATGTGATATCTATAACACTCACAGTGATATCTATAACACTCAGGTGATATTCTATAACATCACTGTGATATTCTATAACACTCACTGTTATATTCTATAAACACTCACTGTGATATTCTATAACACTCACTGTGATAATCTATAACACTCACTGGATATTCTATATCACTCACTGTGATATTCTATAACACTCACTGTGATATTCTACTAACATCACTGTGATATTCTATATACACTCACGTGATATTCTATAACATCACTGTGATATTCTATAAAACTCACTGTGAAATTCTATAACATCACTGTGATATTCTATAACACTCACTGTGATATTCTATAAACTCACTGTGATATTCTATAACATCACTGTGATATTCATAACACTCACTGTGAATTCTATAACATCACTGTGAAATTCTATAACATCACAGTGATATTCTATAACATCACTGTGATATTCTATAACATCACTATGATATTCTATAACATCACTGTGATATTCTATAAAATCACTGTGATATTCTATAACATCACTGTGATATTCTATAGCACTCACTGTGATATTCTATAACATCACTGTGATATTCTATAACACTCACTGTGATATTCTATAACATCACTGTGATATTGTATAACATCACTGTGATATTCTATAACATCACTGTGATAATCTATAACATCACTGTGATATTCTATAACACGCACTGTGATATTCTATAACACTCATTGTGATATTCTATAACATCACTGTGATATTCTGTAACACTCACTTTCATATTCTATAACACTCATTGTGATATTCTATAACACTCACTGTGATATTCTATAACATCACTGTGATATTCTATAACACTCATTGTGATATTCTATAACACTCACTGTGATATTCTATAACATCACTGTGATAATCTATAACACTCACTGTGATATTCTATAACACTCACTGTGATATTCTATAACATCACTTTGATATTCTATAACATCACTGTGACATTCGATAACACTCACTGTGATATTCTATAACACTCACTGTGATATTCTATAAAACTCACTGTGATATTCTATAACATCACTGTGATATTCTATAACCTCACTGTGATATTCTACAACACTCACGGTGATATTCTATAACACTCAGTGTGATATTCTATAACATCACTGTGATATTCTATAACATCACTGTAATATTCTATAACATCACTGTGATATTCAATAACATCACTGTGATATTCTATAACATCACTGTGATATTCTATAACATCACTGTGACATTCTATAACATCACAGTGATATTCTATAACATCACTGTGATATTCTATAACATCACTGTGAAATGCTATAACATCACTGTGATATTCTATAACACTCACTGTGATATTCTATAACATCACTGTGATATTCTATAACACTCACTGTGATATTCTATAACACTCACTGTGATATTCTATAACACTCACTGTGATATTCTATAACATCACTGTGATATTCTACAACACTCACTGTGATATTCTATAACATTCACTGTGATATTCTATAAACTCACTGTGATATTCTATAACATCACTGTGATATTCTATAACACTGACTGTGATATTCTATAACACTCAGTGTGATATTCTATAACATCACTGTGATATTCTATAACATCACTGTAATATTCTATAACATCACTGAGATATTCTATAACATCACTGCGATATTCTATAACATCACTGTGATATTCTATAACACACACTGTGATATTCTATAACATCACTGTGACATTCTATAACATCACTGTGATATTCTATAACATCACTGTGATATTCTATAACATCACTGTGAAATTCTATAACATCACAGTGATATTCTATAACATCACTGTGATATTCTATAACATCACTGTGATATTCTATAACACTCACTGTGATATTCTATAACATCACTGTGATATTCTATAACACTCACTGTGATATTCTATAACACTCACTGTGATATTCTATAACATCACTGTGATATTCTATAACATCACTGTGATATTCTATAACACTCACTGCGATATTCTATAACATCACTGCGATATTCTATAACACTCACTGTGATATTCTATAACACTCACTGTGATATTCTATAACATCACTGTGATATTCTATAACACTCATTGTGATATTCTATAACACTCACTGTGATATTCTATAACATCACTGTGATATTCTATAACACTCACTGTGATATTCTAAAACACTCACTGTGATATTCTATAAAACTCACTGTGATATTCTATAACACTCAGTGTGATATTCTATAACATCACTGTGATATTCTATAACATCACTGTAATATTCTATAACATCACTGTGATATTCTATAACATCACTGTGATATTCTATAACATCACTGTGACATTCTATAACATCACAGTGATATTCTATAACATCACTGTGATATTCTATAACATCACTGTGTAATTCTATAACATCACTGTGATATTCTATAACACTCACTGTGATATTCTATAACATCACTGTGATATTCTACAACACTCACTGTGATAGTCTATAACACTCACTGTGATATTCTATAACACTCACTGTGATATTCTATAACATCACTGTGATATTCTTCAACACTCACTGTGATATTCTATAACATTCACTGTGATATTCTATAAAACTCACTGTGATATTCTATAACATCACTGTGATATTCTATAACACTGACTGTGATATTCTATAACACTCAGTGTGATATTCTATAACATCACTGTGATATTCTATAACATCACTGTAATATTCTATAACATCACTGAGATATTCTATAACATCACTGCGATATTCTATAACATCACTGTGATATTCTATAACACACACTGTGATATTCTATAACATCACTGTGACATTCTATAACATCACTGTGATATTCTATAACATCTCTGTGATATTCTATAACATCACTGTGAAATTCTATAACATCACAGTGATATTCTATAACATCCCTGTGATATTCTATAACATCACTATGATATTCTATAACATCACTGTGATATTCTATAACACTCACTGTGATATTCTATAATATCACTGTGATATTCTATAACACTCACTGTGATATTCTATAACATCACTGTGATATTGTATAACATCACTGTGATATTCTATAACATCACTGTGATAATCTATAACATCACTGTGATATTCTATAACACTCACTGTGATATTCTATAACACTCACTGTGATATTCTATAACATCACTGTGATATTCTGTAACACTCACTTTCATATTCTATAACACTCATTGTGATATTCTATAACACTCACTGTGATATTCTATAACATCACTGTGATATTCGATAACACTCATTGTGATATTCTATAACACTCACTGTGATATTCTATAACATCACTGTGATATTCTATAACACTCACTGTGATATTCTATAACACTCACTGTGATATTCTATAACACTCACTGTGTTCTTCTATAACACTCACTGCGATATTCTATAAAATCACTGTGATATTCTATAACATCACTGTGATATTCTATAACACTCATTGTGATATTCTATAACACTCACTGTGATATTCTATAACATCACTGTGATAGTCTATAACACTCACTGTGATATTCTATAACACTCAGTGTGATATTCTATAACACTCACTGTGATATTCTATAACACTCGCTGTGATATTCTATAACACTCACTGTGATATTCTATGACTCTCACTGTGATATTCCATAACCCTCACTGTGATATTCTATAACACTCACTGTGATATTTTATAACACTCACTGTGATATTCTATAACACTCACTGTGATATTCTATAACACTCACGGTGATATTCTATAAAACTCACTGTGATACTCTATAACACTCACTGTGATATTCTATAACTCTCACTGTGATATTCCATAACACTCAGTGTGATATTCTACAAAACTCACTGTGATATTCTATGACACTCACGGTGATATTCTATAACACTCACTGTGATATTCTAGAACATCACTGTGATATTCTGTAACACTCATTGTGATATTCTATAACACTCACTGTGATATTCTATAACATTCTCGGTGTTATTCTATAACACTCTCTGTGATATTCTATGACACTCACTATGATATTCTATAACACTCACTGTGATATTCTATAACACTCACTGTGATATTCTATAACAATCACTGTGATATTCTATGACACTCACTGTGATATCCTATAACATTCACTGTGATATTCTATAACACTCACTGTGATATTCTATAACAATCACTGTGGTATTCTATAACAATCACTGTGATATTCTGTAACACTCACTGTGATATTCTGTCTTACTCACTGTGATATTCTATAACTCTCACTGTGATATTCTATAACACTCACTGTGTTATACTATAACACTCACTGTGATATTTTATAACACTCACTGTGATATTCTATAACACTCACTGTGTTATAGTATAACACTCACTGTGATATTCTATAACACTCACTATGATAATCTATGACACTCACTGTGATATTCTATAAAACTCACTGTGATATTCTGTAACACTCACTGTGATATTCTATAACTCTATGTGTGATATTCTATAACAATCTCTGTGATATTCTATAACACTCACTGTGATATTCTATAACACTCACTGTGATATTCTATAACACTCACTATGATATTCTATAACACTCACTATGATATTCTATAACACTGACTGTGATATTCCATAACACTCATTGTGATATTCTATAACACTCACTATGATATTCTATAACACTCACTGTGATATTCTATAACACTCTCTGTGATATTCTATAACACTCACTATGATATTCTATAACACTCACTGTGATATTCCATAACACTCACTGTGATATTCTATAACACTCTCTGTGATATTCTATAACACTCACTGTGATATTCTATAACACTCTCTGTGATATTCTATAACACTCACTGTGATATTCTATAACACTCTCTGTGATATTCTATAACACTCACTATGATATTCTATAACACTCTCTGTGATATTCTATAATACTCACTGTGATATTCTATAACACTCTCTGTGATATTCTATAACACTCACTATGATAATCTTTGACACTCACTGTGATATTCTATAAAACTCACTGTGATATTCTGTAACACTCACTGTGATATTCTATAACTCTATGTGTGATATTCTATAACAATCTCTGTGATATTCTATACACTCACTGTGATATTCTATAACTCTCACTGTGATATTCTATAACACTCACTATGATATTCTACAACACTCAATGTGATATTGTATAACACTCACTATGATATTCTATAAAACTAACTGTGATATTCTATAACACTCTCTGTGATATTCTATAACACTCACTATGATATTCTATAACACTCACTGTGTTATACTATAACACTCACTGTGATATTTTATAACACTCACTGTGATATTCTATAACACTCACTGTGTTATAGTATAACACTCACTGTGATATTCTATAAAACTCACTGTGATATTCTATAACACTCTCTGTGATATTCTATAACACTCACTGTGATATTCTATAACACTCACTGTGATATTCTGTAACACTCACTGTGATATTCTATAACACTCACTGTGTTATAGTATAACACTCACTGTGATATTCTATAACACTCACTGTGATATTCTATAAAACTCACTGTGATATTCTGTAACACTCACTGTGATATTCTATAACACTCACTGTGTTATAGTATAACACTCACTGTGATATTCTATAACACTCACTGTGATATTCTATAACACTCTCTGTGATATTCTATAACACTCACTGTGATATTCTATAACACTCTCTGTGATATTCTATAACACTCACTATGATAATCTATGACACTCACTGTGATATTCTATAAAACTCACTGTGATATTCTGTAACACTCACTGTGATATTTCTATAACTCTATGTGTGATATTCTATAACAATCTCTGTGATATTCTATAACACTCACTGTGATATTCTATAACTCTCACTGTGATATTCTATAACACTCACTGTGATATTCTATAACACTCACTATGATATTCTATAACACTCACTATGATATTCTATAACACTCACTGTGATATTCTATAACACTCATTGTGATATTCTATAACACTCACTATGATATTCCTATAACACTCACTGTGATATTCTATAACACTCTCTGTGATATTCTATAACACTCACTATGATATCTATAACACTCACTGTGATATCTATAACACTCACTGTGATATTCTATTACACTCACTATGATATTCAATAACACTCACTGTGATATTCTATTACACTCTCTGTGCTATTCTATAACACTCACTATGATATTCTATAACACTCACGTGATATTCTATAACACTCTCTGTGATATTCTATAACACTCACTATGATATTCTATAACACCACTGTGATATTCTATAACACTCACTGTGATATTCTATAACACTCTCTGTGATATTCTATAACACTCTCTGTGATATTCTATAACACTCTCTGTGATATTCTATAACACTCACTGTGATATTCTATAACACTCACTATGATATTCTAAACACTCACTGTGATATCTATAACACTCTCTGGTGATATTCTATAACACTCACTGTGATATTCTATAACACTCTCTTGTGATATTCGATAACACTCACTATGATATTCTATAACACTCACTGTGATATTCTATAACACTCACTGTGATTTCTATAACACTCTCTGTGATATTCTATAACACTCTCTGTGATATTCTATAACACTCTCTGTGATATTCTTATAACACTCACTATGATATTCTATAACACTCACTGTGATATTCTATAACACTCACTGTGATATTCTATAACACTCTCTGTGATATTCTATAACACTCACTATGATATTCTATAACACTCACTGTTTATTCTATAACAATCACTGTGATATTCTATGACACTTCGAGTACTGTGATATTCTATAACACTCACTGTGATATTCTATAACACTCACTGTGATATTCTATAACACTCACTGTGATATTCTATAACACTCACTGTGATATTCTATAACACTCACTGTGATATTCTATAACACTCACTGTGATATTCTATAACACTCACTGTGATATTCTATAACACTCACTGTGATATTCTATAACACTCACTGTGATATTCTATAACACTCACTGTGATATTCTATAACACTCACTGTGATATTCTATAACACTCACTGTGATATTCTATAACACTCACTGTGATATTCTATAACACTCACTGTGATATTCTATAACACTCACTGTGATATTCTATAACACTCACTGTGATATTCTATAACACTCACTGTGATATTCTATAACACTCACTGTGATATTCTATAACACTCACTGTGATATTCTATAACACTCACTGTGATATTCTATAACACTCACTGTGATATTCTATAACACTCACTGTGATATTCTATAACACTCACTATGATATTCTATAACACTCACTGTGATATTCTATAACACTCATGTGATATTCCATAACACTCACTTGATATTCTATAACACTCACTGTGATATTCTATAACACTCCTGTGATTTCTATAACACTCACTAGATATTCTTAACACTCACTGTGATATTCTATACACTCACTGTGATTTCTATAACACTCTCTGTGATATTCCTATAACACTCACTGTGATATTCTATAACACTCTCTGTGATATTCTATAACACTCACTATGATATTCTATAACACTCTCTGTGATATTCTAACACACTCACTGTGATATTCATAACACTCACTGTGATATTCTATAACACTCACTGTGATATTCTATAACACTCACTGTGATATTCTATAACACTCACTGTGATATTCTATAACACTCACTGTGATATTCTATAACACTCACTGTGATATTCTATAACACTCACTGTGATATTCTATAACACTCACTGTGATATTCTATAACACTCACTGTGATATTCTATAACACTCACTGTGATATTCTATAACACTCACTGTGATATTCTATAACACTCACTGTGATATTCTATAACACTCACTGTGATATTCTATAACACTCACTGTGATATTCTATAACACTCACTGTGATATTCTATAACACTCACTGTGATATTCTATAACACTCACTGTGATATTCTATAACACTCACTGTGATATTCTATAACACTCACTGTGATATTCTATAACACTCACTGTGATATTCTATAACACTCACTGTGATATTCTATAACACTCACTGTGATATTCTATAACACTCACTGTGATATTCTATAACACTCACTGTGATATTCTATAACACTCACTGTGATATTCTATAACACTCACTGTGATATTCTATAACACTCACTGTGATATTCTATAACACTCACTGTGATATTCTATAACACTCACTGTGATATTCTATAACACTCACTGTGATATTCTATAACACTCACTGTGATATTCTATAACACTCACTGTGATATTCTATAACACTCACTGTGATATTCTATAACACTCACTGTGATATTCTATAACACTCACTGTGATATTCTATAACACTCACTGTGATATTCTATAACACTCACTGTGATATTCTATAACACTCACTGTGATATTCTATAACACTCACTGTGATATTCTATAACACTCACTGTGATATTCTATAACACTCACTGTGATATTCTATAACACTCACTGTGATATTCTATAACACTCACTGTGATATTCTATAACACTCACTGTGATATTCTATAACACTCACTGTGATATTCTATAACACTCACTGTGATATTCTATAACACTCACTGTGATATTCTATAACACTCACTGTGATATTCTATAACACTCACTGTGATATTCTATAACACTCACTGTGATATTCTATAACACTCACTGTGATATTCTATAACACTCACTGTGATATTCTATAACACTCACTGTGATATTCTATAACACTCACTGTGATATTCTATAACACTCACTGTGATATTCTATAACACTCACTGTGATATTCTATAACACTCACTGTGATATTCTATAACACTCACTGTGATATTCTATAACACTCACTGTGATATTCTATAACACTCACTGTGATATTCTATAACACTCACTGTGATATTCTATAACACTCACTGTGATATTCTATAACACTCACTGTGATATTCTATAACACTCACTGTGATATTCTATAACACTCACTGTGATATTCTATAACACTCACTGTGATATTCTATAACACTCACTGTGATATTCTATAACACTCACTGTGATATTCTATAACACTCACTGTGATATTCTATAACACTCACTGTGATATTCTATAACACTCACTGTGATATTCTATAACACTCACTGTGATATTCTATAACACTCACTGTGATATTCTATAACACTCACTGTGATATTCTATAACACTCACTGTGATATTCTATAACACTCACTGTGATATTCTATAACACTCACTGTGATATTCTATAACACTCACTGTGATATTCTATAACACTCACTGTGATATTCTATAACACTCACTGTGATATTCTATAACACTCACTGTGATATTCTATAACACTCACTGTGATATTCTATAACACTCACTGTGATATTCTATAACACTCACTGTGATATTCTATAACACTCACTGTGATATTCTATAACACTCACTGTGATATTCTATAACACTCACTGTGATATTCTATAACACTCACTGTGATATTCTATAACACTCACTGTGATATTCTATAACACTCACTGTGATATTCTATAACACTCACTGTGATATTCTATAACACTCACTGTGATATTCTATAACACTCACTGTGATATTCTATAACACTCACTGTGATATTCTATAACACTCACTGTGATATTCTATAACACTCACTGTGATATTCTATAACACTCACTGTGATATTCTATAACACTCACTGTGATATTCTATAACACTCACTGTGATATTCTATAACACTCACTGTGATATTCTATAACACTCACTGTGATATTCTATAACACTCACTGTGATATTCTATAACACTCACTGTGATATTCTATAACACTCACTGTGATATTCTATAACACTCACTGTGATATTCTATAACACTCACTGTGATATTCTATAACACTCACTGTGATATTCTATAACACTCACTGTGATATTCTATAACACTCACTGTGATATTCTATAACACTCACTGTGATATTCTATAACACTCACTGTGATATTCTATAACACTCACTGTGATATTCTATAACACTCACTGTGATATTCTATAACACTCACTGTGATATTCTATAACACTCACTGTGATATTCTATAACACTCACTGTGATATTCTATAACACTCACTGTGATATTCTATAACACTCACTGTGATATTCTATAACACTCACTGTGATATTCTATAACACTCACTGTGATATTCTATAACACTCACTGTGATATTCTATAACACTCACTGTGATATTCTATAACACTCACTGTGATATTCTATAACACTCACTGTGATATTCTATAACACTCACTGTGATATTCTATAACACTCACTGTGATATTCTATAACACTCACTGTGATATTCTATAACACTCACTGTGATATTCTATAACACTCACTGTGATATTCTATAACACTCACTGTGATATTCTATAACACTCACTGTGATATTCTATAACACTCACTGTGATATTCTATAACACTCACTGTGATATTCTATAACACTCACTGTGATATTCTATAACACTCACTGTGATATTCTATAACACTCACTGTGATATTCTATAACACTCACTGTGATATTCTATAACACTCACTGTGATATTCTATAACACTCACTGTGATATTCTATAACACTCACTGTGATATTCTATAACACTCACTGTGATATTCTATAACACTCACTGTGATATTCTATAACACTCACTGTGATATTCTATAACACTCACTGTGATATTCTATAACACTCACTGTGATATTCTATAACACTCACTGTGATATTCTATAACACTCACTGTGATATTCTATAACACTCACTGTGATATTCTATAACACTCACTGTGATATTCTATAACACTCACTGTGATATTCTATAACACTCACTGTGATATTCTATAACACTCACTGTGATATTCTATAACACTCACTGTGATATTCTATAACACTCACTGTGATATTCTATAACACTCACTGTGATATTCTATAACACTCACTGTGATATTCTATAACACTCACTGTGATATTCTATAACACTCACTGTGATATTCTATAACACTCACTGTGATATTCTATAACACTCACTGTGATATTCTATAACACTCACTGTGATATTCTATAACACTCACTGTGATATTCTATAACACTCACTGTGATATTCTATAACTCACTGTGATATTCTATAACACTCACTGTGATATTCTATAACACTCACTGTGATATTCTATAACACTCACTGTGATATTCTATAACACTCACTGTGATATTCTATAACACTCACTGTGATATTCTATAACACTCACTGTGATATTCTATAACACTCACTGTGATATTCTATAACACTCACTGTGATATTCTATAACACTCACTGTGATATTCTATAACACTCACTGTGATATTCTATAACACTCACTGTGATATTCTATAACACTCACTGTGATATTCTATAACACTCACTGTGATATTCTATAACACTCACTGTGATATTCTATAACACTCACTGTGATATTCTATAACACTCACTGTGATATTCTATAACACTCACTGTGATATTCTATAACACTCACTGTGATATTCTATAACACTCACTGTGATATTCTATAACACTCACTGTGATATTCTATAACACTCACTGTGATATTCTATAACACTCACTGTGATATTCTATAACACTCACTGTGATATTCTATAACACTCACTGTGATATTCTATAACACTCACTGTGATATTCTATAACACTCACTGTGATATTCTATAACACTCACTGTGATATTCTATAACACTCACTGTGATATTCTATAACACTCACTGTGATATTCTATAACACTCACTGTGATATTCTATAACACTCACTGTGATATTCTATAACACTCACTGTGATATTCTATAACACTCACTGTGATATTCTATAACACTCACTGTGATATTCTATAACACTCACTGTGATATTCTATAACACTCACTGTGATATTCTATAACACTCACTGTGATATTCTATAACACTCACTGTGATATTCTATAACACTCACTGTGATATTCTATAACACTCACTGTGATATTCTATAACACTCACTGTGATATTCTATAACACTCACTGTGATATTCTATAACACTCACTGTGATATTCTATAACACTCACTGTGATATTCTATAACACTCACTGTGATATTCTATAACACTCACTGTGATATTCTATAACACTCACTGTGATATTCTATAACACTCACTGTGATATTCTATAACACTCACTGTGATATTCTATAACACTCACTGTGATATTCTATAACACTCACTGTGATATTCTATAACACTCACTGTGATATTCTATAACACTCACTGTGATATTCTATAACACTCACTGTGATATTCTATAACACTCACTGTGATATTCTATAACACTCACTGTGATATTCTATAACACTCACTGTGATATTCTATAACACTCACTGTGATATTCTATAACACTCACTGTGATATTCTATAACACTCACTGTGATATTCTATAACACTCACTGTGATATTCTATAACACTCACTGTGATATTCTATAACACTCACTGTGATATTCTATAACACTCACTGTGATATTCTATAACACTCACTGTGATATTCTATAACACTCACTGTGATATTCTATAACACTCACTGTGATATTCTATAACACTCACTGTGATATTCTATAACACTCACTGTGATATTCTATAACACTCACTGTGATATTCTATAACACTCACTGTGATATTCTATAACACTCACTGTGATATTCTATAACACTCACTGTGATATTCTATAACACTCACTGTGATATTCTATAACACTCACTGTGATATTCTATAACACTCACTGTGATATTCTATAACACTCACTGTGATATTCTATAACACTCACTGTGATATTCTATAACACTCACTGTGATATTCTATAACACTCACTGTGATATTCTATAACACTCACTGTGATATTCTATAACACTCACTGTGATATTCTATAACACTCACTGTGATATTCTATAACACTCACTGTGATATTCTATAACACTCACTGTGATATTCTATAACACTCACTGTGATATTCTATAACACTCACTGTGATATTCTATAACACTCACTGTGATATTCTATAACACTCACTGTGATATTCTATAACACTCACTGTGATATTCTATAACACTCACTGTGATATTCTATAACACTCACTGTGATATTCTATAACACTCACTGTGATATTCTATAACACTCACTGTGATATTCTATAACACTCACTGTGATATTCTATAACACTCACTGTGATATTCTATAACACTCACTGTGATATTCTATAACACTCACTGTGATATTCTATAACACTCACTGTGATATTCTATAACACTCACTGTGATATTCTATAACACTCACTGTGATATTCTATAACACTCACTGTGATATTCTATAACACTCACTGTGATATTCTATAACACTCACTGTGATATTCTATAACACTCACTGTGATATTCTATAACACTCACTGTGATATTCTATAACACTCACTGTGATATTCTATAACACTCACTGTGATATTCTATAACACTCACTGTGATATTCTATAACACTCACTGTGATATTCTATAACACTCACTGTGATATTCTATAACACTCACTGTGATATTCTATAACACTCACTGTGATATTCTATAACACTCACTGTGATATTCTATAACACTCACTGTGATATTCTATAACACTCACTGTGATATTCTATAACACTCACTGTGATATTCTATAACACTCACTGTGATATTCTATAACACTCACTGTGATATTCTATAACACTCACTGTGATATTCTATAACACTCACTGTGATATTCTATAACACTCACTGTGATATTCTATAACACTCACTGTGATATTCTATAACACTCACTGTGATATTCTATAACACTCACTGTGATATTCTATAACACTCACTGTGATATTCTATAACACTCACTGTGATATTCTATAACACTCACTGTGATATTCTATAACACTCACTGTGATATTCTATAACACTCACTGTGATATTCTATAACACTCACTGTGATATTCTATAACACTCACTGTGATATTCTATAACACTCACTGTGATATTCTATAACACTCACTGTGATATTCTATAACACTCACTGTGATATTCTATAACACTCACTGTGATATTCTATAACACTCACTGTGATATTCTATAACACTCACTGTGATATTCTATAACACTCACTGTGATATTCTATAACACTCACTGTGATATTCTATAACACTCACTGTGATATTCTATAACACTCACTGTGATATTCTATAACACTCACTGTGATATTCTATAACACTCACTGTGATATTCTATAACACTCACTGTGATATTCTATAACACTCACTGTGATATTCTATAACACTCACTGTGATATTCTATAACACTCACTGTGATATTCTATAACACTCACTGTGATATTCTATAAACTCACTGTGATATTCTATAACACTCACTGTGATATTCTATAACACTCACTGTGATATTCTATAACACTCACTGTGATATTCTATAACACTCACTGTGATATTCTATAACACTCACTGTGATATTCTATAACACTCACTGTGATATTCTATAACACTCACTGTGATATTCTATAACACTCACTGTGATATTCTATAACACTCACTGTGATATTCTATAACACTCACTGTGATATTCTATAACACTCACTGTGATATTCTATAACACTCACTGTGATATTCTATAACACTCACTGTGATATTCTATAACACTCACTGTGATATTCTATAACACTCACTGTGATATTCTATAACACTCACTGTGATATTCTATAACACTCACTGTGATATTCTATAACACTCACTGTGATATTCTATAACACTCACTGTGATATTCTATAACACTCACTGTGATATTCTATAACACTCACTGTGATATTCTATAACACTCACTGTGATATTCTATAACACTCACTGTGATATTCTATAACACTCACTGTGATATTCTATAACACTCACTGTGATATTCTATAACACTCACTGTGATATTCTATAACACTCACTGTGATATTCTATAACACTCACTGTGATATTCTATAACACTCACTGTGATATTCTATAACACTCACTGTGATATTCTATAACACTCACTGTGATATTCTATAACACTCACTGTGATATTCTATAACACTCACTGTGATATTCTATAACACTCACTGTGATATTCTATAACACTCACTGTGATATTCTATAACACTCACTGTGATATTCTATAACACTCACTGTGATATTCTATAACACTCACTGTGATATTCTATAACACTCACTGTGATATTCTATAACACTCACTGTGATATTCTATAACACTCACTGTGATATTCTATAACACTCACTGTGATATTCTATAACACTCACTGTGATATTCTATAACACTCACTGTGATATTCTATAACACTCACTGTGATATTCTATAACACTCACTGTGATATTCTATAACACTCACTGTGATATTCTATAACACTCACTGTGATATTCTATAACACTCACTGTGATATTCTATAACACTCACTGTGATATTCTATAACACTCACTGTGATATTCTATAACACTCACTGTGATATTCTATAACACTCACTGTGATATTCTATAACACTCACTGTGATATTCTATAACACTCACTGTGATATTCTATAACACTCACTGTGATATTCTATAACACTCACTGTGATATTCTATAACACTCACTGTGATATTCTATAACACTCACTGTGATATTCTATAACACTCACTGTGATATTCTATAACACTCACTGTGATATTCTATAACACTCACTGTGATATTCTATAACACTCACTGTGATATTCTATAACACTCACTGTGATATTCTATAACACTCACTGTGATATTCTATAACACTCACTGTGATATTCTATAACACTCACTGTGATATTCTATAACACTCACTGTGATATTCTATAACACTCACTGTGATATTCTATAACACTCACTGTGATATTCTATAACACTCACTGTGATATTCTATAACACTCACTGTGATATTCTATAACACTCACTGTGATATTCTATAACACTCACTGTGATATTCTATAACACTCACTGTGATATTCTATAACACTCACTGTGATATTCTATAACACTCACTGTGATATTCTATAACACTCACTGTGATATTCTATAACACTCACTGTGATATTCTATAACACTCACTGTGATATTCTATAACACTCACTGTGATATTCTATAACACTCACTGTGATATTCTATAACACTCACTGTGATATTCTATAACACTCACTGTGATATTCTATAACACTCACTGTGATATTCTATAACACTCACTGTGATATTCTATAACACTCACTGTGATATTCTATAACACTCACTGTGATATTCTATAACACTCACTGTGATATTCTATAACACTCACTGTGATATTCTATAACACTCACTGTGATATTCTATAACACTCACTGTGATATTCTATAACACTCACTGTGATATTCTATAACACTCACTGTGATATTCTATAACACTCACTGTGATATTCTATAACACTCACTGTGATATTCTATAACACTCACTGTGATATTCTATAACACTCACTGTGATATTCTATAACACTCACTGTGATATTCTATAACACTCACTGTGATATTCTATAACACTCACTGTGATATTCTATAACACTCACTGTGATATTCTATAACACTCACTGTGATATTCTATAACACTCACTGTGATATTCTATAACACTCACTGTGATATTCTATAACACTCACTGTGATATTCTATAACACTCACTGTGATATTCTATAACACTCACTGTGATATTCTATAACACTCACTGTGATATTCTATAACACTCACTGTGATATTCTATAACACTCACTGTGATATTCTATAACACTCACTGTGATATTCTATAACACTCACTGTGATATTCTATAACACTCACTGTGATATTCTATAACACTCACTGTGATATTCTATAACACTCACTGTGATATTCTATAACACTCACTGTGATATTCTATAACACTCACTGTGATATTCTATAACACTCACTGTGATATTCTATAACACTCACTGTGATATTCTATAACACTCACTGTGATATTCTATAACACTCACTGTGATATTCTATAACACTCACTGTGATATTCTATAACACTCACTGTGATATTCTATAACACTCACTGTGATATTCTATAACACTCACTGTGATATTCTATAACACTCACTGTGATATTCTATAACACTCACTGTGATATTCTATAACACTCACTGTGATATTCTATAACACTCACTGTGATATTCTATAACACTCACTGTGATATTCTATAACACTCACTGTGATATTCTATAACACTCACTGTGATATTCTATAACACTCACTGTGATATTCTATAACACTCACTGTGATATTCTATAACACTCACTGTGATATTCTATAACACTCACTGTGATATTCTATAACACTCACTGTGATATTCTATAACACTCACTGTGATATTCTATAACACTCACTGTGATATTCTATAACACTCACTGTGATATTCTATAACACTCACTGTGATATTCTATAACACTCACTGTGATATTCTATAACACTCACTGTGATATTCTATAACACTCACTGTGATATTCTATAACACTCACTGTGATATTCTATAACACTCACTGTGATATTCTATAACACTCACTGTGATATTCTATAACACTCACTGTGATATTCTATAACACTCACTGTGATATTCTATAACACTCACTGTGATATTCTATAACACTCACTGTGATATTCTATAACACTCACTGTGATATTCTATAACACTCACTGTGATATTCTATAACACTCACTGTGATATTCTATAACACTCACTGTGATATTCTATAACACTCACTGTGATATTCTATAACACTCACTGTGATATTCTATAACACTCACTGTGATATTCTATAACACTCACTGTGATATTCTATAACACTCACTGTGATATTCTATAACACTCACTGTGATATTCTATAACACTCACTGTGATATTCTATAACACTCACTGTGATATTCTATAACACTCACTGTGATATTCTATAACACTCACTGTGATATTCTATAACACTCACTGTGATATTCTATAACACTCACTGTGATATTCTATAACACTCACTGTGATATTCTATAACACTCACTGTGATATTCTATAACACTCACTGTGATATTCTATAACACTCACTGTGATATTCTATAACACTCACTGTGATATTCTATAACACTCACTGTGATATTCTATAACACTCACTGTGATATTCTATAACACTCACTGTGATATTCTATAACACTCACTGTGATATTCTATAACACTCACTGTGATATTCTATAACACTCACTGTGATATTCTATAACACTCACTGTGATATTCTATAACACTCACTGTGATATTCTATAACACTCACTGTGATATTCTATAACACTCACTGTGATATTCTATAACACTCACTGTGATATTCTATAACACTCACTGTGATATTCTATAACACTCACTGTGATATTCTATAACACTCACTGTGATATTCTATAACACTCACTGTGATATTCTATAACACTCACTGTGATATTCTATAACACTCACTGTGATATTCTATAACACTCACTGTGATATTCTATAACACTCACTGTGATATTCTATAACACTCACTGTGATATTCTATAACACTCACTGTGATATTCTATAACACTCACTGTGATATTCTATAACACTCACTGTGATATTCTATAACACTCACTGTGATATTCTATAACACTCACTGTGATATTCTATAACACTCACTGTGATATTCTATAACACTCACTGTGATATTCTATAACACTCACTGTGATATTCTATAACACTCACTGTGATATTCTATAACACTCACTGTGATATTCTATAACACTCACTGTGATATTCTATAACACTCACTGTGATATTCTATAACACTCACTGTGATATTCTATAACACTCACTGTGATATTCTATAACACTCACTGTGATATTCTATAACACTCACTGTGATATTCTATAACACTCACTGTGATATTCTATAACACTCACTGTGATATTCTATAACACTCACTGTGATATTCTATAACACTCACTGTGATATTCTATAACACTCACTGTGATATTCTATAACACTCACTGTGATATTCTATAACACTCACTGTGATATTCTATAACACTCACTGTGATATTCTATAACACTCACTGTGATATTCTATAACACTCACTGTGATATTCTATAACACTCACTGTGATATTCTATAACACTCACTGTGATATTCTATAACACTCACTGTGATATTCTATAACACTCACTGTGATATTCTATAACACTCACTGTGATATTCTATAACACTCACTGTGATATTCTATAACACTCACTGTGATATTCTATAACACTCACTGTGATATTCTATAACACTCACTGTGATATTCTATAACACTCACTGTGATATTCTATAACACTCACTGTGATATTCTATAACACTCACTGTGATATTCTATAACACTCACTGTGATATTCTATAACACTCACTGTGATATTCTATAACACTCACTGTGATATTCTATAACACTCACTGTGATATTCTATAACACTCACTGTGATATTCTATAACACTCACTGTGATATTCTATAACACTCACTGTGATATTCTATAACACTCACTGTGATATTCTATAACACTCACTGTGATATTCTATAACACTCACTGTGATATTCTATAACACTCACTGTGATATTCTATAACACTCACTGTGATATTCTATAACACTCACTGTGATATTCTATAACACTCACTGTGATATTCTATAACACTCACTGTGATATTCTATAACACTCACTGTGATATTCTATAACACTCACTGTGATATTCTATAACACTCACTGTGATATTCTATAACACTCACTGTGATATTCTATAACACTCACTGTGATATTCTATAACACTCACTGTGATATTCTATAACACTCACTGTGATATTCTATAACACTCACTGTGATATTCTATAACACTCACTGTGATATTCTATAACACTCACTGTGATATTCTATAACACTCACTGTGATATTCTATAACACTCACTGTGATATTCTATAACACTCACTGTGATATTCTATAACACTCACTGTGATATTCTATAACACTCACTGTGATATTCTATAACACTCACTGTGATATTCTATAACACTCACTGTGATATTCTATAACACTCACTGTGATATTCTATAACACTCACTGTGATATTCTATAACACTCACTGTGATATTCTATAACACTCACTGTGATATTCTATAACACTCACTGTGATATTCTATAACACTCACTGTGATATTCTATAACACTCACTGTGATATTCTATAACACTCACTGTGATATTCTATAACACTCACTGTGATATTCTATAACACTCACTGTGATATTCTATAACACTCACTGTGATATTCTATAACACTCACTGTGATATTCTATAACACTCACTGTGATATTCTATAACACTCACTGTGATATTCTATAACACTCACTGTGATATTCTATAACACTCACTGTGATATTCTATAACACTCACTGTGATATTCTATAACACTCACTGTGATATTCTATAACACTCACTGTGATATTCTATAACACTCACTGTGATATTCTATAACACTCACTGTGATATTCTATAACACTCACTGTGATATTCTATAACACTCACTGTGATATTCTATAACACTCACTGTGATATTCTATAACACTCACTGTGATATTCTATAACACTCACTGTGATATTCTATAACACTCACTGTGATATTCTATAACACTCACTGTGATATTCTATAACACTCACTGTGATATTCTATAACACTCACTGTGATATTCTATAACACTCACTGTGATATTCTATAACACTCACTGTGATATTCTATAACACTCACTGTGATATTCTATAACACTCACTGTGATATTCTATAACACTCACTGTGATATTCTATAACACTCACTGTGATATTCTATAACACTCACTGTGATATTCTATAACACTCACTGTGATATTCTATAACACTCACTGTGATATTCTATAACACTCACTGTGATATTCTATAACACTCACTGTGATATTCTATAACACTCACTGTGATATTCTATAACACTCACTGTGATATTCTATAACACTCACTGTGATATTCTATAACACTCACTGTGATATTCTATAACACTCACTGTGATATTCTATAACACTCACTGTGATATTCTATAACACTCACTGTGATATTCTATAACACTCACTGTGATATTCTATAACACTCACTGTGATATTCTATAACACTCACTGTGATATTCTATAACACTCACTGTGATATTCTATAACACTCACTGTGATATTCTATAACACTCACTGTGATATTCTATAACACTCACTGTGATATTCTATAACACTCACTGTGATATTCTATAACACTCACTGTGATATTCTATAACACTCACTGTGATATTCTATAACACTCACTGTGATATTCTATAACACTCACTGTGATATTCTATAACACTCACTGTGATATTCTATAACACTCACTGTGATATTCTATAACACTCACTGTGATATTCTATAACACTCACTGTGATATTCTATAACACTCACTGTGATATTCTATAACACTCACTGTGATATTCTATAACACTCACTGTGATATTCTATAACACTCACTGTGATATTCTATAACACTCACTGTGATATTCTATAACACTCACTGTGATATTCTATAACACTCACTGTGATATTCTATAACACTCACTGTGATATTCTATAACACTCACTGTGATATTCTATAACACTCACTGTGATATTCTATAACACTCACTGTGATATTCTATAACACTCACTGTGATATTCTATAACACTCACTGTGATATTCTATAACACTCACTGTGATATTCTATAACACTCACTGTGATATTCTATAACACTCACTGTGATATTCTATAACACTCACTGTGATATTCTATAACACTCACTGTGATATTCTATAACACTCACTGTGATATTCTATAACACTCACTGTGATATTCTATAACACTCACTGTGATATTCTATAACACTCACTGTGATATTCTATAACACTCACTGTGATATTCTATAACACTCACTGTGATATTCTATAACACTCACTGTGATATTCTATAACACTCACTGTGATATTCTATAACACTCACTGTGATATTCTATAACACTCACTGTGATATTCTATAACACTCACTGTGATATTCTATAACACTCACTGTGATATTCTATAACACTCACTGTGATATTCTATAACACTCACTGTGATATTCTATAACACTCACTGTGATATTCTATAACACTCACTGTGATATTCTATAACACTCACTGTGATATTCTATAACACTCACTGTGATATTCTATAACACTCACTGTGATATTCTATAACACTCACTGTGATATTCTATAACACTCACTGTGATATTCTATAACACTCACTGTGATATTCTATAACACTCACTGTGATATTCTATAACACTCACTGTGATATTCTATAACACTCACTGTGATATTCTATAACACTCACTGTGATATTCTATAACACTCACTGTGATATTCTATAACACTCACTGTGATATTCTATAACACTCACTGTGATATTCTATAACACTCACTGTGATATTCTATAACACTCACTGTGATATTCTATAACACTCACTGTGATATTCTATAACACTCACTGTGATATTCTATAACACTCACTGTGATATTCTATAACACTCACTGTGATATTCTATAACACTCACTGTGATATTCTATAACACTCACTGTGATATTCTATAACACTCACTGTGATATTCTATAACACTCACTGTGATATTCTATAACACTCACTGTGATATTCTATAACACTCACTGTGATATTCTATAACACTCACTGTGATATTCTATAACACTCACTGTGATATTCTATAACACTCACTGTGATATTCTATAACACTCACTGTGATATTCTATAACACTCACTGTGATATTCTATAACACTCACTGTGATATTCTATAACACTCACTGTGATATTCTATAACACTCACTGTGATATTCTATAACACTCACTGTGATATTCTATAACACTCACTGTGATATTCTATAACACTCACTGTGATATTCTATAACACTCACTGTGATATTCTATAACACTCACTGTGATATTCTATAACACTCACTGTGATATTCTATAACACTCACTGTGATATTCTATAACACTCACTGTGATATTCTATAACACTCACTGTGATATTCTATAACACTCACTGTGATATTCTATAACACTCACTGTGATATTCTATAACACTCACTGTGATATTCTATAACACTCACTGTGATATTCTATAACACTCACTGTGATATTCTATAACACTCACTGTGATATTCTATAACACTCACTGTGATATTCTATAACACTCACTGTGATATTCTATAACACTCACTGTGATATTCTATAACACTCACTGTGATATTCTATAACACTCACTGTGATATTCTATAACACTCACTGTGATATTCTATAACACTCACTGTGATATTCTATAACACTCACTGTGATATTCTATAACACTCACTGTGATATTCTATAACACTCACTGTGATATTCTATAACACTCACTGTGATATTCTATAACACTCACTGTGATATTCTATAACACTCACTGTGATATTCTATAACACTCACTGTGATATTCTATAACACTCACTGTGATATTCTATAACACTCACTGTGATATTCTATAACACTCACTGTGATATTCTATAACACTCACTGTGATATTCTATAACACTCACTGTGATATTCTATAACACTCACTGTGATATTCTATAACACTCACTGTGATATTCTATAACACTCACTGTGATATTCTATAACACTCACTGTGATATTCTATAACACTCACTGTGATATTCTATAACACTCACTGTGATATTCTATAACACTCACTGTGATATTCTATAACACTCACTGTGATATTCTATAACACTCACTGTGATATTCTATAACACTCACTGTGATATTCTATAACACTCACTGTGATATTCTATAACACTCACTGTGATATTCTATAACACTCACTGTGATATTCTATAACACTCACTGTGATATTCTATAACACTCACTGTGATATTCTATAACACTCACTGTGATATTCTATAACACTCACTGTGATATTCTATAACACTCACTGTGATATTCTATAACACTCACTGTGATATTCTATAACACTCACTGTGATATTCTATAACACTCACTGTGATATTCTATAACACTCACTGTGATATTCTATAACACTCACTGTGATATTCTATAACACTCACTGTGATATTCTATAACACTCACTGTGATATTCTATAACACTCACTGTGATATTCTATAACACTCACTGTGATATTCTATAACACTCACTGTGATATTCTATAACACTCACTGTGATATTCTATAACACTCACTGTGATATTCTATAACACTCACTGTGATATTCTATAACACTCACTGTGATATTCTATAACACTCACTGTGATATTCTATAACACTCACTGTGATATTCTATAACACTCACTGTGATATTCTATAACACTCACTGTGATATTCTATAACACTCACTGTGATATTCTATAACACTCACTGTGATATTCTATAACACTCACTGTGATATTCTATAACACTCACTGTGATATTCTATAACACTCACTGTGATATTCTATAACACTCACTGTGATATTCTATAACACTCACTGTGATATTCTATAACACTCACTGTGATATTCTATAACACTCACTGTGATATTCTATAACACTCACTGTGATATTCTATAACACTCACTGTGATATTCTATAACACTCACTGTGATATTCTATAACACTCACTGTGATATTCTATAACACTCACTGTGATATTCTATAACACTCACTGTGATATTCTATAACACTCACTGTGATATTCTATAACACTCACTGTGATATTCTATAACACTCACTGTGATATTCTATAACACTCACTGTGATATTCTATAACACTCACTGTGATATTCTATAACACTCACTGTGATATTCTATAACACTCACTGTGATATTCTATAACACTCACTGTGATATTCTATAACACTCACTGTGATATTCTATAACACTCACTGTGATATTCTATAACACTCACTGTGATATTCTATAACACTCACTGTGATATTCTATAACACTCACTGTGATATTCTATAACACTCACTGTGATATTCTATAACACTCACTGTGATATTCTATAACACTCACTGTGATATTCTATAACACTCACTGTGATATTCTATAACACTCACTGTGATATTCTATAACACTCACTGTGATATTCTATAACACTCACTGTGATATTCTATAACACTCACTGTGATATTCTATAACACTCACTGTGATATTCTATAACACTCACTGTGATATTCTATAACACTCACTGTGATATTCTATAACACTCACTGTGATATTCTATAACACTCACTGTGATATTCTATAACACTCACTGTGATATTCTATAACACTCACTGTGATATTCTATAACACTCACTGTGATATTCTATAACACTCACTGTGATATTCTATAACACTCACTGTGATATTCTATAACACTCACTGTGATATTCTATAACACTCACTGTGATATTCTATAACACTCACTGTGATATTCTATAACACTCACTGTGATATTCTATAACACTCACTGTGATATTCTATAACACTCACTGTGATATTCTATAACACTCACTGTGATATTCTATAACACTCACTGTGATATTCTATAACACTCACTGTGATATTCTATAACACTCACTGTGATATTCTATAACACTCACTGTGATATTCTATAACACTCACTGTGATATTCTATAACACTCACTGTGATATTCTATAACACTCACTGTGATATTCTATAACTCTCACTGTGATATTCTATAACACTCACTGTGATATTCTATAACACTCACTGTGATATTCTATAACACTCACTGTGATATTCTATAACACTCACTGTGATATTCTATAACACTCACTGTGATATTCTATAACACTCACTGTGATATTCTATAACACTCACTGTGATATTCTATAACACTCACTGTGATATTCTATAACACTCACTGTGATATTCTATAACACTCACTGTGATATTCTATAACACTCACTGTGATATTCTATAACACTCACTGTGATATTCTATAACACTCACTGTGATATTCTATAACACTCACTGTGATATTCTATAACACTCACTGTGATATTCTATAACACTCACTGTGATATTCTATAACACTCACTGTGATATTCTATAACACTCACTGTGATATTCTATAACACTCACTGTGATATTCTATAACACTCACTGTGATATTCTATAACACTACTGTGATATTCTATAACACTCACTGTGATATTCTATAACACTCACTGTGATATTCTATAACACTCACTGTGATATTCTATAACACTCACTGTGATATTCTATAACACTCACTGTGATATTCTATAACACTCACTGTGATATTCTATAACACTCACTGTGATATTCTATAACACTCACTGTGATATTCTATAACACTCACTGTGATATTCTATAACACTCACTGTGATATTCTATAACACTCACTGTGATATTCTATAACACTCACTGTGATATTCTATAACACTCACTGTGATATTCTATAACACTCACTGTGATATTCTATAACACTCACTGTGATATTCTATAACACTCACTGTGATATTCTATAACACTCACTGTGATATTCTATAACACTCACTGTGATATTCTATAACACTCACTGTGATATTCTATAACACTCACTGTGATATTCTATAACACTCACTGTGATATTCTATAACACTCACTGTGATATTCTATAACACTCACTGTGATATTCTATAACACTCACTGTGATATTCTATAACACTCACTGTGATATTCTATAACACTCACTGTGATATTCTATAACACTCACTGTGATATTCTATAACACTCACTGTGATATTCTATAACACTCACTGTGATATTCTATAACACTCACTGTGATATTCTATAACACTCACTGTGATATTCTATAACACTCACTGTGATATTCTATAACACTCACTGTGATATTCTATAACACTCACTGTGATATTCTATAACACTCACTGTGATATTCTATAACACTCACTGTGATATTCTATAACACTCACTGTGATATTCTATAAACTCACTGTGATATTCTATAACACTCACTGTGATATTCTATAACTCTATGTGTGATATTCTATAACACTCACTGTGATATTCTATAACACTCACTGTGATATTCTATAACTCTCACTGTGATATTCTATAACACTCACTGTGATATTCTATAACACTCACTGTGATATTCTATAACACTCACTGTGATATTCTATAACACTCACTGTGATATTCTATAACACTCACTGTGATATTCTATAACACTCACTGTGATATTCTATAACACTCACTGTGATATTCTATAACACTCACTGTGATATTCTATAACACTCACTGTGATATTCTATAACACTCACTGTGATATTCTATAACACTCACTGTGATATTCTATAACACTCACTGTGATATTCTATAACACTCACTGTGATATTCTATAACACTCACTGTGATATTCTATAACACTCACTGATATTCTATAACACTCACTGTGATATTCTATAACACTCACTGTGATATTCTATAACTCTACTGTGATATTCTATAACACTCACTGTGATATTCTATAACACTCACTGTGATATTCTATAACACTCACTGTGATATTCTATAACACTCACTGTGATATTCTATAACACTCACTGTGATATTCTATAACACTCACTGTGATATTCTATAACACTCACTGTGATATTCTATAACACTCACTGTGATATTCTATAACACTCACTGTGATATTCTATAACACTCACTGTGATATTCTATAACACTCACTGTGATATTCTATAACACTCACTGTGATATTCTATAACACTCACTGTGATATTCTATAACACTCACTGTGATATTCTATAACACTCACTGTGATATTCTATAACACTCACTGTGATATTCTATAACACTCACTGTGATATTCTATAACACTCACTGTGATATTCTATAACACTCACTGTGATATTCTATAACACTCACTGTGATATTCTATAACACTCACTGTGATATTCTATAACACTCACTGTGATATTCTATAACACTCACTGTGATATTCTATAACACTCACTGTGATATTCTATAACACTCACTGTGATATTCTATAACACTCACTGTGATATTCTATAACACTCACTGTGATATTCTATAACACTCACTGTGATATTCTATAACACTCACTGTGATATTCTATAACACTCACTGTGATATTCTATAACACTCACTGTGATATTCTATAACACTCACTGTGATATTCTATAACACTCACTGTGATATTCTATAACACTCACTGTGATATTCTATAACACTCACTGTGATATTCTATAACACTCACTGTGATATTCTATAACACTCACTGTGATATTCTATAACACTCACTGTGATATTCTATAACACTCACTGTGATATTCTATAACACTCACTGTGATATTCTATAACACTCACTGTGATATTCTATAACACTCACTGTGATATTCTATAACACTCACTGTGATATTCTATAACACTCACTGTGATATTCTATAACACTCACTGTGATATTCTATAACTCTACTGTGATATTCTATAACATCACTGTGATATTCTATAACACTCACTGTGATATTCTATAACACTCACTGTGATATTCTATAACACTCACTGTGATATTCTATAACACTCACTGTGATATTCTATAACACTCACTGTGATATTCTATAACACTCACTGTGATATTCTATAACACTCACTGTGATATTCTATAACACTCACTGTGATATTCTATAACACTCACTGTGATATTCTATAACACTCACTGTGATATTCTATAACACTCACTGTGATATTCTATAACACTCACTGTGATATTCTATAACACTCACTGTGATATTCTATAACACTCACTGTGATATTCTATAACACTCACTGTGATATTCTATAACACTCACTGTGATATTCTATAACACTCACTGTGATATTCTATAACACTCACTGTGATATTCTATAACACTCACTGTGATATTCTATAACACTCACTGTGATATTCTATAACACTCACTGTGATATTCTATAACACTCACTGTGATATTCTATAACACTCACTGTGATATTCTATAACACTCACTGTGATATTCTATAACACTCACTGTGATATTCTATAACACTCACTGTGATATTCTATAACACTCACTGTGATATTCTATAACACTCACTGTGATATTCTATAACACTCACTGTGATATTCTATAACACTCACTGTGATATTCTATAACACTCACTGTGATATTCTATAACACTCACTGTGATATTCTATAACACTCACTGTGATATTCTATAACACTCACTGTGATATTCTATAACACTCACTGTGATATTCTATAACACTCACTGTGATATTCTATAACACTCACTGTGATATTCTATAACACTCACTGTGATATTCTATAACACTCACTGTGATATTCTATAACACTCACTGTGATATTCTATAACACTCACTGTGATATTCTATAACACTCACTGTGATATTCTATAACACTCACTGTGATATTCTATAACACTCACTGTGATATTCTATAACACTCACTGTGATATTCTATAACACTCACTGTGATATTCTATAACACTCACTGTGATATTCTATAACACTCACTGTGATATTCTATAACACTCACTGTGATATTCTATAAACTCACTGTGATATTCTATAACACTCACTGTGATATTCTATAACTCTACTGTGATATTCTATAACACTCACTGTGATATTCTATAACACTCACTGTGATATTCTATAACACTCACTGTGATATTCTATAACACTCACTGTGATATTCTATAACACTCACTGTGATATTCTATAACACTCACTGTGATATTCTATAACACTCACTGTGATATTCTATAACACTCACTGTGATATTCTATAACACTCACTGTGATATTCTATAACACTCACTGTGATATTCTATAACACTCACTGTGATATTCTATAACACTCACTGTGATATTCTATAACACTCACTGTGATATTCTATAACACTCACTGTGATATTCTATAACACTCACTGTGATATTCTATAACACTCACTGTGATATTCTATAACACTCACTGTGATATTCTATAACACTCACTGTGATATTCTATAACACTCACTGTGATATTCTATAACACTCACTGTGATATTCTATAACACTCACTGTGATATTCTATAACACTCACTGTGATATTCTATAACACTCACTGTGATATTCTATAACACTCACTGTGATATTCTATAACACTCACTGTGATATTCTATAACACTCACTGTGATATTCTATAACACTCACTGTGATATTCTATAACACTCACTGTGATATTCTATAACACTCACTGTGATATTCTATAACACTCACTGTGATATTCTATAACACTCACTGTGATATTCTATAACACTCACTGTGATATTCTATAACACTCACTGTGATATTCTATAACACTCACTGTGATATTCTATAACACTCACTGTGATATTCTATAACACTCACTGTGATATTCTATAACACTCACTGTGATATTCTATAACACTCACTGTGATATTCTATAACACTCACTGTGATATTCTATAACACTCACTGTGATATTCTATAACACTCACTGTGATATTCTATAACACTCACTGTGATATTCTATAACACTCACTGTGATATTCTATAACACTCACTGTGATATTCTATAACACTCACTGTGATATTCTATAACACTCACTGTGATATTCTATAACACTCACTGTGATATTCTATAAAACTCACTGTGATATTCTATAACACTCACTGTGATATTCTATAACACTCACTGTGATATTCTATAACACTCACTGTGATATTCTATAACACTCACTGTGATATTCTATAACACTCACTGTGATATTCTATAACACTCACTGTGATATTCTATAACACTCACTGTGATATTCTATAACACTCACTGTGATATTCTATAACACTCACTGTGATATTCTATAACACTCACTGTGATATTCTATAACACTCACTGTGATATTCTATAACACTCACTGTGATATTCTATAACACTCACTGTGATATTCTATAACACTCACTGTGATATTCTATAACACTCACTGTGATATTCTATAACACTCACTGTGATATTCTATAACACTCACTGTGATATTCTATAACACTCACTGTGATATTCTATAACACTCACTGTGATATTCTATAACACTCACTGTGATATTCTATAACACTCACTGTGATATTCTATAACACTCACTGTGATATTCTATAACACTCACTGTGATATTCTATAACACTCACTGTGATATTCTATAACACTCACTGTGATATTCTATAACACTCACTGTGATATTCTATAACACTCACTGTGATATTCTATAACACTCACTGTGATATTCTATAACACTCACTGTGATATTCTATAACACTCACTGTGATATTCTATAACACTCACTGTGATATTCTATAACACTCACTGTGATATTCTATAACACTCACTGTGATATTCTATAACACTCACTGTGATATTCTATAACACTCACTGTGATATTCTATAACACTCACTGTGATATTCTATAACACTCACTGTGATATTCTATAACACTCACTGTGATATTCTATAACACTCACTGTGATATTCTATAACACTCACTGTGATATTCTATAACACTCACTGTGATATTCTATAACACTCACTGTGATATTCTATAACACTCACTGTGATATTCTATAACACTCACTGTGATATTCTATAACACTCACTGTGATATTCTATAACACTCACTGTGATATTCTATAACACTCACTGTGATATTCTATAACACTCACTGTGATATTCTATAACACTCACTGTGATATTCTATAACACTCACTGTGATATTCTATAACACTCACTGTGATATTCTATAACACTCACTGTGATATTCTATAACACTCACTGTGATATTCTATAACACTCACTGTGATATTCTATAACTCTACTGTGATATTCTATAACAATCTGTGATATTCTATAACACTCACTGTGATATTCTATAACACTCACTGTGATATTCTATAACACTCACTGTGATATTCTATAACACTCACTGTGATATTCTATAACACTCACTGTGATATTCTATAACACTCACTGTGATATTCTATAACACTCACTGTGATATTCTATAACACTCACTGTGATATTCTATAACACTCACTGTGATATTCTATAACACTCACTGTGATATTCTATAACACTCACTGTGATATTCTATAACACTCACTGTGATATTCTATAACACTCACTGTGATATTCTATAACACTCACTGTGATATTCTATAACACTCACTGTGATATTCTATAACACTCACTGTGATATTCTATAACACTCACTGTGATATTCTATAACACTCACTGTGATATTCTATAACACTCACTGTGATATTCTATAACACTCACTGTGATATTCTATAACACTCACTGTGATATTCTATAACACTCACTGTGATATTCTATAACACTCACTGTGATATTCTATAACACTCACTGTGATATTCTATAACACTCACTGTGATATTCTATAACAATCACTGTGATATTCTATAACACTCACTGTGATATTCTATAACACTCACTGTGATATTCTATAACACTCACTGTGATATTCTATAACACTCACTGTGATATTCTATAACACTCACTGTGATATTCTATAACACTCACTGTGATATTCTATAACACTCACTGTGATATTCTATAACACTCACTGTGATATTCTATAACACTCACTGTGATATTCTATAACACTCACTGTGATATTCTATAACACTCACTGTGATATTCTATAAAACTCACTGTGATATTCTGTAACACTCACTGTGATATTCTATAACTCTATGTGTGATATTCTATAACAATCTCTGTGATATTCTATAACACTCACTGTGATATTCTATAACTCTCACTGTGATATTCTATAACACTCACTGTGATATTCTATAACACTCACTGTGATATTCTATAACACTCACTGTGATATTCTATAACACTCACTGTGATATTCTATAACACTCACTGTGATATTCTATAACACTCACTGTGATATTCTATAACACTCACTGTGATATTCTATAACACTCACTGTGATATTCTATAACACTCACTGTGATATTCTATAACACTCACTGTGATATTCTATAACACTCACTGTGATATTCTATAACACTCACTGTGATATTCTATAACACTCACTGTGATATTCTATAACACTCACTGTGATATTCTATAACACTCACTGTGATATTCTATAACAATCACTGTGATATTCTATAACACTCACTGTGATATTCTATAACACTCACTGTGATATTCTATAACACTCACTGTGATATTCTATAACACTCACTGTGATATTCTATAACACTCACTGTGATATTCTATAACACTCACTGTGATATTCTATAACACTCACTGTGATATTCTATAACACTCACTGTGTTATTCTATAACACTCACTGTGATATTCTATAACACTCACTGTGATATTCTATAACACTCACTGTGATATTCTATAACACTCACTGTGATATTCTATAACACTCACTGTGATATTCTATAACACTCACTGTGATATTCTATAAAACTCACTGTGATATTCTATAACACTCACTGTGATATTCTATAACTCATGTGTGATATTCTATAACAATCACTGTGATATTCTATAACACTCACTGTGATATTCTATAACACTCACTGTGATATTCTATAACACTCACTGTGATATTCTATAACACTCACTGTGATATTCTATAACACTCACTGTGATATTCTATAACACTCACTGTGATATTCTATAACACTCACTGTGATATTCTATAACACTCACTGTGATATTCTATAACACTCACTGTGATATTCTATAACACTCTCTGTGATATTCTATAACACTCACTGTGATATTCTATAACACTCACTGTGATATTCTATAACACTCACTGTGATATTCTATAACACTCACTGTGATATTCTATAACACTCACTGTGATATTCTATAACACTCACTGTGATATTCTATAACACTCACTGTGATATTCTATAACACTCACTGTGATATTCTATAACACTCACTGTGATATTCTATAACACTCACTGTGATATTCTATAACACTCACTGTGATATTCTATAACACTCACTGTGATATTCTATAACACTCACTGTGATATTCTATAACACTCACTGTGATATTCTATAACTCTCACTGTGATATTCTATAACACTCACTGTGATATTCTATAACACTCACTGTGATATTCTATAACACTCACTGTGATATTCTATAACACTCACTGTGATATTCTATAACACTCACTGTGATATTCTATAACACTCACTGTGATATTCTATAACACTCACTGTGATATTCTATAACACTCACTGTGATATTCTATAACACTCACTGTGATATTCTATAACACTCACTGTGATATTCTATAACACTCACTGTGATATTCTATAACACTCACTGTGATATTCTATAACACTCACTGTGATATTCTATAACACTCACTGTGATATTCTATAACACTCACTGTGATATTCTATAACACTCACTGTGATATTCTATAACACTCACTGTGATATTCTATAACACTCACTGTGATATTCTATAACACTCACTGTGATATTCTATAACACTCACTGTGATATTCTATAACACTCACTGTGATATTCTATAACACTCACTGTGATATTCTATAACACTCACTGTGATATTCTATAACACTCACTGTGATATTCTATAACACTCACTGTGATATTCTATAACACTCACTGTGATATTCTATAACACTCACTGTGATATTCTATAACACTCACTGTGATATTCTATAACACTCACTGTGATATTCTATAACACTCACTGTGATATTCTATAACACTCACTGTGATATTCTATAACACTCACTGTGATATTCTATAACACTCACTGTGATATTCTATAACACTCACTGTGATATTCTATAACACTCACTGTGATATTCTATAACACTCACTGTGATATTCTATAAAACTCACTGTGATATTCTATAACACTCACTGTGATATTCTATAACACTCACTGTGATATTCTATAACTCTATGTGTGATATTCTATAACAATCACTGTGATATTCTATAACACTCACTGTGATATTCTATAACACTCACTGTGATATTCTATAACACTCACTGTGATATTCTATAACACTCACTGTGATATTCTATAACACTCACTGTGATATTCTATAACACTCACTGTGATATTCTATAACACTCACTGTGATATTCTATAACACTCACTGTGATATTCTATAACACTCACTGTGATATTCTATAACACTCACTGTGATATTCTATAACACTCACTGTGATATTCTATAACACTCACTGTGATATTCTATAACACTCACTGTGATATTCTATAACACTCACTGTGATATTCTATAACACTCACTGTGATATTCTATAACACTCACTGTGATATTCTATAACACTCACTGTGATATTCTATAACACTCACTGTGATATTCTATAACACTCTCTGTGATATTCTATAACACTCACTGTGATATTCTATAACACTCTCTGTGATATTCTATAACACTCACTGTGATATTCTATAACACTCACTGTGATATTCTATAACAATCACTGTGATATTCTATAACACTCACTGTGATATTCTATAACACTCACTGTGATATTCTATAACACTCACTGTGATATTCTATAACACTCACTGTGATATTCTATAACAATCACTGTGATATTCTATAACACTCACTGTGATATTCTGTTTTACTCACTGTGATATTCTATAACTCTCACTGTGATATTCTATAACACTCACTGTGTTATACTATAACACTCACTGTGATATTTTATAACACTCACTGTGATATTCTATAACACTCACTGTTGTAGAATTCGCAATATATCGCGATTTTATTAATAAGGAGAAAACACAGAGTTTCGTTCAAACAGCTTTTATTTCAGCAGAATGCTGACAGGTTTAAAGTGGACACAAGCAGCCTGTGTAAAATGGCCGCCGCACCTCGTGACAGAACATTCTAGACTTTTCAACAGGCAGACAAGATGGCGTTCCAATAAACATTTGTGCAAGATCGATTAAGATTCAGCACAGTGAAGATAATACACAAGACATTATGGGTTTGCAGTATACACATAAATACTGAAATCGGTCTCCCAGGTACAAAGGAAAGCCATTGTACCGAGTAATCAAGGGCCCATCCAAAAGACATTAATATGTAAAATCCCAACGACTCTACGATGAGAGAGCCGTTAGCAGGTAGTTATACAGGACACTTGGAAGCCCCAAAACCCCTCCAGGGAGAACACCGACCGATTTAACAATGGGAGAAATATTAACAGGTACTCAGACACTTACGAGTAGCCCCGAAACCCATTAAGAACGGAGATCACCCATACAAGACATTTGAGCGCCAGACCCTAAAACAAAAGAATGGACATTATAGTTGGCGGGAAACGGAAGATTTTGCACTATAATTGCAGGCTCCAAACCGTCCATCTTTCTCTTATCATCGTGGCTGCTCCTGTGCTCTTATCCGATCGATTCGTAACCTCGTGGCTGCTCCTGTGTACTCGTAGTTGGGCTCGCTCCTGCTTGCCTGTTGCCTCTTTTGAAAAGGACTGTTGAACTTTCTGATCCGTTCGGATCTACCTCGTGTCGCGTAACGAAGACCTATATTGGTAACCGGTATCGGAACCAAAAGGCCCGAGAAGAGATGAGATGAGATGAGATGAGATGAGAAGAGAGGAAGACCATATCCATCGCCACGGTCAGTAAATCCCGACCGCGCCTGTAGGTCGATTTGCCAAGTTTTCCTTGCAGGAAGACTTCTTCGAACTTGTAACGAAACATATCGCATCGATGATATAACTGGACTGTGCTCAAAAGTACCTGTTAAACCAACCAACACAGGTCTTCATCACAGCAGACGTTCCAGCCTGCTAGCCGAAGCAGCAGAAGCAAGTAAACAAGTGGGACCAGGAGATCTCCTGACCGACACGTGGGTGCTGCGGTGAAAAACATCGATCAGCTATTCGGAATTTCTCCGAGTTATCACGAGTGGTGAGCATGAGTCTCGAAATCCTACGAATCTAGTTTAGGATAGATATTGATAGGGGAGGGTTTAAGGATTAAGGATATTTGTAATGTGTGCCCCTATTTACTATGTGCCGTTCGTTCCTCGTTCCCTAAGATCGACTATATAACTGTTTGTAAGATTGTACTGTCATTAATCTGTGCTTATGACATGTATTTCATAATCTTAAGTATCATGCAATAAAGATTTTCCATTTCGTACCATTCAAACCGAGTCTACATGAGTTTCATCTCCATTACTGCTCTCGCATCTAAGTCCAGTGTCTAGAACCGTAAGGGAGAGTGATTCGAACCACTCACAGGTGTGTCTAGTGTTCCCAGACTGGCTGGAGACCAGAACAGGCAACAAGGCCTAGACCCGCACTGACATACAGGCTGCACAGAGCCGCGTGAATCTCACAGGCTGCGAGACACGCAGGGTCAGGAATCACTTACACTGTGTTATAGTATAACACTCACTGTGATATTCTATAACACTCACTGTGATATTCTATAACACTCACTGTGATATTCTATAACACTCACTATGATATTCTATAACACTCACTGTGATATTCTATAAAACTCACTGTGATATTCTGTAACACTCACTGTGATATTCTATAACTCTATGTGTGATATTCTATAACAATCACTGTGATATTCTATAACACTCACTGTGATATTCTATAACTCTCACTGTGATATTCTATAACACTCACTGTGATATTCTATAACACTCACTGTGATATTCTATAACACTCACTATGATATTCTATAACACTCACTGTGATATTCTATAACACTCACTGTGATATTCTATAACACTCACTGTGATATTCTATAACACTCACTGTGATATTCTATAACACTCACTGTGATATTCTATAACACTCACTGTGATATTCTATAACACTCACTGTGATATTCTATAACACTCTCTGTGATATTCTATAACACTCACTGTGATATTCTATAACACTCACTGTGATATTCTATAACACTCACTGTGATATTCTATAACACTCACTGTGATATTCTATAAAACTCACTGTGATATTCTATAACACTCACTGTGATATTCTATAACTCACTGTGATATTCTATAACACTCACTGTGATATTCTATAACACTCACTGTGATATTCTATAACTCACTGTGATATTCTATAACACTCACTGTGATATTCTATAACACTCACTGTGATATTCTATAACACTCACTGTGATATTCTATAACACTCACTGTGATATTCTATAACACTCACTGTGATATTTCTATAACACTCACTGTGATATTCTATAACACTCACTGTGATATTCTATAACACTCACTGTGATATTCTATAACACTCACTGTGATATTCTATAACACTCACTGTGATATTCTATAACACTCACTGTGATATTCTATAACACTCACTGTGATATTCTATAACACTCACTGTGATATTCTATAACACTCACTGTGATATTCTATAACTCACTGTGATATTCTATAACACTCACTGTGATATTCTATAACACTCACTGTGATATTCTATAACACTCACTGTGATATTCTATAACACTCACTGTGATATTCTATAACACTCACTGTGATATTCTATAACACTCTCTGTGATATTCTATAACACTCACTGTGATATTCTATAACACTCACTGTGATATTCTATAACACTCACTGTGATATTCTATAACACTCACTGTGATATTCTATAACACTCACTGTGATATTCTATAACACTCACTGTGATATTCTATAACTCACTGATATTCTATAACACTCACTGTGATATTCTATAACACTCACTGTGATATTCTATAACACTCACTGTGATATTCTATAACACTCACTGTGATATTCTATAACACTCACTGTGATATTCTATAACACTCACTGTGATATTCTATAACACTCTCTGTGATATTCTATAACACTCACTGTGATATTCTATAACACTCACTGTGATATTCTATAACACTCACTGTGATATTCTATAACACTCACTGTGATATTCTATAACACTCACTGTGATATTCTATAACACTCACTGTGATATTCTATAAACTCACTGTGATATTCTATAACACTCACTGTGATATTCTATAACTCACTGTGATATTCTATAACAATCACTGTGATATTCTATAACACTCACTGTGATATTCTATAATAACTCACTGTGATATTCTATAACACTCACTGTGATATTCTATAACACTCACTGTGATATTCTATAACACTCACTGTGATATTCTATAACACTCACTGTGATATTCTATAACACTCACTGTGATATTCTATAACACTCACTGTGATATTCTATAACACTCACTGTGATATTCTATAACACTCACTGTGATATTCTATAACACTCACTGTGATATTCTATAAACTCACTGTGATATTCTATAACACTCACTGTGATATTCTATAACACTCACTGTGATATTCTATAACACTCACTGTGATATTCTATAACACTCACTGTGATATTCTATAACACTCACTATGATATTCTATAACACTCACTGTGATATTCTATAAAACTCACTGTGATATTCTATAACACTCACTGTGATATTCTATAACTCTATGTGTGATATTCTATAACAATCAACGTGATATTCTATAACACTCACTGTGATATTCTATAACACTCACTGTGATATTCTATAACACTCACTGTGATATTCTATACACTCACTGTGATATTCTATAACACTCACTATGATATTCTATAACACTCACTGTGATATTCTATAACTCACTGTGATATTCTATAACACTCACTATGATATTCTATAACACTCACTGTGATATTCTATAACACTCACTGTGATATTCTATAACACTCTCTGTGATATTCTATAACACTCACTGTGATATTCTATAACACTCTCTGTGATATTCTATAACACTCACTGTGATATTCTATAACACTCTCTGTGATATTCTATAACACTCACTATGATTTTCTATGACACTCACTGTGATATTCTATAAAACTCACTGTGATATTCTGTAACACTCACTGTGATATTCTATAACTCTATGTGTGATATTCTATAACATCTCGTGATATTCTATAACACTCACTGTGATATTCTATAACTCTCACTGTGATATTCTATAACACTCACTGTGATATTCTATAACACTCACTGTGATATTCTATAACACTCACTATGATATTCTATAACACTCACTGTGATATTCTATAACACTCACTGTGATATTCTATAACACTCACTGTGATATTCTATAACACTCTCTGTGATATTCTATAACACTCACTGTGATATTCTATACACTCACGTGATATTCTATAACACTCACTGTGATATTCTATAACACTCTCTGTGATATTCTATAACATCACTGTGATATTCTATAACACTCACTGTGATATTCTATAACACTCTCTGTGATATTCTATAACACTCACTGTGATATTCTATAACACTCACTGTGATATTCTATAAAACTCACTGTGATATTCTGTAACACTCACTGTGATATTCTATAACTCTATGTGTGATATTCTATAACATCACTGTGATATTCTATAACACTCACTGTGATATTCTATAACTCTCACTGTGATATTCTATAACACTCACTGTGATATTCTATAACACTCACTGTGATATTCTATAACACTCTCTGTGATATTCTATAACTCTCTGTGATATTCTATAACACACACTGTGATATTCTATAACACTCACTGTGATATTCTATAACACTCACTGTGATATTCTATAACACTCTCTGTGATATTCTATAACACTCACTGTGATATTCTATAACATCTCTGTGATATTCTATAACACTCACTATGATATTCTATAACACTCACTGTGATATTCTATAAAAATCACTGTGATATTCTATAACACTCACTGTGATATTCTATAACATTCACTGTGATATTCTATACACTCACTGTGATATTCTATTTACTCACTGTGATATTCTATAACACTCACTGTGATATTCTATAACACTCACTGTGTTATTCTATAACACTCACTGTGATATTCTATAACAATCACTGTGATATTCTATAACACTCACTGTGATATTCTATTTTACTCACTGTGATATTCTATAACTCTCACTGTGATATTCTATAACACTCACTGTGATATTCTATAACACTCACTGTGATATTCTATAACACTCACTGTGATATTCTATAACACTCACTGTGATATTCTATAACACTCACTGTGATATTCTATAACA